>PVKU01002755.1:0-209865 GCA_004027475.1 Anoura caudifer
ATAAAAACCTTGGCCTGGAAAGAAAAGACGAGATAGTCTGTTAGGTTATGCACCCGCCATCTTCTTAGATTGCCTGCCATCCGAATAAAGCGCCCATAAAGATTCAATCCCTATCTCTGCTTATTGGGTTTGGTAGTGACAGGCAGCCCTAATTCCGCTGTCTTTTCCGGTTTCAATATCAGAATCTGAAAGACAATCTTTTAATTTTTAAATTAAAATACACTGAGGTGATGCCAAAATTAAGAACATGTTTGGGAAAAACCCATCACTCTACCACATTGCACTACCAAAGCTACTTCATCAATTTAGCGCCCCCCTTTTATTTTTGCAAAGTTAAAGTCATAATGTACATGGGATCACTTTGTTCATGATCGTAATTTATAACAAAAGCATATGTCATCATATTGTTGGCCCTGATTGAGCAGATCATTTCCCTATTGTTCATCCAAGTTGGAGGTGTCCCAGTCAGCACAAAGCCACGGAGGCTTCCGTTTGCCACTGAGATGGGAGCTGGGAACTCTACTCGGACGGAGAGCGTCTGCACAACACATCTGCACGACTCGCCCAGATGCAAGCGTGGGGCCAGTTCAGTGGAATACGCTCCCACTGCAGAGGGTGTAGGGGCTCGTGGAAGATTCCACAAGCTGGAGCTTCATCATAGGACTGAAGCTTGGGGGAGAAGAATGAGGTACTTGCCTTAGGTCCAAAAACAAATGAATAAACCTCAACATGACAGATCGGACCCATAATTAATTATGTTTAACATAGCTTGTCTTTCACGTTTTGGTTACTAGCATTTAAACCTTTACCATGAACAAAACTTTCTTCTTTTACAATAACACATTTTTTTGTCATTCTCTTTTCATTGAATAAATGCATGTGATTTAAAAAAAATCCAAACAGAATAGACTCAGTTCCCAGACTTCTGTCCTTTATTAAGAAGCAGACATTGCTCACCATTTCCTCTGTGTCCTTCTGTGTCCTTGTTCTTTTCACGTAGATGCATGCTTACACATGTGTGCCCCTTTCTGTTGTTTGCACAAATGAGGGCACACGCTCTATCGCACCTGCTATTTTTGCTTGACTTCAGATCTGAGACTGACCCACCTTGGCATATATAATCGACCCCATTATTTTTTAAAGAGCTGAATGGTTTCCCACTATATGAAAGTGCTATAATTTATTTAAACCATTTCCCTATTGAGAGACATTTTCACAGTTTCTAGGTTTTGGTTTTGGTTTTATATTGCAAATAATGTTGTAACCATAACTTTTTTGGATAGATTTGGGGCAAGCAGAAGTTTTAGATTTCCTGAAAAATCTTAATGCAATGGAATTAATTAATTAATTTTAATGAAATAATTTGTATAGATTCCAGGAAGGTATTTTATAAAACTTAACATTTCATTTCTGATACTTTTAAATTCTGGGGAAAGAATAAAAAGTGTTCTAATTTTCACCCCTAATAAGGAAATAATAGAAGCTTTCCCATTAGAGTTAGGAAAAAGAAAAAGATGCCCACTCTCCCTGCCTGCTATTGTTTAGCATTGCTCTAGAATTACCTGTAAAGAAATACACAGAGGTATTAAAATTTGCAATAAGGAGGTAAAATTACCCTTATCTGCAATGACATCTTATGTAACTGGAAAAACACACAAACAGAAAACCAAGAGAAGAACGGTTAGAAACAGCAAGGGCACTCGGTGAGATGACTGTCACACACTCCTGGTGACTGGGTGACTGGCACAACCCCTTGGGGACATTGGGTGCAATGTGGACCATCCATCAAAATGAAGTGTGTGCGTGCCCACTAAGCCTGTAAGTTCTACTTACAGAAAGGTATCTTTCAAATACACTAACCATGAGCTCAGAGACTCATGGCCCAGTAAATAGGTTTACAGTTGTTTGTATGGAAAAGAATACAATAATTAATAATAATATACTAATAAACTCTGTGTCTCACATACTCTAACTGTAAGCCTACTTCTGCCCCCCATATGTGTGGATAGATACAGATGCAGAGTAGATATAGATATGTCCATGAAAGCATGTCCTATAATAGCAAAACAAGACAGGAAACAACCTGTTTTAAAGGCCACCTATACATGTATGAGGTGGTATTATATGATATGAGCCTAAAATACTTTTCCAAGGAATAGTCGAGAAGTGGGCCTTAGTGCGCATCTCTAAGGAAAGAACCCTGGAAAGGATAAGGAGCTTTGTTTGTCCTCATATCCTTTCTGGGCAGTTAAAATTTGCCACATGCCCAAAAATGCATGCCTGTAAATGTGACTTACTTTTTGTACCACATGCAAGGATTTTCTAATAGATCAATTTATTTTCATGAAATCCTTGATCAAACCAGGAGACTGCTATTTAGCTCAGATGGATGGCCTTTGTTCATTAAACAAAAGCCTATTCATTGACAGGAGGGGGTGGGAAACAACACCTTAGTGTTTTGGTGTTTGGGTTGTCATTGCTGTGGTTACGCTTGTCTTGATGGCTTTGAAATGGTATGACTGTGTCTCTACTCATCAAGTGACTTTACAGGTCTGGACACTTCAAGTCCTCTGGCCTGGTACCAATTCATATCGTTGACTTGGTGAACCCTGCAGATCTGTAACCCAGGATGACCTAGTTTTCCTGAGGGTCTTCAGGGACCCTGTCAAATGCAATGACACTGACCCCAAGAGCTTGGTCCAGACTAGGCCAGAAGGAGGGACAGAGGGACCCTCAGCAGGTGGCTCTTCTACTTGCTTTAGCTGGCACCTCCTTTCACAGTGACTACCACCAGTGACAACACAGTCCCACTCCCAACTTCCTTCACCTCGGGTGTCCCCATCTGAAGCTCACTTCTACCATGTGGTGGGGTGCTCAGGTATTTCTATTGAGTGGGGGATGCAAAGAAATAAGGACAGGTAGTGTAAGCAACAGAAAATTCTATGTTAAAAACAACATTTTACCTTAAAATCACCCCAAACTAAACTATATTGATCAGGTCCGAAGTCCTAGTCCAAGAGGGGCAGGTTCTGCTGCACTCGAATTACTGGGGGGCCATCTTTAAATGGGATAATTCCCAGGCTGCACCCCCAGAGATTCTGCTTTGCTGCAGCTGGGGTGGGAACTGGGGATCTACATTTTTAAGACATTCCCCAGGTAATTCTGATGGGCAGCCAGGCTCGGCAAACATAGGTATAAATTATTCAGTTACACCCAAATTATTGTGAACCAAAAAACAGTCTAATAAATTTGGATGTGACCCTTTGAGGAGAGAAAAAAAAAAAGTCACAGGAAAAATTGCTATCATAAAAGAATTAAATTAATCCTCAAGAGTAAGTAAATTACTCCCAGTAAACACATTATAGTCACTGCACTAAGTAAAATGGTCTGCCTAATCAATAATGAAATAAGCAGAGAGAGGACATTTTAATGCATGCAGGAGATACTATAATTCAAACACTCGCCTAGATCTGATAAATATTTCATGGACAATTTTATTTCACTCTACTTGAGAAATGAGCAAGGGCCTAAGTTCCTATTGAGCAATACCAGGTATCTGAACTGAATTGGAAGGATAAAGGGTTAGTTACTATGTGCATCTCTCTTCCAAGGTCAGTATTATCAACCTCATAACTGAAAAACAACAGGCTATTCTCTTTCTTGGAGGTGGGCCACTGCACGCAGTCCTTTGCCTCTGGCTCAGAACTACAGCTCCGGGCCCCCTTTGTGCGGAGTGATGATCCTGTGAAGCGTCCCTGGCCTCCAAGAAAGGCCAAGTCTGTAGCGGTCTGGTGCTGGCAGGACCCAGGCCTGGTCCTCCTTAACTTCCTCCTGCAGAGAACCTTGCAAAAACTCAGGCTCTTTTCATTCATCAACTTGCAGGACCACAACAAAACTACCTGCTGACAGTAGGTGAGTTGTGTGTGAGTCCACACACACACACACAACTCACCTAAGTGAACGCACCTTGTGGGTTTCTTGCCCCATCCAAAATTGAGGAAGATGTTTTGTAAAGGATAAAATGGAGCCAGCCTAGAAAGCCTTCAGGATCTGACAAGCTTATGGAGAGATTATCTCAATACAAACAAGATATCTAGACTGTGAAAATCAGTTGTTTTTGGGTCTCGGAAAGTCACAGGACAGGGAAGTCCAATTAATTTCACATCGAAATGTACTAAAGAGACTGGAGTTACTCGGAGAAATTGGTTGTTAGCAGTAAAGCCGAGCTTTTTCTTTCTTCTGAAAGAAACAGGACCTTTACCAGGACGTTTCACCCATTTCCCCGACCCACTTCACTGCTTACCGCGAGTATTTTATTTGGTGTCAACATGTAGTGAGACCCTCCACAGAATTTAGCTGGGATGCCACCACCTGCCACTAGAGGTCGCATTGCATGAAGACCTGGGGCTGCCCTGGAGGAAAAAGGAAGGCGCTGGAAATCCAAGATGAAGCCCCCAGACCCTAAGATTAAGCCTCTGAAGCCGTTCTTCTGGACACAATGTCTCCAGAAGAGAGAAAACTGAGATACAGAAACTTTCAAACAAAAGAGAAAAGTAAAGACAACTGCACAGGGTGTGTCCCGACAGTGCCCCCCACCCATTCAATGCAGGCTGTGCAGGGCTGGCAGAGAGCACTGTCGCTTGAAGCGGGCATCCTTTCATTTTGGGGTGGAAAAGAAGGGTCTCTAGGCAAAACGTTTAAAGAAGAGGGTGAGGAGCCTCTGCCTCGGAGTGGAGCAGCAGGGCAGTGATAGGGAGGCCAGGAGCAGCCTACTGATCCATCAACCAGGAAGGAGGGTTACAACCCTCTGATCAGCACATTGGCACATCGGAGGATATAGGAAACCAGCCACCCGTGGGAACTGCTGGGGTTAGCGTCCCAGTACCAATGCCTTTATTATAATCTTGGCCCTCAGTTGTCCCTCCCTGGTGTGTGCATGTGCATTTTGAGGTAAAAGTTGTATATATTGAAGTTCTCATATTTCTTTTTTTTTAAAGATTTTATTTACTTATTTTTAGACAGAGGGGAAGGGAGGGAGAAAGAGAGGGAAACATCTCTCAATGTGTGGTTGCCTCTTGTGCACCCCTCACTGGGGTCCTGGCCTGACTGGGAATCGAACCAGCAACCCTTTGATTCACAGGCCTGCGCTCAATCTACTGAGCCACACCAGCCATGGCAGTTCTCATATTTCTCTAGTTAAAACACACAGGAATAGATGAATGAATCAATTGGATACTAAGAACGTACGATTGTTTGAGAATCAGATGAGAATTCATAGGTGAGAACTGTGTGAAAATTACACACAAAATCAGAGCCTTGACTCTTTCCTAAGCGAGACAAAGGACTTCAAGTTGGTCGATGCAAACTTCTATCTCCCTTTCACATACACAGTTTTTCCCATAGTTATTGAAAGCAAAATATTTACCTGACCGCCAAGATTTTTGTTTCAGGTGAGATGACAAGGCACACCCATGTATGAAGTAAAACTCCATACAAGGCAGAATGTGACCAGGACCCGAATGGCACAGACATGGATGTAAACCACAACAGCAATCAAGATACCATCCATAGGAGCTGACGTTACTACTACAATGAAAGGTTTCATAGAAGTGGGACTTCAGTTGAGCTGTGAAAAGAATTTGGTTAAACATATGGGAGAGGAGAAAATGGAGGTTTACCTGAGAGGTAACCGCAAAAGGACAGTGAGCAGAATAAGAGGGCTGCGTGCAGGACAAGACAGATGTCTGCCTGTCACTGTCCACTGTCGGTGACAGTGCGCAGGAATGTCCCCCAGGTTATCTGCTCACTCTGCTTCCTCATTTAACTTAATCTCACTTAATCTCAATTCCCAAATTACTAGCCCCTGTACAACCTTGTTACATCCTCCCAGAAGCCTGATTGGCCAAGTCCAGTTTTACAAAGAAGAAAAGGGCCAAAGGGGATCAGTAACTTCTTCAAGGTTACACGTCAGTAAGTGGCAAGCTGGACTCCACCCGAAGTCAGTGGAGTGCAGAGGCTGTGCTACCGGGTTGGTCAAAAAGTTTGGGGGTTTTTCTGTGCAATGCCTCCAGTTGTGCTTGGTTGTCTTGAACGTTATTTGAAACACCTTTGTTAGATTATATTGTGACAGCTGTCATATCAGCATGCATTTAAAAAAACTGTATCAAAATTGGGGAATTTTTGTGTGGCCATTTTAGTATTGAAGATGGAAGAAAATATGCAACATTTTCAGCATATTATGCTTTATTTCAAAAAAGGCAAAAACCCAACTGAAATGCACAAAAGGATTTGGGCAGCATATGGAGAAGGTGCTGCGACTGATTGAACGTGCCAAAAGTGGTTTGCGAAGTTTTATGCTAGAGCTTTCTAGCTGGATGATGCTCCAAGGTTGGGTAGACTAGTTGAAGTTGACCGTGATCAAAACAAGACGTTAACTGAGAAAATCAACATTATACCACACGAGAAATAGCTGACATACTCAAAATATCTAAATCAATAAACTTACTGGTGAAAATAAAAAATGTGTCTTTATAAAAAAAACTAAATGGACTTTTTGGCCAATTCAACATTAACTTCTACAGGACTGAATAAGTCCGTGGCGGGTGGCCAATAGTCAGCACTGAGCTGTATAAAGCTCTCAGATGTGTCCTTGGCCTGTACAATGTTTAGAAAAGCCGAGTGACTCGATGGAGAGGCTGCTTGCAGGACCAGCATACTTCCTGTTCTCCTCCCCTCCCTGATTCACAAATTCATGCAACCTGCCCAGCTAATTGGGCCTAGGACCCCCAGCAGACACTGAGGCGGAGGAAAAGAGAATGGAAAAGAAGGCACCCTTTTTGAAGCTCTTCTAAAAGAAGATTTTGCAAACAAGGACGAAAGAGTTAAAGATACTAAGTCTTCAAGGTTTTTTAAAGGGTGTACTCCAGCATCTGAATCCTCTCGGGAGCTTATTAAAAATAGAGCCCTGGGAGAGGGAGGCGCTCACTGAGCCTCAGGGGTGGCCAGGGAGTCTACATTTTTAACAGGCTCCCGGAGGGGATTGTGATAAACACTAAAATTTGAGAACTATTGAATGGTGCTTGTTCCGTCCATCTAGTTTTCCCTTCTTGTAAATATCATGCCACATCTACTCTAAATGAAAAACCATGTAGCCATCCTGTAACAATACTTCACTTGTATCTTAGAAAAACGTTTCATCACTTTAACTTTCTTTTCTCTGAGCATTTTTTTATTTTCGAGCTTTAGATGCCCAAACTGGTCAGTTCTAAACACTTTCCGGCCAACGCTACCATCAAAAGGACATCGTTGTAATCCAGCTCATCTGCGCCATTTTCGCCATTCGTTATCAGTTTGTTATTACCAAGGAACTGATTGGTGACACTGAGAATAATTTTCCACATTGACCAAAGATCGGGGTTCATTGAGCCACAAGACATGTTCGGGGGCCACAGGCAGTCATTCAGCCTCCTCCTCCTGCCTGTCTCCTGGAAAGGTGGGCAGGAGAAATCCCTTCACCTCTGGGAAGTAAGGGTGCCCAGACCCTTGCCCGTGACCTTGGGGAAAACTTTCACATCACCATGCCTCTTCCTTTGAAGTTCAGTGCACCCGGAGTGGCCTTCCCTGCCCACCACACCCATAAACTCCTATTCATCCTTCAAGTCCCAGCTCAAGTAGCAATAAAAATAAAAATCATAAAATAGTTTTCCCTCTCCTGTTCTGTCCTAGCTTGCTATAATTTCTCTTTATAGCATTCATCAAAGTCTGTAATGATAAATTTATGCGATCATTTTATGACTATCTATATGCCAGAGACCAACTGTTTTTGCTCACACTTGTATTTATAGGCTAGTACCATGTCTGGCACATAGTAAGTACTCAGTTAATATTATGAAGTGAATGAATTCATAGGTGCACATTTACTGAGTACTTCCAATGTGTCAGGCACTGTGCTAAGTGGTCCTAATACATGTCAATTTAATCTTCCTAACAACCTTCTGAGGTAGGTATTATTATTACCTCTATTGAATAGATAGGGAAGTTGAGGCTTAATGAGATTTCAAGGATTTGAACCCACAGCTAACAGTGGGTTCAAATATGAGGTTGTCAGCCTCTAGAACTCAGCTCTCAGTCATAAAACCATACACTTCCTATCTGATATAGTCAACCTCTCTTACTAGAATTTGTTGTTTCCTCCATTGTTTTTTTCTCGTAGCATTGCAGCTATTCTCCCATTAGCACACTTATCCCATTGCATCATCAGATTAAATATGTGTCTGTGAGCTCCACACGGGCCAAGTCTAACCAGCCAGTCCGTACCCGGGTGCAATTACAATACTGCACAATATGCGCCCAGTTAATCTCTCATCAGTCTCTCTCAATACATCATTATCACCTTATGGCAAAGAACACACATGCCATTAATGTGGGTGGACTAATTAACCAAGTGAACAAATAGAGAGCTCAGAGGCAGACCGACCATATGTGGAAATGACCTATGAGATAAGTGGCAATGGGGCAAGGATGGAGCCGGTATACACAGTTATTCACTTAAAAAGGAAGGAGGTTAGACCCATATCATCCACCACACACAAAGGTTAATTATTCATGGTGTAAAGATTCCCATGTCAAAACCAAAACTTTTCAAACATAAAATGATGAGTAATTGCAATGCTAATCAGGGAAATTAAAATTGAGACTATGATAAGATCATCATTTTTAGCCCTCGCTGGTGTGGCTCAGTGGATTGCGTAACGGCCTGTGAATCAAAGGGCCACCAGTTCAATTCCCTCTCCAGGGCACTTGCCTGGGGTGTGGGCCAGGTCCCTAGTGCAGGGTACATGAGAGACAACCACACACTGATGTTTCTCTCCCCTTCCACTCTCTAAAATAAATAAACAAAATCTTTAAAAAAAAGATAATCATTCTTATACCACTAAATTGGCAAAAACTAAGGAATCTGATTATACTCAGTGTTGGCAAAGATGTGGATCTCTAGAAACTCTGGTAAGTATATATATCAGCAAACCATTTTCCAGAAAAGTTTGGCAACATCTAATAAATCATGTTACAGTTACACTGCAGCAAATCATATGCACTTAAAAAAGTGAATGAACAGGTGCAGCCCCTGTGGAAAACACTATAATTCCTTGAAACATGGAATTGCCCTATGATCTAGTAAGTCCACTTCTGGGTATAGACCCAAAAGCAGCAAAAGCAGGAACTTGAACGAATGTTTGTACACCCATGTGCACAGCACCATTACTCACGAGAGCCAACAGTGAAAGCAATCCAAGTACCAACCAATAGATGAATGGATAAACAAAATGTGAGAGATATATAGATGTATATAGCGTGTGTATTATATATAATATATACACTATATATAGTATGCTCAATATTATTCAGCTTTAAAAAGGCAGAAAATTTTTCTGCATGCTGCAACATGGGTGACCTTTGAAAACCTTATGCTAAGTAAAATAAGCAGTCACAAAAGGACAAATATCATACAGTTCCACCTATATGAGGTTCTGAGAGCCGTCAAATTCACGAAGACAGAAAGTAGAATAGAGATTGCCAGGGACTGAGGGGAAAAAGAAATGAGGAGTTAGAGCCTAGTGGGTACAGAGCTTCAGAGAAAATAGAAAAGTTAGCAAGCTGGATGGGGTACCGGTTGCACAACCATGCAAGTGCCCTTAACATCTCAAAAGTGTACACTTAAAAGTAGTTAACATGGCAAATATTATGTTATGTATATTTAACCACAATTCTGAAAAATGAATGAGCAACGTATTTACTCATCCACCTGCCAATGAATGTTTGGGATATTTCCGGTTTTGTTTGTTCATTTGTCGGTTTTTGTCGCTAGTCCATGTCTCCTGATGCATTTGTGTATCTAAAAATGGAATTGCTGGGTCAATTTTACTAGGCCAAATTGTTTTGCAAAGTGGTTGTAATGGTTTAGATAAATTATATCATAAAATAATAATGTATAAAAGATGTTCAGGAACTGTTAAATGATAGCCAAAAGGATGTAGGTGACTTTCTCAACTAACCAAACCATCTAGAAGTATACTGCCCAGAAAAGAAAGCCCCACCCAGGCAACAGCGGCTCCGTTTCATTCCTTTGCTGGGCACCCCTTTGCAGAACGCTGGCTAACTGATGCCAGCAGGGGGTGGACCTCCAGGGTGGTGACAGGTCTGGAACCTCTGAAAGGGAGGGAAGGCTGAATGAGACGGGGTACCGGTCTGGAGATGTGCCCAGGGCTTCTCGGAGAGTCTAGTTGGGAAGCGTAGCTACTGCCCATTGCTCCGCTGAAGGATAGTTCTCTTCCCTCAGGGAAGTTCGTTCTCTTCGACTAAGTGAGAACCTCAGGATCCAGATTTACAAAATCAGACTGAAGAGGAAAATGGCAAGTTGGCAGACACATGCGACCCAACTTCAACGATTAGAAAACATGTCTTGTAAACGTGGATTTACTCTGGGAAGTCCCAGAAAGCAAGCCAGAGGGTTAAAGGCTAAAGGGGAACTTTACAAACCTAGATCTGGGCAAACACCCACAAGATCAGCTGCGTGTGAGCCCCTGGGCATATCTGACCATCTAGAGTGTCAAAGATTCCAGAACTGGAGGCTGGGGAAACTAGAGAAGATGACGCCAAGGCCCTTTCCCACTCTGTGATGAAGATTCAAATGCATCCCAGTGGTAGGCACCCCACCCTCCAGTAAGAGCGCTTCATCAACATTTGAGTTGGGTTTTTCCGTCTCATTAGTCCATAACCCGTTCTGATCCTACCATGACCCCTGTTAGGCCTTTTTACAAAAGTTGTGTTCCCTGGAGAATTATAACAGCTACCAAGTCTTAGTTTTTATTATTCATAAAATAAGCTATGCATTCCACTAATAAAAAGCTACTTCAAGCAGATGCCTACATCCCCCCCCGCCCATATTCCAGATAGGTCGCACTTGGCTACCTCTCCTATAAATGTGACTAGCATCTTTTCAAGATTTCCTCCCATGAGCCCTTTAAAGCACTTTCATATTCTGCAAACAAAACTCCTTCAATTACATTTTAAATGATTTTTATTGAACTTACTGAGGTGACATTGGTTCATAAAATGGAGGCTCCAGGTGTACAGCTGTATAAATACATCATCTGTGTATTGCATTGTGTGTTCACCACCCCAAGTCAGGTCTACTTCCATCACCATTTATCCCCCTGTCCCCTCTTATGGCAGGCCACAGGTACTGAACTTACAGATTTATATAAACAGGCCCTGACCAGTGTGGCTCAACTGGTCTGGCATCATCCCACAAAGCAAAAGTGCTCTGATTCAATTCCCAGTCACTGGGTAGCAGGTTCAGTCCCCAGTTGGGGCGCCTATGAGAGGCAAGTGATGGGTTTCTCTCCCACATTGATGTTTCTCTCCTTCTCTTTCTTCCTCCCTTCCCCTCTCTATAAAAATAAAACCCTTTAGAAAATGATTTGTATATACAGTTGCAGGCTGTCTCTTGATACTGGCCAATGTAGTTACGAAGAAGGGACCACAAATAAGTCAGCTAATTACATGCTACTTAAAAACCACTGAATGAAGAATTAAGGCTGCTGAAAGGTTCTGATCAATACTGACTCATGAAAGCAAAACCCCATTGATACACTTTAAAAATCTACAACTGGCAATTGTTAAAGGGCTGGATCCACATTCATTTATTTTGCAAGCTACACCAGGAAAGCCAGATGTCAGCCCAAGCCCTGCCTGATGGAAGGAGAAAGGCTTCAAAAGTCCTCCACAGCTGATGGCGGAGCCCAGTGGGCTCTCTTTGTCCCATCCCTGCCACCATTTGGGTGGTGTCCATGAATTTTCTGCTGCTGCCGCTGGCCCCGGCATCATGCTGAGTCAGAACAGGCGCAGGAATTAGGTAACCGCTTTGTACCTGCATTTGACTATTTCAGCGCTGAGCAAGTTGGCTCAGGTGTGCTTCCTCCTTTCATCTGCCATCGATTTTTCCACCCCACAATGGGTTGGCTGCCCAGCATTACCTGCACGTTGCCTCATCACTGTCATTTGATGAATTACAGACAGTGTGTTTGAAGTTGTCCTTTCATTCTCATGAGGCAACTTCTTTCTGTTGTGGAGTCACTCCCCACCTCAGAAGACACGGTCTGGGGCACTGCCTAGACATCGCCCTGAACCTGTGTCTGGGGCTGTCGCTGTCATAAAGTGGGGCAGGCGTTTGGCCTTGGGAGCATCTCATCGTCTTCCTCCTCACCCAGAGTGAAAGTACAGAGAAGCAGCCGGGGAAATACGAAGCTGAGTCAGACTCACAAAGAACTTAGCAATGAATGGTGCAAACTCTAGCATTTCATGTTTTCTAAGTGGGCACTGCCAAATATGCTTTGAAGGCTAACGGTGATTCTGACTTAGGGGCTGGCTCTCAGGATCACATGGGAACTGAGGCTGCCGCTGATTACGGAATATCAAAGCAATCTATCGGAAACCATCAAGGCTTAGGAGATGCTCACGGGGTTTGCCCTTTACACTCCAAGGTGCTCTGTGACCTCCTAACAGAACTGTCTGAACCAAGGGCTGGTGGAGGAGGTGCTGAGCGAAGGTAGAGGAACATAGTCAGAGGTGCGAGGAAGAAAGAATGAGACTCCCAATATCCAGATGCTTTCATACAGAAGCACAGGGCTGAGATCATGACCTTGAGAGGACAAAGCAAAGGTGAGAAAGAGGCAGGGGTGCACTGGCAGTTAGAAAAGAAGGTGGTTGCATTGACATTCTTTTAAAAAATTGTTCTAAATGAAAACAAATATATATTCCTGGAGCCCAAATTGGAAAGGACTAGATTCTTCCGAAACAAAAATGGGAATAGGTACAAGAGAGAGGCAAAGGGCTGTTAAAAGCAATCTTAGTCTGGTATTAGCCAATCTTATAAAGAGATGAAACAGATCCCCAAATTACATGGGGCAGGGGGTGGGGCTGGAGCTCTGAGCTGGGCAGGCCGGTGAGGGCCGGGGACTACAGCTGGGACAGTGAACACGCAGAGCCCCTGGACACTGTGCCATGTGGACACTTGGCTCCACTTGTCTGGCAATTTCCAGGCACTCTCCCTACCTGCCTGCACCAAGGTATTATCAAGAGAAAGGAAAGATGTGCTTTATTATCCTAGGAAAGGCTTTCCTCTTATCTGGAATGAGCCAAATCTTTTCTCATGTATTAAATAAAAAGGATAAACAAGCCGAGTCCTGACTGGTGTGGCTCAGTGGGTTGGGTATCGCCCTGCAAAGTGCAGGGTCGCTGGTTCAATTCCCGGTCAGGGCACATGCCTGGGTTGCGGGCTGGGTCCTCAGTTGTGGTGTGAGAGGCAACCAATGGATGTTTCTCTCACATATGGATGTTTCTCTCCCTCTCTTTCCCCTTCCCTTCCCCCCCTCTAAAAATACATAAATAATTTCTTAAAAAATTATTAGAAAAAATAAGCTGAGTCATATATACACACATATACTTAGTATATATATACATGCTATATGTATATATACCCATATATATACTTAGTATTATATATATGCATACACTATACTGTACTTAGTATACTTAGAAAATTTTGTGACTATTCTAAGGAGAACGGGATAAGATACATGAGAACCAATGGCAACTTCCAATGAATAGTGAGAATTATAAAGAAAAAAATTCGTTGTCAAATAAACTTGGAAAATACAGAGCAAAACAAAGCTAAACAAGCCTCTTCACTGCAGGACTTCCCAGCGGCCTTAGCAGGTAAGTGGGCTCTGGAATCTGCAGCAAAGGCTTCATCACAGGCAGCTTTTCCCACAATTTTTTATCACAAGCCCCTCCCTCCCCCTCTTTTCTTCCCCTTCGAGAACACAGAAACTTGGTTGCCCAGAACAGGGCTGCTTTAATGTTGACTGAAAGTAAAGTGGTTTGACCACCTTGACCTCTATGAAAAGTGTGCTGTCGGACCCCTATCGGGGTAGACAGTGATCATCAACGGTGGCTAAAATCCACAGACGAAGAGCCCACAGGGAGTGTTACTATGTGCGGATCAGGCTGAAGCCAGCTGAACCCGCTGATGAGTCCTAAGCCCCAGAGTTGAAAACAGGTGTTCAGACAAAACACTGGCACATGCGTGTTCATAGCATCACTCCTCAGAATAGTCAAAAAGAGGGTAAACAAAAGCTGGCATAGCCACACAATGGGGTATCATCCAGTCATGCGAAGGAACCGAGTCCTGGTACACGCCACAGTGTGGATGAACCTGGAAAACGTAACACTGAGTGAAAGGACAGACGCAGAAGGCCACATATTACATGATTCCATTTATAGAAAATATCCAAAGTAGAAAAATCCATCGAGATGAAAAGCAGATCAGCGGTTGAGGCGGATGGGGAGTGAGCACTTAACAGGTACAGGATTTTTTTTTAAGTTGAATTCATTGGAGTGACATTGGCTAATAAAATTATATAGGTTTCAGGGGTATAATTCTATAATACATCATCTGTATGTTGAATTGTGTGTTTAGCACCCAAAGTAGGCACAGGATTTCTTTTGGGAAGAGGGCAAAGCTCTGGAATCAGACAGTGGTGATGGTTGTACGACACTGAGTGTGCTGAGTGCTATGAACTGTACACTTCCAGGTGGCTGACTGGTAAACTTGATGTACGTCACCGAAGAGAGAGCGAGTGAGCAGCAAGGCAGGATGCACCTCCGGAGGTGGCGCGACAGGAAGTCCACAGCACTTCCTGGCAGGTCCTCTTGCCCAAAGATCCAACCTGAGTATGCCTCTAGAGCAAATTGCCACTTTATAGGGAAAAAAGGTGGGGGCAAAGAGAACATATTGAACAATCCACAGGGATGCAGTCAGCAAAATCCAAAATGAGGGCCTTCTAAGGAATTAATGGCCAGGTTTCTCCAACACATAAATGTGAAGATAAAACAAACAAACAAAAAAAAAAGAGGTTGGGTGAACAGTCATTTTAAAAGGTTACAAGACCTATCAACCAAATGCAATGTGGCAACCATGTTTGTATCCTGATGTAACAAATCAACCATTTTTTTTAAAGCATTAAAAAAATACTCTGGTTTCTCTTCAGAGCATATAAATATTTTGCTTTTTAGTAACAAAAAAAAAAAAGCATTAATGAGACAACCAGGGAAAGTTGATTACTGACTAGCTTTTTGATGATAAAGAAATATTATTAACTTTGTAGGTATACTGAAAATGGTATTATGGTAATGCAAAAAAAAAGCTTT
This sequence comes from Anoura caudifer, assembly GCA_004027475.1. NCBI lineage: Eukaryota > Metazoa > Chordata > Mammalia > Chiroptera > Phyllostomidae > Anoura > Anoura caudifer. The sequence goes on from PVKU01002755.1 coordinate 15,271, forward strand.
GAGTTTTAGAGAACCATACTGAAGCATTCATGGATGAGGAGACATGTACGGGATTTGCTGTAAAGTAAATTCAGTGCAAGGAAGGGGAAAATGGATGGCAGTATGGAAGAAAGATTAGCTATGACGTGATCATTGCTTGAAGCTGGGTGTTCTATCTAATTTATTATTGTTTTAAAATGTCCATAAAAAAGATTAAAAAATATACATTGCTGAGCAATGAATGAAAAGGACTTACTCAAGAAAAAAAAGAAAAGAAGGAACTAAAGTCCTGGACATGGGGTACTGATGAAGTCTCTAGTAGACGGAGGGTGTTAGATCAGTATTGTAGGATCAGTATTTTCATATTTGCTTTCCATATTTTAGAAAAGAAAATACCATTCACATAAAGCAGAGTGGAGGTTACCTTTAGAGTCAAAGGAAGCCAAAACAAAAGCTAGCTTTTCTTGTTTGTTTTTATTTGTATTTATTATGTAGTGTTTTCAGTGTCTTGCATGCATTGATGTCTTGTTCACAAACCTCTAATAGCTTCCCATCCCGCTCAAAGTAAAATACAAATTCTTCACCATGGTCTGTGATGTCCAGTATGACTTGGTACCTGATACGGCTCTCCCTACTGCACAGGCCTCGTCACTATTCCTTGAACACAGTTGGTACTCTCCTGCCTTTGAACTTGCTATTCTCACTATCTGAAATACTGTTTCCTCCAGCTAACTGTGTGGCACTCCACTCTCCCTCACCTCCTTCAGGTCAGACTTTCCCTATCCATCTCCTTACGTAACATAGGTGTGTGCTCCCACATACAATACACACACCATCACTCTCCTCCCCTACATTCCACCCCCCTCAGCATTTGTCACCCCCTGACAAATTATTTGTTTACTGTCTACCTCCCCAAAGTAGACTGCAAACTCCAATTAGACCTGGGCTTTGTTTTATTCACAGAAAAATGTCCTCAGAACAATGTCTGAAACATAATAGATGCTCATTAAATACTTACTGAATGAATTGAATAAATGAATGACTGTAGTCCACACCCAAAACCTCTTAGTCAAATGTGCCCATGTATCTTTGGGGATTGAACTACATATTCCCACAGTGGTCAAACTGCTCCTGGATTAGCTGGATCTAGTTAAACTGGGCTAAGACATCTGCAGAGCAGCCAATGCCTTGCAGTGAGAGAAGAGGTGCACCTCTGTCCATTCCAACCTGTGAGAGGGGCAGCAGGAGATGGCCTTGGGCCCTGCTGAGGCTGGGGTGACTGGGCTTTTCCTGAGAAGAGCGAGATTAGATGAGGGTCCAACTGAGTGGCGGTGGCATCTGCTGGAAATAAACTTGGAAGAAATCACATGGCTGGATGGAGTGCTTTAGGGTCACAAGAATGATGTGGAGTCAGAGGCTACAGATGGTTCAAGGTTCCCAAATGAGTGTGTTTCCAGGGGAAAACCGGATGATACACACATGGATTAAAAACTGAGTGTCAGACATCCCACTGAGCAATACTCTTTAGGAGGGGAACTGGATCCTGAAAACTGACAAATGCATTTTAAAGAATTCCACTCCTACTCAAGATGACCTCTTGAATGACTGTTCAAGTTGCTGTTCAGAGTAGCCTGGGTTTTCTCCACAGGAATCCAGGTGGCTGAGACCCTCCTTTGGAACTCAGTTTAGGCAATTGACCATATGTCAGAAGCTGGGCTTTGTCTGTTAAACCTCCACGGAGCTGAGTTTCCATATGTAACAGAAGAAAGAAGTGTGCTTATTTGCTTAAGAAACAACATAATATAATGTAACTGAAATAATGGAAGTCTGAGAGGGGAATTGTATCGTCACAGCTGCTCACTTCCCGAACAAAATAATGCAAGCAACGAAATAACAGATTAATAATATAAATATTTAAATCAATTGGCTGATTCTGCCAATTAAAAGATTTGTATGGAAAACACTTTGGAAGAGTAAACAATCCCTAGTTTAATGGTTTTAAAATTGAAGCATTTCTACACTTCCAGTTTTCGCATAGCAAAGCATCTCTTTACATCAGCCAGTTTCTGCTCTGGAAGCCACCTTGCTGAATTTCATTGCCAGTTATGCCAAACAATCACCCCTTGGCTGTGAAAAGATTTTCCAGCAGGCTCTCAAAGACAAGGACAGATGGCATTCCAGCGGGGGTCCTCCCGCCTCTTTATTTTAGCAAATATTGACATTTTTGCAGGAAACAGATCCAGATTCTGTTTCTTCCTAACTTGGCAATCCTGAAGGTTTGGAGGGATATAGTTTCATATAATGGGGAAAATGTACTTGCCACTGAATTTAAAAATATATATATATGTCAAGGAGAGTAGTGTCCATCTTTAACTGAAGCTTGTAGAAGCCACAAAGTCGTAAACAACACCCTGTGATCACAAAGCACTTCCTACCAGAAACGAGATAGGATAGAAAGGGAAAGAGGAGACAGCTGAAGAAAAAGGTTCTCTGAGTAAATTTAAATTACTGTATGAAACTGCTTTAAGATCCTTTCTAATCTAGATGTTAGTAACAGCCAGGTTATATTAGTTTTACTTAGAACATCAGAGGTTATTTACTGAAACTCAGAATTAGGCTATACTGTTAAGAAAACATATATACAGTCCTTTCTGAGGGTCATTTAACAGAATATATCTCAATGTTTACCTTTGTTACACCTGCAAAGGCCCCATTTCCGATTAAGTTCACATTCTTTTGGGGTGGATGTGAATTTGGGGAGGAACCCCAAATAGACAATATTTGCTCAGCAAGCAAAAACTCTGATTAGTATTTAGCTTTTTAGAAGGTGGGTAGAAGGCAGACAGGGGTTTTCGGGGGGCTCGGAAGCCTATATGGCCCAGGAAACTCTGCCTTTGGTCTTGTAACTTGGCAGCCAGAAAGCTGCCGCTGAGTTAGGATCAGAAAGAGATTCTGGGGTGCAGGGAGACAAAACTAAGAATTAGAGAAAACCAGCGAGGACACAGAAACAGTTAAGCAGTAATTGGTTAATGATGTGATTTCATAATGAGAACATTAGACCTGCTATCAAAAACACAAATGTGCTCAAGGGAGATGATTAAGCAAATGAGAGAATTCAGGTGCTAAACTAATCATCTGTTTAGATAACAAAAAACGCATCAAATTTATTAAATAATGACCAGGGTTGTTGGCCTCAAAATGAGTTTCTTATAAGCAAAGGAGCAATAAATCAGTTTGCCTCCACAAACCGTGTTTGTTGTACTCATTGCCCATTGTGGGCGCTTGGGTCTTCTCCTTCGTGGGTAATCGGTGACTTTCTTCACCACCCAACCTCTGTGCTGCTTCCCAATCAGCATGGAGTGTGAAGTTGAAGAATGATGATCAACGTGAGTGTTAGACTTTCAAAATGTCATCAAGCGGTAACAAAAGCATTTTGTTAGCATTTTGTGCTAACAAAAAAGTAAGATGCATCACAAGTCAGGAAGCAATGTCTTTTAGATTCTTCTTCCAGTTGGAGATTTAATCAAAGGTAGGGAGTATTATCTTTTGCTTTCTTTTTCAAAGCCATGTGGTGGAGCTTTTGGGACCAAAAGTCTCATAGTCAAGTGAGAAGACCAGAGTTTGGTTGTAGTCTAACACAATCCTCATTCGTTGCCAAGACTTTCAGAGATACTCAGAGCGAGAAGGTAACTCAGAAATCTGTCTGGTTCAAGGTCTCACTGTGCAGGTGCAAGGCCCAAGGTCCAGAGACACAGGTGTCCTTTCCACATGACTTGCTTGGCCCAAGCTAGGATTAGACTAGGCCCAGGAATCCCAAGCTCTTTTCATGATCTGCATCAACTGCTCTGACCAGGCGGCATGTTAAACACCCAAGCTTGTCAAGCTTGAACAAGGGACGCAGGCTTGCATTACTGTGTTAATTCACTGTGAGGGATATATATATATATATCACAGTGAATACATATATGTATGTTATATATATTACTTACAAATGTATATAAGTATATATACTTACTCAGAGGAGCTAGATACCCAGGAGGTACTGAATAAGTTGTTTCTGATTCAATGGAATGCGCAGTAAAACCAAGGACAGTGGCCCACCAGATGTGACAGCTATCTGTGCTTCTCTCTAAGTCTTGGGAACACGGCTGGGCCCCACCTCCCCTGCAGGTAGGTGTAGCCATGCAGCCGAGTTCTGGCCAATGGCAGGTTTGTGGAAGTCATAGGGAACACATCCAGGCCCAGCCCAGACCCTCCCAGGCTCCGTCCTCACTCTCCCTCTCCATCACCAGCTGACTGGAGAAGGCACTGAGGGTATAGAAGAAGGCAGGGCCACTAAGGAAGGGGCCCGTGTCCTCAAATGACCCCAAAGAGCAGACTCCCCTGATCCCAAACCCATTTTGAACTGTGAAGTGACAAAAAAGTAAACTTTTTTTGGATTAAGCCACTGAAATGTGGGGGTTGTTTACAGATGGTTAAACAGAACCAGGTCCAGAATGGTTTAGGGGTCTGACTAACACTTTGGATGTGATGGACGGGACAAAGGTTGACAACGGTAGTTCCCTTTTGCTCCCAAATGTGTATCTGCTGCAGACTTGGAGACTTCTCATTCCCTGAGGATCAGCCTCATCCCAGAGTCCCCTGGCCCTGGCTACATAATCTCTTTCTTTCTACATAATTCCCTTTCTGTCCTCTGCAATTCTCTTACACGCATACATGGCGACTGCAAACTCTGGAACCTTAATTTGAATTCACACTACAGAGTCGAGGTAGGAGGCAACAAAGCTACTTAGCTTGTGAATTCCCTGGCACAGGCCTGAGCTTCAGGAAACCTATTTCTCACATGAGGAGTCTTAGGCTCCCAAATCAGTGGCTTGCCTTTCAACCTGTGCACGCCCTACTTCCCTACTAAGACTGCAACTCTTGTCTTGAAAGTCTGCATCCCAATGACTGCCACCAACTGGGTGCTTGATATGTGTCATTGAAGGAAATGAGACTGGCACAGATCAACAGGATTCAAAACTGTGCAAGAATCACCAAAGAGCTGAACGTGAGAGGGTGCCTGAAATACACAGTTGGTTATTTTAGTGTAACAAATCAAGAAGAAAGAGCATTGCATGGTGGGACAAAACCCATACTCCACTTCCCCTGAAAAGTTGCAGAGAAGATACAGTTTTAGCAGATTTGACACTTTCAAAAGCCGTGGAAAGAATGCATTGATTGTAAAAGAGCATTTTCTTCCTTCATGAAGAGAAGGATGAATCAACAAGCAAAACAGCACAGAGGAGCGGAAGGCTGCAGCGGAAAGGGGAGAGACTGTGGGTTTGGATTCTGACTCTGCCATTTACCAAGGGCATGTCCTTGGGCACAGGGTGTCATGTCCCTGGGCCTCTGTGTCCTCATCTAGACAATAATAAATGGTGGTACAACCTACTTCATAGAGCCGCTGCAAGGAGGAAATGAGATTATGCATGAAAAGGGACCAGCACAGAGCCTGGGGTTTGGGAAATCAAAGCTTCTATATTGTGAATGCTATGTGTGAGCCAATAAATGGTGAAAATCATCTCCATACTGTGCAAAACAACTTCATGGCCAAACTTCCCTAAGACTACAGACAAGAGAAAAAGGATAAACTCTTCATCTTCATTAAGTGTCAGTGAATTAATCAGACTGCTATGAGATAGCAAATTAGGTCATTCATAAATCAATTTTGCAGAAGCCTTTTAGCAAAATGTCTCAACAAGTGCAGAGTCATTTAAATTCTAGTGACTCTGCCTGTTTTGAAACTAGCCATGAATAAATCTATCCTATCTTACTCCTAGATCATGTGATTTTTATCTTAATATATGCTTTGCATTTTTAAATAGGTTATTTTGCTTAATCCTGGAATTCCTACCACAAATTTAAATTTCCCGTGGCTAATCTTAGCAGAAACTTCCTGAAAGAAGGATGCCAAGGTCCAGAGCTATTTTCCTTCTTTCTGAGTTTGGATAGATACTTAACAAGAAGCTGACATGGGAGAAAGCACCTGTGCTCACCTAACCCCAGCTGACTGGTGGCTACGCTTTAGCAGCGACTAAATGGGTGAGCCAGATCACTGATTGCATCTGGGGACCAGAATGCCCTATGGTAATGGTGATGCTATATAGTCACAAATTATTCACTGACTATACCTGCAGTCTCATTTTTAGTGTTTCCTTCCACTAGTCTGATATCTACTTCTCACACAAGGTGTGTTACCTAGACTGCATAACAAATTACCCCAAAATTTAGTGGCTTGAAACAACATCTTTTATCTTGGTGTCATTTCTGGGTCAGGAATCCATGTGGGACTTGGAGACATCCTTTGGTTCAATCAGGGAGTTGGCTACGGCTACAGTCATCTCAAACCCCAACCAGGGAAGGATCAGCTTCTACGCTTCCTTAGTGGCTGTTGGCAGGCCCCAGGTTCTCATTGGCTATTGGCCGAAGACACCAGCGCTTTGCCATGTGAGCTTCTTCACAGTGCTGCTCACAGCATGGCATCCTCTCCAGGGAGAGAACAAGAGATAGAGAGGGAAGGTAGGTGCTATGGGCTGAATGTTTGTGTCCCCCCCAATTCACGTGTCAAAAGCTAATCCCCAAGATAGCAGTAATAGGAGGCAGGGCCTTTGGGAAGTGATTAGGTCGTGAGGACGGGGCCATCACAAATAGGATCAGGGCCCTGATGAGAAAGCCACTGAGAAATCTCCCTCACCGTTTCTGCCATGTGAGGACACGACAAGAGGTCAGTAGTCTGCAGCCCGAAAGAGGGCCCTCACTAGAACCCAACCATGCTGGCACCCTGCTCGGGGACGTCCAGCTCCCAGAACTGTGAGCAATAAATCTCCGTTGCTTACAAGCCACTCTGTTCCGTGGTATATTTGTTGCAGCAGCCTGAGCGGACTAAGACAGCACGCAAAACAGGAGCCACTCAGAGTCGTTTGGTAACCTAACCCTGGAAAGCACATTCCATCACTTTTGCCATGTTCTCTTTGTTAGAAGCAGGTCATGAGGTTCCACCCACACTCGAGAAAAGGGGAGCACCGGAAGTCGTCCTAGACCCTGCCTACCTCACAGAAACTCCACTGAAGGCCATGTTGAACCTGGAAGAGGACCAGCTTTTGGGTTGTTTGCCTGCTTTGTCTTCATTTCCAATCTGCTCTATGTCACAATTTTTGTAAAATAAATAAATATTAATTTCTAGAAAAAAATAAAATAACAAAGACATAAAACAAACCCACTGGTCACATGTTGAATGTTGTAACAATATCAAAATGTTATAAAAATTTCTAAACAGTCTCCATTCTATTACTCGCCTCACCTGCACCACATATGCATGGTTGGTGGGCTGGCATCTGTTTTGGACTATCTTTTGAGTAGTGCTGATTAAAGGATTTTAAGAAACGCATGTGGCTTTTTAAGGCTTTTACATGACAATGGTTTGCACTATTTACTTGGCTATTCCTAGATGGAGGGATTCTCGAAAAAAAATAATAATCTCACTCTACTCTCTGTATTCCTAAAAATGGAACCTTTGTTACTATTGATGTCAAGGGTGTGTGGGATTGAGTCTCCTGTTTAATATTTTACTCCAAAGTCTTGTATGTGCCTCCTTTCCCTTTTCGCCTGGCTGCAAGCTAGAATTAAGCCATATTTTGAATTAAGCTGCCCGACATATGATTATCAACTCACATTTTAAAAGGTCAGCCCCCTCCACAACTAATGTTAGAAAGGAAGTTTTGAATGCCCTTCCTAGTCTATTCATATCCCTCAAAACATACTCAAGTGTAAACTCCTCAATTCAACTGAAAAAAGATTTTTGAGCACCATCTCTGTGCAAGATTCTGGAAGATACCATTTTCACGAATGCACTGTCTCTCTTTTCACCTGGTTTATAGCACTTCTTTTACAGTCATTTATATCTCCTCAATATTCTGGCATTTGAGAGCATTCTCTCCCTTGTTTCTAGGTGTTTCAAACATCTGATCTTAATGAAACCATAAATTTACCCAGTGGAAGTATCCATTTCACATCCTTCAGAGCCTCCAACACAGCATCAGGCAGTTGAGCGGGGCCTAAGAGAAAACATGAATTCAGCTGACATTTACCAAGCCCAGAATCCAAATCCCCTGTCCAGGGACTAAGTGGTGTGAACAGGGCTTCTGTCCCAAATCTTGCTAATTTTGCCAGCATATCTCTTAATCCCTCATCCAGCCTCTCACCACCCCTAACTCATCTACCAAGACAAAGCAGAAGCCAGCTCTGCTCCCCTGACTCCCACAGGGCAAACTGAAATCTTATGTGAAGTTATCACATAAGCATTCCCAAGAGAAAGGAGAAACCCAGGTGGAGCAAGGGGCCATTAAAAACAAGGCTTGCTCAATTTCCTACACAGCTGCCAGCCCTCACTGGGCATCCCCTCCTTCCCCACCAAGCCAGGGAGTGTAGGTTAGTAAAACCTACATTTGCAAGTCCAGTGCCAGGGAACTGTGCAGGCACCAAGGTGGGCCAAACAGGGTTTTTTGCCCTCAAGAATTTACAATGGGCAAATCACACCAATCTTCAACTAGACTACAAAGTAGAAGGTGCCAAGTGTTGCAGTGCTGACATATGGAAAAAGCACTGTGGGAGAGCAGATGGGGGAAGTGATTAACTTCAAATGGTGAAAACTCAGAGGATCTATCTTTGGGTTAAGCCTTAGAGGATGGGTACTACAAATAGTGGATAACACTCAGAGAATACTTCCTACCTACCAAGTGCTGTGGTTGGTGGTCGATAGGCATCTCCTTTAGGACTCACAACAGGTCTGCGGGGAAGGTGCTATTATTAGTCCCATTTTACAGTGAGGAAACTGAGGCAGGCAGCATGAGCAATTTGCCCAACATCCAGGCTGCCAAGTAGTGGAGAGAGCATGTGAACTCATGCAGACTAATTCTAGAGCTGGTGCTCTTAACCCTCACTTAAGGAGCGAAGGAGACCCGTGAGGGAAGGCCTAGCATTGCCTGCCGCACACCCAGGGAACAGTTCGGAGTCTGGGAGGCTGGAGCACTCGGCCTGAGGGGGCGGACTGCTCTGGGATCCCAGTGGTAGCTGTGGAATCCATGTCAAACTGGGCTTTACGTGCAATGTTTCATCTGACCCACCACATCCCTGTTGGACAGGTACTAGGCTCCCCATTTTACAGGTAAGCGAACTGAGGCACAGACAAGTTAAGGAACTTAAAAGTCACACGACTGGCAGGTATCTGAATCCAGGGACGATACACCTGAACCCCCTGAGGGGGCCCAGTGGGGTCAACAGCTTTGCAAGCTGCCTGTGCCTCGACTTTTGCCCTAGTCTACACATCCGGCCCCTTCTCACCCGTAGTTCTCCCTGACCCCTGACTCCCACCCGCACATTCAGATCGACCGCCCAGCCTACCCGCACAAGGTTGGGAGCCAGTTGGCGCCTACAACTCCTGCTTCCCAGAGAGCTTTGCGTTCCCTTGGAATAAAGAGCCTTTGAGCTGGGGAGACTCGTCCTGCCCCGCGAAGGCCCCGCCCACCCGCGCCGGCCCCAGGGAGCAGTGGGCGTGCCCCCGGCGGCGGCGCCGGCGGCCGGGGCGGGGCCAGGCGGCTGCGCGGCGCTCCCAGGCAGCCGGGCAGGCGGGCTTCGCGCGCAGGTGGCTCCTCCTCCGTCTCTCCTGAGCCCCAGGCACAGTGCCGACCTGCGAAGGATCGCCTTTGTGCCGGGCTCCGCGAACCCGCGACGGCTGCTGCGCGTCCGGGTCTATTGTTTCGCTTCCGTCTCTTCCGGGCAGGTGTCGGCGGTGCACGGGGCCCGCACGTGTCACAGCGGCGGCTGGAGCGCTGGGACCTGCGGACGCCGGCAGGGGCGTCCCCAGGCGTGCGTCGGGAGATGAAGTACCTGAAACCGTGGTGGTCCGAAGGGGGCGGCCTCTTGCATCTCACCATTCTGCTTAGCTTGGCGGGGCTCCACCTGGACCTGGACCTAGATCTCTACCTGCTGCTCCCGCCGCCCACCCTGCTCCGGGATGAGCTTCTGCTCGGGATCTGCCAAACGAATCCCGCGTACGCGCTCAGCCCCTTCCCAGCCTCGGGAGGGTGGGGGCGCGCGGACCACCTTCACCCCAAAGGCCGGGAGCCAGACCTGGCGATAGAACCCGAGGGCCAGCTGTTCCGGGAGGTGCGCACGCTTGGGGTCCCTTTCATCCCCCGCACTCGCGTGGATGCTTGGCTGGTGCACAGCGTGGCGGCCGGGGACGCCGACGGGGCACATGGGCCGCTCGGCGCCGCCGCAGCCGCCTCTTCGGCCGGAGCAGTTGGCACCAGCGCGGACGGTGGCAGCCAGGCTGCGCCGGGAGGTGGCCGGGACCCCCGAGCAGCTCCGAGTAGCCCCTTGGAGGAGGAGGAGGCACCCGCGGAACCGACGGCTCAAGTGCCGGACGCCTGCGGACGCGCCAGCGAGGTAACGGGAGAGCGCGGTGCGGGGTGAGCTGGCCGGGAGCCCTGGGTGGTGTGAGGAACCTGGGGAGGGGGTACGCTGCTTACTTTCCACCCTCAGCCCCAAGGGGTGTGTAGATTCGCGGACGACTCTGCGCCTCTCCTTTTTGTGAATCTGAATGAAGGCTATTAGGCTTTTATAGGCTTTTGAGAAAAAAGTGGGCGAAATCATCCTTTTCGTCGTCGGGGATACCTTTCTTGTGTTTGATGGCCATTAAACATAGTTCGGGCCTGGGGAGCGAGGAGGAGAAGAGATGCTGGTAATATTGTTGCCAGCTACATTTTTTCAGTATCTGGTGTACGCCGACAAGTCTTTTCTTCTGGAACCCGTGCCCGACTCGGAGGACCGGAAAGAGGCCTTGGCCTCCGGGAGGACGCACGTTTCTTTAAGAACCAAACTCCCGACCTAACGCGATGGTCCCTGCCCGGAGTTTTAACCCAGTTGCAGTTCGTTTTGGCTGCTTCCCTGGATGAAGGAGCGGTGGTCAGTGTGCAGACAGAGGCCGGCTGGCAGACCGTCCCGCGGTGACCAGCCTTCCCCGCGCTAGCAGTGCGCCTCCCTCCTAGAACTTGTAATCGCTTATTAGCATGAAACGGGAGCCCCGACAGTCACCTAGTGACTAACGAGTTCCCTTTGGTTTATCGGTCAAACCCTTTGGCTTAACTTTCTTTTGAAACAGAGTTCACCAAGATCTCTTGATTAAACTGTATGTGTGGCTGCCAACGGCCCTTCCCGTGTAAGGACACTTAATACCGACTTCCCCCAAATTGTCTTATCCAAAGTTTCTTCAAAGGGATCTTTTTAATCCCTTCTTGGCCCAAACTTCAGTGTTCACAATCTGTATCGATCAACGCGTTCCTCGGACGTTGTTTTTGGAGTGCAGTCTTATGCAAAAAGGGAGTTGGGGCTAGACTGGTTTGTTAGCTGCTTTTCAGAACTGCCGTTTGTGTAGGCAGTTGTTGAACGAGCTTCTCCACCCTCTCCCGGAGGGGTCATTGTGCCGAAGTGCCTGGTGGTGATTCACTGTTATGCAGATCCGATCCCTTCCTCTTCCTGATGCCGGAACTCATGGGGTGGGGGTTGGTGAGAGTCTTGGTGGGCTTCTGTCTGTTGGGAGCTGGGGAAGGTTCTTCCCACCCACTCGTCCTATCTGGATCCTCACCTCCGTGTCCTCTTCTACCTCCTGATGAGAGTTACTTGCTGCACCGCTACCTTTCCTCATTCTGCAACATACGGGGTGAAACCCAATACTGCATGCTGTACCAGATGGCACCCTGCCCCCCTCACAGCCGAATGCCAACTGGCTGGCCAAGTATGCAGGGACCTGGCGCGAGAGGAGACAGTTCACTCTGCAAGGACTTCCCTCCCCCTCAGAGCATCACCTGGTGGATACCTGTTTAAACAGGCAAGCCTGCCTTGCGGGAAGCATTTGGGGCCTAGGCCCAGCCAGACCTTGGAGTCCCTGAGCCCAGCTTTTCCAGGGAGGAGGGTGAAGTTCATATGGGGCCATTCTGGTGGTGCTTCCCTGGCCAGGTGTGGACCTGCTGGACCTTGGTGGCTGTGGGAATGACCTGGTCATGCTAATTTCAGTGAAGATCAGCTGTGGAGCACCTTACAGTTTTCACAGCCGGTTCACCTTTATTGGTGATGCCTTTTTTATGTTAACCTTGTGAGGTACACAACCCTTGCAGCCTTATATCCAATTTGTACTTAAGGCAAATAGAGGCCCAGTGAGGTTAGGGAACTTGGCTGAAGCCACACAGTTTGAGTGCCAAAGTGGGACTAGAACCTGAGCTAACTCTCAAAGGGGCCCATTAGCTAAGCCTCTGAACTGTACCCAGGTTCTTTGGACAAGTGTGCAGCTGGAATGGAGTGACACCCCTCCGAACCCCAGGCCCGCTGTTTCTCAATGCTGGATTGCCTTTTAAAAGCAGATTATACCATTCATAATGCCGAGATTACAGTTTGAAGCCATGGCTGGGAGAAAATGGGCTGGGAAAATGACACTGGTTTTTGCAATCCACAAACCTGAGTTTAGGGACATCACTTACTAATGTGCCCTCATACACGTCTCTCCAAGCCTCAGCGTTTCATCAGAGAGTAACGCTTACCTCTGGGGCACTGCCAATTAAATGGGAAAAACATGAGTGAAGTGCCAGCCCAGTGCTTGGAATATAATTGGTGTTCTCTTATTGCTCTCCATCCTCAACCCACCCTCCTTAACCTGTCCCCACTCACTTTATTTCCTTTTGTCTTATTTGCGTATATGTCTGGATCAGTTGTTTGTTTGTCTAGGGGGTGGGGTGTGTTGCAGCCAGACTGTCTGGTTTGGGATTCCAGCTCTGCCACCTAAAGTTCTGTGACCTTCAGGCCAGTTTCCTAACCCCTCTGTGCTGCATTCTCCTCACCTGCACATCGAGAATAATAAAGGTGTCTACCATATAGGGTTGTTGTCAGAAACAGTTCATTCCACATAACAGCCCAAGCACTGTGCCTGCCACATCTTAAGTGCTTAATAACTTGTTAGTTACTGTCAACTGAAAAATGGGGGGGGGGGTGTGCTTTGCCCCACAGACAATCCTGGATTTGTCATGTTTTTAAATAGATCATTCTGGTGGCTTACATTTGAGTTGTAGGAAACTCTGGTTTTATAGTACAATTTTGTACATGTGCAAAAATATTCTGGAGTAGGGGATTTTCCAAGTGTCAGAAGAAGTACTGCTTTGGTTTCACTTCTTAGTGCGGCTCTTTACTATCCGAAAACAAGAGTCTGGAATTCCCCAGGGCCGACTCGCTTCCCTTCGCAACCACAGCCATTCACTCACAACCCATGAAGCACCCATCCTTCAAAGCAACGTGTGGGCGCAACAAAGAAATGAATGGTTTTTGCAGCATTGAATGTGTGAGGCTCTTTGGAGGTGGCATGGCTCCTCATAGCCAGCTTCAGGATTTCAGGGAGCCGTGGCCTGCATGAGACTGAGAGGGCCGTGGTCATCGCGATGTGGCTTCATGCCCCGGGACGGGCACCCTCTGCCTGGTGAGGGGCCCAGCAGGGCCCCTCGGTGTACTGCTCCTGGGGCTGAGCTTCTTCAGGCCACAGGAAGAATCTGACGTGGTCAATACTTGCCTCTTGAGAGAAAAGGGAAGAGAAGGGTCCTTGATTGTTAACGTAAAAATTCCTTTTCCTTTCCAAATCAGAGATAGTCCCTGATGCCTCGGCAGCTGCAGAGAGATGAGATTTCAAACATTTGCCCGATTTTCACTCCCAATCAGAACACAGAAATGGTCCCGTAGTTACACACGTCTCTGCACTGCTGAGCTGCACAGGAGGCTCTTCGTTTTGCTCACTGAAGGACACAGTGCAGGTGACCCTTATGTGGGAAAGAACGACACAGGTCACAGTAGTAGTGTCCTGGGACCACCAGAACAAAGAACTACACACTGGGTGGCCGAAACACCAGATCTGTAGTGTCTCACAGACGGGAAGGTGGCCGGGAAGGTGGCGGCAGGGTTGCCTCCTGCTGAGTGAGGGCCGAGGGGGAGCATCTGCGCCAGGCCCTCACCTGTAGCAGTTTGCTCGCTGGCTTTGGCAACCCTCTTCCCCAGTCCCTGCCTTCATCTTCGCTTGGCACCTCCTTCTGTGCATGACAGTATCCAGATTTCCTTTTTATAAGGACACCAGTCATGCGGATTAAGGACCTATCGTATTCATCTTAACTAGTAACAGCTACTGCACCTCAGTTTCCAACGAAGGTCACATTCCGAGGTACTGAGGGTTATGACTTCAGTGTATGGATCTTGAGGGCAACAGTTCAGTCCGTTCCACAGTCACCATCTATCTCCCTTTTCCTGGCAGCTCTTGCTTAGCAAGTGGGCTCCAGCTGTTGAAAACTAAGCTGTTTCTGGAAGCAGCTGGTCTGTGTGTAGGATCGTTGACAGCAGGATTTGGTATATGCTTGTGAGCAAATCCTTATTTTGTTTTGTTTTGTTTCTGCCTTAATATGCAGCAACCCTGAGGAGCCTTATTTCATATTTTCTCCAGTCCTCAGTTGGTAGGTTGCAGGCATACCATCTCTGCGGTGTCCCTTGTGTTGTTCTCCTCTCCATTCCCCTACTTCTCAGCTCGACCGAGACATCAGGGTACAGGGCCCCGGCCCTGACTCAGAAGCAGGCTGGCCTGGTGGTCCAGCGCTCTGGAATGGAGTCTGACCAGCTGGGGTAGCTGTAGGTCCCAGCTCCACCCCTGACTGTTGTATGATCTGGGGGACACTTCGTTGTAACCTCTCTGTGCCTCGGTTCCCTTCTCTGTAACGTGGGATGGTAAGTGTACCTTTGGGAATTGTGAGGGTTAAAGGAGATCATGCAAGCTCAGCAGGGTTGGTACATGGTAAGCCCTCGATAGTGTTAGCTACTGCTGTTGATTCCGCTCTTGGGGCTCTGTAATGCCCCTTCCCCAATTTATTTCTCTCCAGTCTGTTGCTAGGTTTCCAAAGGATGCCTTGGTTCTCTGCGCTTCTATTTAGGGAGCCTCCACTAGCTCCTCATTACCTACCGGTTCGATGTTTTGTCATTCAAGGCTCCTCACGTGGCCAGTGTGACGGAGCTCCCACACTGCCCTAGCTGAGTTCATCTCCCATGATCCTCTGTCTGGAGCCTACTTTCTAGCTAAAACTTGCTCCCTTCCTTTTCCCTACACAGCTCCCTGCTTTCCTGCCCCTTACTCTGTTATCTTTGTCCAGAATGCCTCTTCTCATTCCTCCCAAGGCTTTTACTGTTAAATTCTCACACTCGTCTCAACTGTCACCTCATCTGCAACCATTTCCTGTTCTTTCCTTCCACCCCTGCTACATTTTCTAGTATTTCTTTTATGGAGCTTGGCATTCTCTACTTTTTTTTTTTTTTTTTTTTTTAATCTTATATTGTCCTCTTGTGCCTTTAAGAGCCAGCCCTATATTATACCCAGAACAGCCCTCTTAAACTGAGAGGAAGGTTGCTTTGTGGCCTGCCGGAAGCAGTCTACTTTGAACTGCAGTTGTCTTGAGTGTGGAAACTGGGTCTTCATTTTAACCCCCAAGCGGCACCCAGGACGGGGTGAGGAGCGCAGGCCGGTTCAGCCAGCGTCTGCTGAGCACTCACTCCTCATCCATCCCCGTACGTTGGTTTGACACCATGAGCTGGAATGTGTCGTGGGTCCTTCATGGCCAGAGTCCAATTCGAAAGTAGGTCAGATCCGAGTCCCGATGGGCCATCTGACCATTTAATGCCGATTTGAGTGGATGGGGGCAGCAGGAAGCAGACTTTCAGGTTGGCGTTGTAATTAATTCAGGTGGTGAAACAGGATTGCCCAAAGTTACACAGCAAGTTAGTAACCTTGCCTGGAACAGAACTAACTGGTCACTGTTCTTAAGCAGTGAGTAAACCATACCTCCCACCCACGACAAAATGATGCATTGTAAAAACAAGCTTCTCCCGTTTGGGGCAGCCTTTCGATATGAATAGTTTATTGTCAAAATCTAGCTAGGGAATTATGTTGATATTCCAATACACTGGTGGGCAGCTGAGGCTGGTGAGGTCCTGGCGCACACCTGGGTGTTTTGGGTTAAGTCGCAGGTGGTGGCGGGCAGAGTGCAAGCAGTGGCAGAGAGGCCTGAGCCATGGTTGCAGTGGTGCGACATTTTGAGATCAATATAACTCAGTAGCAGTCAGGGTTCTCCAGAGAACAGAATCTATAATATGAATATATACTATACCAGTACAATATGAATGAATATGCACATATATACGTACACACACACACACACACACACACACACACACACACGCACGCACGAGTATTTTAAGGCAGCTGCGGTTGTGGAGGCTGACAAGTCCAAACTCTAGGCTAGTTGGAAACTCTCAGCAGACCCGAGGCAGAATTCCTTCTTGCTCAGGGAATCCTCCGTTTTGCTCATAAGGCTTTTTAGCTGATTGGGTGAGGCCCACTCAGGTTATCAAGGATGATCTCTGTAAAGCCACCTGGTTTGGTTGTAGCTATCAAACACGTCTACAAAATCCCTCTGCAACAACACTTCGGTTAGTGTTGGAGGGACTGTGTACCTTGGCCTAGCCATGTGCCACGTTAGCACAGAAAACTGACCATTGTGCCATCCTGGCCGTACTGCTACCAGGCAACCTTTGTGAGAGGAGATCACCCTCCTTCTGGAAGAGTCTGGTGAGAATGAAATAGCACTGCATTTAAGGGCTGGTACAGTTCCTCGCATGTTAATAGATATTCAACAGACGATCTGCCCTTATTGCCCCAGAGCTGGGGATCTTATCTCCAGGAAACTCCTGTCCCGCTTGGTCATGCTGGGACCTGCTTTGGTGGAACAGGAACCCTTCTGTCCCCAAAGGGGCAAATCATTTGGGAAATGGTCTACCAGAGTAGGGAGGCTCCAAGCTGAGACGATCAGACGAGAAGAGGGAACAAGATGTGCAGGAGGCCTTGGGCTTTGAGGAGGCAGGTCCCTTCTATAAATGTTCTATACATTCCTGAAATACAAGGACTCTAACTATAACCATAATGCCATTAGTACACCTACTATGTGCTAATGACATTAGTAATTCTTTGGTATCATCAAATACCCAGTCACTGTTCAGATGCCCCAGTGATCTCATGGGCAGTTTTCCACGGATGGTTTGTTGCATTCAGGATCCAAACAAGATTCATTACTTTGCGTTGTGGCCCACTGTTTTGCGTGATAAAGTGATATGCAGCCAGGAGCTTCATTTATCCGCGTGGAGTCAGCTCTTCCCGCCACTGCCCTGTGATGCGGTGGGAAGCAAGCGGGATCCAGTGTGGGTTGTTGTGGTGGTGCTTTTGGGGTTCTGGCAGGAAGCAGCCTTTGCCCTAGATGGCTCCCATAAAGGGACTTAAGGATGACTCCTTGCAGGAGTTCCTGGTGGGGTTGGAGGAACCCAGAGACTACCAGCAGGCGGGGGTGGAAAGAGTGTTACCAGAGCCTAGCAAGGTGAAGGAGGGGCTGCTGTCACAGAGAATGTTTGCTCACCCTCCAGTCTCCTGCTCCCTCCTCCCACTGGGTGAACCCAGCCTGAAGCCAGCCAGTGCAGGAGCCCAGGTTTGCAGGGGACAGCTTCTGGGGGACACCCATGGTTCTCACAGGGGAACAAGTAGCAGGACAGTGCCTCAGGTCTGGATCTGAAGAACAGATGCTTGCAACCAAGTCCTGGTTCTGTCATTTACTAGCTCTGTGACTTTAAGGCAAGTTGCTTAACCTGTGTGTGCCTCAGTTTCCTCCTATGGAGGAATGTTGAGCGACTTAGTGGGATCGTGAATGTGGTACCTGGCCCACAGCGAGCGCTCAATAAATGTGAGCTGCAATTATTATAGACTGCTACTACAAGCCACCCAGGCCAACAGGACACTGTCTCTTTATCTGGCTCCTCGCTTCTCTCTAGACCCGATGGCTCCAGCCTACCTCCTGCCTAGGGATGGGCCTCAGAATTCTGTGGCCTTCACCTCTGTCCCTCTGATGTCATTCTTCTGGAGGGCACCACACTGCTCTTTGTCTTTGAAGGTTCATCCAACCCTAAAGGTTAAAGCAGGTCTCAGTCCCTTCCCCCCCAGATGAGTAAATGAAAGGCTCAGCTGAACCAGCTGGGACTGTCCACAAAGAGTTTGTTCAGGGGTCCAACTCACAATCCCACTTATTTAGGTCCCAACACAGTGGGATAAGTACAGACTCAGAAATCACATAGCCCATTATCAGACCTTCAGAGATTTCAGTAAGAAGAGAAAAGCTTTGCTCCTTTCTTCCCCTTTCCACTACCTTCAGTGACTCAGAGCCTCTGAGCAAGGCTTACATGGTGGGCAAAGGTGAATTAACAGCAGGAGGATGGGTGTCATAAGTTCACAGCCCAGTAGGAAAGGAAAGATCCAAACAGTAGTGATTGTAGATAGAATAGGATACGGGTGATGAGAGGAAACCTAGCGGCCATGGGAGTTTAGAGACAGGAGAGCCCAGTTTTGGCTGAGGGGCCCACACTGAGAAGGTTCTGGATCCATGCAGAGGATGAGGGGCCTCCCCAGCAGAGTGAGCCACTGCAGGGAGGGCCTTTCCCACAGGGGGGCCAACTCAGAACAAGCCACTGGATTCTGAGTTGTGCCCAGACACCCAGGTCACCCCAGCTCTCAGGTTTATGGTGGCTTCCTATGGCGAGTGTGAGGAGTTGTTTTTTTTTTTTAATTGAGTCCCAGCCTCATAAGAGTAAATATCACCTACATACAAATAAAAAGTAACTTAATGATGGGTTTGACCTACCTGTTCTTTAAATTCAGAGCATGGACCATAAATCTCCAGTGGACTTGTAAAACACATACACTCGTATCTCGGCGCCAAGGCATTGAGTTGAGAAAACAGGAAAAGGGAGCAAACAGTAATTACTGAGTCCCAGGGGCTGGCCTTGCCTTCTCCTCACATTCTGATTGAGTTGCCAGAAGTTAGCCATTAATGGCAACTCTTCGGAATAAAAAAAAAACAAAAACAAAAAAAAAACAGTAGAAAGGAACAGTAATTAGTGGCTACATAGCATCTGAAAATGTATAAAGTGCTTTTTCTCAACTCATTTCCTAAAATGTGAGTTAGACAGTGTCTTCACAGATGAGGATCCTGCGGGTCCAAGTGGCCCAGGATCACAGGGGAGCAGGATGGGTCGTTTTCCTCAGCAGTTTTTGGACTGTAGCCCTCCTGGCCGCAGCACTTTTGTGGAGAGATTATAAGGTGGAATCCTCCACCCCTCCCTGCCTTGAGAATTCTGGTCCCTCCTCTCTCCCAGCTGTCACAAATTGGGTTCTGCGGACAGGGGACTCCAAGACTGGGTTGAGCGTGCATAATGTGTGTAAGGGCGTGCCCTTGGCAGCTACAAGGGGAAGCAGGGTTAACCCAAAGCAGAAGTCAAGCTGCCATGCAGGCTAATGAAACAAGGAGCTTTAGGGCTGAAGTAGCACGCATCACAATTGTCCCACATTGAGCGGAGATGGCCGGGCCTTTACACCCTCCCTGCCCACTGCCCAGCTGCAGGAGGGATGTGGGTGCCCTGCGAAGGGTGTGACCATAGGTGAAGTAGCTCTCGGCACAGCTGGATGTGCTCTGCCCACGGGTTCCCAGCAGCTGCCATAAGTCCTTCCTTGCAGGGGATCCAGGGTGCACAGCTGCTGTGCATGGCACTAAGTGGGGGAAATTCTTCGCTGTCGTCACTTCTTGGAGCACATGTTTCTGTTAGCTTTGCAATAGGCTTGCAATAAATGATCGTTGAATGGCTAAGTGGAGGACCAGCCAAGGAGATATTTATTGACTACGTAAGGCTGTGCAAGTTAAAAGTATCTCTGTTCCCTAGGTCTGTGGAACTCAGCTAACACTTCATTCTACCTTCGAGGTTCCTGATTGTCCCTTCTTCCCCCTGTGGCCTCATAGACAGGGTGACCATTTGGGACAGTGTTGGTGAATGCCTGTCATCCAGCTTAATTGTTAATAGCACCTTCTTACCCTCTCCGAAATGGACTCGTTCGATGCAGCTACCTGTTTGTAAACCACTGGAGCGTCAGAGCTGGAAGGGGCCCTCTCAGGATTGGCGGTCAGCCCTGCTGGCGGTCAGCCCTGCCACGCCTGGCCCCGCGTCTCACCTTCTGTCTCTCCTGCCTCTCCCTGTGGGCCAAAGAGATAAAGGGAACCACCGACCACAGGCAGCAAAGCTCCAGTTTCAGCCTTGACCAGGACTTTGCTCCCGGGCTCCTGTAGCTCCTCCTGCCTCCGTCTTTAAGGGTAGTCAGTCATTCTCTTTTGTTTAGAATCTGCCTTCCACTTCAGTGGGGAGCCCTGCCCCTACTGTCTTCACAGTCAGTCGGCCACTAATGAGCTGCAGTTGTAGCCTTCTGATGAGCCAAATATTAAGAAACCCAGAGTAGGTAGGGGCGTGAGGAAATGGATATGCCACCGATGACAATGTAAATAAGAACAGTATTTTTGAAAAGCTGTTTGGCAAACCCCTCCAAAGAGGTTGAAAACATTGCCAGCATAGTTTAAGAAACAAAGACAAACAAACAAAAACCTCCTGGTGCCTTTAGAATTCAAGGGGAATTCTTCTCAAACTTCCCAGTGAGGAATCCTTACACAAACCTTAACCTTTTCTGTTCCCAATTCTGTTCTCAAAACCAGCATGACAGTAATAACCAAAATATCTAAACAAAACAAAACACATAAAAGAAATCCAGGAATCGTTCTGATGCATCTTCACGCGAAATACAGCTGTAACAAATTGTCCCCAAACTGAATGGCTGGCTAAATATAACCAACATTTATTATCCCGAGGTCTCCATGAGTCAGAAATTCTGTGACAGCATAGCTGGGTGGTCCTCACTGAGGGTCTCATGAGGTTCTAGTCAAGATGTTGTTGGGTTACGTTCATCTGAAGGCTTGACTGGAGCTGTAGGATCCACTTCCAAAGTGGATTACTCACAGGTCTATTGGCAGGAGGCTTCAGCTCTTTGCCAAGTAGACCTCTCTGTAGAGAGCGTGAAGGTTGCCCTTACGCCATGAGCATTGGGGTTTCACCAGAACAAGGGATCAGAGAGAGCAGGAGGAAGCCACAGGGCTACACCAGCAATTCTCAACCATTTTCCTCTTGTGGCGCACATAAACTAATAACTAAAATTCTGCAGCACACACACACAAAATTTTTTTTTCCAATCTGATAAAAAAAAAATTGGCATCTTAGGTGTAATTTTGATTCATTCACACCAGACGGCTATTGTTGTGTTAGCTCTTGTCATATTTTTATTTGACAATCTAAGGGAAAACATTGCATGTGTTAAAAAGTCTTGCGGAGCACCAGGTGAAAATCGCTGTGCCACACTTCCACTTCCACCTCATTTTACTGGTTCAATTCACTAAGTCCAGCCCCAAGTCAATGGGCAGGGAACAAAGCTTTACCTCTGGAAAAAAAGAGTGTGAAAGAATTTGTGCCCTTATTTTCAAGTCACCCTACCATTAAAAAATAAAAGGTACATCTTCTGCTATCGAAATCCTCAAATACATTGCATGCACCTGAAATATCTTGAAATAAGTGCTCTATTAATTTTTCTCTTTCACAGTCAGTTGCCTCTGGTATTTGGATTTCACAAAGTCTAATGTCTCTCACCTTCGGAGCAAAACCCTGCTCTGGCCTCTTCGTGGCCAAAATTCTTGAGCGATTTGACTGCGCACTGTTTCCAGTCTGTCACCTCCCACTTACTCCTTATGGAGTATCGTTTGGTGTTTCCCCCGAATTGATTTTTCGAAGGCCACCAACAGCTTCCCTATTGCCAAATCCAGTGGATACTTTTCTGTCTTCACTTGTGCCACCAACAAGTGCATTCAACACAAGCGACCACTCCATTCTCCTTGAAACACTTGGTTTCCTAGACATTGCCTGTCCCCGCTTCCGCTTGCAGTCCCGCATCCCCCACCTCACTTCCTGTCCTCCTCAGGCTCTTCCGCTGGCTTCTCTGAATGAATGTGCCAGTGCCCTGGTGCCTTCTTGCTTTGTGCTCTCCTGCTGGAATCTTATTACTAGTCCGTGTGTGTGTGTGTGTGTGTGTGTGTGTGTTTGCTTATGTTGATGTATTCCCCATTTAATCACCAGTTTAAATCTTTGCTCCAAAATTCCAGACCCTCGAATCACCAGTGTAATGGATATTTCTACTTGACTTGTCACACTTCAGATTTAACTTATCCACCAAGTTATTTAAGGCAGATCCAGGAATCATTCTTAATTTTTCCCTTTCCTTTATCTCCCGTTTCCAGTCCATCAACAATTCCCCAGCTATTCTTTTTCCACAATATGTTGTGGATTCCTCCACTTCTCTGTCATTACCAATACCTTCTTCCAGACTATCATCCACTCTCATTTCAATTATTGGCATAGCTTGCCTGGTTTCCCCACTTCACTCGGCATTGCTGCAGAGACTGGATGGGAGGTGGTGAGTAAACATGACCTCATCAAAGTACTGATCAATGAGAACAGGACTAACACACCAATGGAGAAATGGGCTAAGGCTGCAAACAGTTCACAGAAATGGAAATACGAAAGCTCTTAAATTTGTGAAAGATGTTCAGCCTCGTGCTAATAAGAGAAATACAAATTAAAGTAACAGTGAGATGCCAGTTTTCATCTACAAATTGACACTAATCCGTTGTTGGTAGGAATTCAAATTACCACAAATATCTTTGAAGGTCTTTTGGGTAGAATCTACCAGATAAAAAGTGCGCATATCTCTTGACCCAGCATAAATTCTAGGGATTCCTGTTACTTGCACATGTGTGCAAAGAAGTATTTATGAGCACATTTCACTGTTGTTCGTTGTACAAAAATGTTGGAAACAACTATCCATCATAAGAAGCTAATTGAATATGTTATGGTAACAGGCAAATGAGCACAGCATGGATATTTTCCGTGTCTTGAATGCGTTCTTCTCTTTTCACACAGCTCTATGTGTGTAGATCTCAGCTACACTACCACCTTCCCTAAGAGAGAAGCCTGCCCTGCCTGGCCACTCTTTCTAAAGTAGATCCCCTCTTTTTTCTTTCACTTGCCATAGAACTCAGCTATTTTGTTAGTTTGCCTGTATGTTTGGCTCCCTCTCCCTTTGGAATATAAGCTCTGAAAGGGCAGTCTGTGTGTATTTTTTCACTGTTATGTCCCTAGCATTTAGTGTGGTGTGTGGTACTTGTATTAATTGAACACATGACTAAAAAAATGATTGCCTGTTGAATCTCAAATAAAAGTCCACATGTCATCCTTATTGGTGAAACATTAAGAGCAATGGGAACATCTTTTGTTACAATAATTAGTCTTTTGTTCATAGTTTCTGAAATAGCTCCAGGACTAAAAGGGAAAAGGTGTGTCTTGTTATTTTTATCAAGCCTCTTTTAACCACACCTGATTTGAGTTAGTCAGGTGACTTTTGGGAAGCCCTAAGGGTGGCAGCTGGTGCCTGGGAAGCAGCCATGTGATTAGAAGTTTGGAACTTCAGCCCCAAACCTCTAGGTGTGCTAAGGCAGCAACTAGAGCTTGAGTTCAATCACCAAGGCCATTATTATTATTTTTTAAAGATCTTATGTATTTATTTTTAGAGAGAGGGGAAGAAACATTGATGTTGTGCAAGAGAAACATCCATCAGCTGCCTCTTGCATGCCCCAGATGGGGACTGGCCCACAACCCAGGCATGTGTCCTGACAAGGGATCCAAGAGGTGACCCCCTCCCCGCCACCCCATGCTTGGTTTGTTCACCAGGGTCCAAGGCCAATGATTTAATCACTCCTGTGCGATGATAGGCATGATCACCCATCAAAAAGGATGGGGTTCGGAGAGCTCCTAGGTTGGTGGAGGGACAGGAAGCTGGGCACACCCAGAGAGGGCATCTTCTTGCCCCTTCCCACCTACCTTGCTCTATGCACCTGGTTGTTCCTGAGTTGCATCCTTTTATAATAAAACAGTAATTTAGAAAGTGAAATGTTTTCCTTAGATCTGTGAGCTGCTCTAGCAAATTACTGGAACCCAAGGAGACGGTTATGGGAACCTCTGATTTGTTTAGTCAGTTGGTTGGAAGCACAAGTGACAACCTGGATTTGGCATTTGGCATCTGAATGAGGGGCCGGGCAGTCTTGTAAGACTGAGCCCTTAACCTGTGGGATCTGATACTATATCCAGGTAGATAATGTCAGGATTGAGTTAAGTTACAGACACTGTTGGGAAGGAAAATTTTTTCTTTCTTCCCTTCTAGGTTTCTTTGGCTGGTCTGATAAATTGATATAAGGCAAATTGATAGCAGGTAAACAAAAGTTTAATAAAATATATACCCGCTATATGCATGACCAGACCCAGAAAAACTGAGGATACAACTCCCTTGGAAATGGCCTAAGCCATCACCTTAGATGCCACACTCAACTGAAAACAAAAGAAGATACTGGGGGAGGGGAGAGTCAGCTTTGGGAACTTTCCAGGAAAAGAACTCTGAACAAAGGTAAGGTTGTTATATAGGGTAGTCATTGCCCTCTTATTTTATTGATTTGTTGAATTTCATGATTGAATCACGCCCTTCTTCCTGGTACAACAAGGGAGATGGCCTTACAAATGGATATTTCACTTACACAGATAAATGTCTTTTACAACGGGTAACTTCTGCTTGGTTTTCATGGCTTCTCTTAAGCCTGCTGTTTCTTTCTTTATTTTTTATTTTTGAGAGAGAGAGAGAGAGAGAGGAATTGATTAGCTGTTATGTTTATTTATGCATTAATTGGTTGATTCTTGTACATGCCCTGACCTGGAATTGAACCCACAACCTTGGTGTATTGGGACGGCGCTTTAACCAACTGAGCTACCCGGCCAGGGTTAAAGCCTGCTGTTTCTTAAAAATAACCAGACTAAAATAATCCTGCATCAAAGAGACGTATTTTGAGGTGGCACATTTTGCTCCCCCAGGACAACCCTGATGGGACAACCCTTTGCTGTTGACCTTGGCCAAAGTGATTTTGCTGTGTAGAAAAAAAATTTGTTTTTTCTGTGTGGGAATTTGGAAGCTGGCCAGTAGTAAATATGTCCAGTGAGATGACACTGGAGCAGTCCTGGGATCCCGACTTACTCTTTGGCTGCGTGATGTTTGTGTGGATAGCAGGATCTGAATGCAGAACAGAGACACTGCTGTCAGACCCAGGTCGATGGGTACTATGCACACGTTAGCTGTGTAGAGGTTTCTAGGTTAATGTTTTAATTTTCAAAAAAAATTTGCAAGAATAGTATGTGTCCTTTACTCAAATATACCTGTTGTTAACACTGTGCCCTATTTGATTTACCTAGTTTTCTAATTATATTTATCTCTGTTTATACATACAGTATATAATTCTCTTTGTTCTGAAACATTTAGGAGTGAATTGAAGCCATTGTGCCCCTTGATACTGAAATACTTCAGTGTGTATTTTCTAAGAAAAACGAATTCTCTGTAACTGTAGTAGGCAGTTAGACAGACATAAGCGGAGCAAGGACAGTAGGCCATGTCCAGAAGGGTCACCAGGGTGTTAAGCGTCAGCTGCCTAGCATCAGACAAAACTGGGAAAACAAGGACCTTGCCCCCAGGCAAACTTTGCCTCTGCTCTGCGTAGCTCTGGTCATGTGGGTGAGACCCCTCTAAACAAGGAGGCCAGAAAATAGCCCTTAAGCATTAAGTCCCCGGGACAATGAGGTTCTAACTCACATCAAATACATCTAGGCCTCAGTTGTGCTTCATCTCCAGGTCTGAAAAGCAGCAAAATCAGACAAGTGACACTGTGGCTGACATCAGGACCAGCTGCATTGACTAATGACCCCCTGCCCTTGTGCAGTCAGCAGAGACCACCACCCTGAAAGGACACACCAGGAAAGCTGATGAATATTCTATTGGGATCCACCCCGGAGACCTCCAGATAAATACCTAGTCCTCAAGATAGAGGACTCAGTGGTCTCTCCCTCCCTGGAGCACCCCTGGCCTTTTCCCTCCCCCCTCTTAGTCACATGCCGCGCCTCCCTCCCACCCCCCAGCACATCACAGTTATCTTTACCCTTTTCTTTCCTGGGCTCCAAGGGCCCTTCTTTTGCCTCTGTTACTTGTTTCCTGAGCCCATTCCTTCTACAGCTCACTTCTACATCTGTGACTTTCTAAATAAACTTTCTCTTACAGTTTGAGGCTTGGCTCTGAATTCTTTCTTAGCCAGAACTCAGGTGCTCAGGTTGCTGAACTTCTGAAGTCTGGTCCGACTCCACTGTTCCAGCACCTGGTACCATTTCTTGCCGCCAACATAACCAATATCAAAATCAGGAAATTTGCCAAGAATCTAAGGCTAATCTGTGGTGTTCAGATTTTATCTGTCTTCCCAGTAATGTCTTATATAAAACTGCTTTTCTCCTGGATCAGCATCTTCCCCAGGACCACCCATGGAAGTTAGTTATCAAGCCTCTTCTTCACGTTTAATCTAGAAAGAATTTTCTCAGGCTTGAGATTGCTTG
This sequence comes from Anoura caudifer, assembly GCA_004027475.1. Classification (NCBI taxonomy): domain Eukaryota; kingdom Metazoa; phylum Chordata; class Mammalia; order Chiroptera; family Phyllostomidae; genus Anoura; species Anoura caudifer. The sequence continues at coordinate 41,848 of PVKU01002755.1, forward strand.
ACCTTTAGATTTTGGAAGAGCATTGATCAGTTACTTTGTAAAACAGACCCGATTTTAATTTGTCTGACGTTTCCTCATGATTACATTGAGATTATGAATGTGGGGCAGGAGCACTACAGAAGCGGTAACATGTCCTTCTGTGCACGGGATGTGGGTTTGTCTCCATGTCGTGGTGATAGATCTGACCTGTTGGTGTAGATGGTGTTTTCCAGGTTTCTCGTGCAGTGTCATTTTCCTCTTTGTAATTAGAAAATAATCTGTGGAATGATGCTTTGAGATGAAATACCTTGTTTCTCATCACATTTTTACTCCCTGGTTTTAGCATCCATTGATGATTTTCTAACTCCATCAATCTTCCATATTTACAAGTTGCATTCTACTCTAAGAAGAGATTTCCTTTTTTTTACTTGCTTGTTTACACTCAAATGGAGTCACTGATTATTTTTAACAGATTTAATGAGTAATGATCCATTGATATATGATAGGCTTTTTAACCTAATTGATTCTTGCATCGAGAGTGCAGTCACATAGGGAAATTCAGTTCTTTTCTTCCCAAGGTTTTAGTTAAGCCATCTTACATACTTTTGTTACCAAACTGTCATACACTCTAAAAAATTCTCCCGCAAAGTCTTCCCAGACTAAAGTATACTTGATCTCTTTCCTAATGGGCTTGATCTAGTCCTGACTTACCTCTGTTATTGTTTATTAATATAACATTATAGATGACATAGTGTCATGTTTGCAAGTTCATGGGTGAGTCCACATGTGTTGCATTAACTCAAATATTACAAATTAACTAAGGGCATCTTGGTTCATGGTTCTAAAACAGATCACGTCACTTAGGGATTAGAAGCTCCCATGCCCACCAACAGCAAATTTCATAAACAATATTAATTGCCTCGGGAATCCAGAAATTTTAATCTGATTATCTTCAGGCCTAACAATAGAAACTGTGCCTTGGCAAAAGAGAGAGGTCCAAAGAGTAAGGACCTTTCCTTTCTTCCCCCAATTTAGACAGGAGTCAGCATTGTAGTTGCAGGAAAGAGCAGGACTGTAGCATCTCACCCAGTGGAAGTCAGATCCTTACCAAAGTCTTAGGACTTGGTCTCTAGTTTATCTATTCAGCAAGTACCGATTAAGGGTCTAGTATGTGTCATACAGCTGGAACCAGGCAGAGTCCTGCCCTCAAGGCTGTATTCTAGTGGGACAGATAGACATCAGAGAAACAAATGTGGTAATATAGCAGCTGGTGCTAAATGCTGTGGGTGGAAATTAAGAAAGATAAGGGAGGGAGATCCTGATGGGAGAAAGGGTTTGGGGGGTTGCTTTAAAAGAAAAGTGAGGTGGTAATATTTGAATGGGGACCTAAAGGAAGCCATAGGAGGGAGGAGAGAGAACCTATCAGGGAGAACCCTTAACCAGCTGGAGGTGGGAGAGTGCTTGGCATGCCTGAGGCTGAGCTTTGTTTAGAGATAGTAAAGATGAAAGGTCAACAAGGAGAAGTAGTTGATGAGTTAGGAGAATGGAGAGAGAAAGTACTTGGATGCTAGGTGAACGAACTACCTGTATTTTCCAGGAGGCAGGAGTAATTAAATGAATGTTGTTGAAGGGCCAAGAAAGGGGAGGGTGAAGAACTGGCCAACCAGGGGAGACCATGATGAGCTTTGCAGCAGAGCCACACGACGGTGGGGCCACAGTCCTCGCTGGAATAGATTCCAGGGAGAATGCACTCACTCCAGATGACTGGAGGATTTTGCAAGAAATGGGATGGGTTGTAAAGAGAAATGGAAGACCCAGGGAGGAATTTAAAGAGGGTGGTGTTGGTGTATGTTAATAGGCTGATGATGGGCCGCAATTGCTGGTGCAGAAAGGAGGGTAAAGGAGAGGGAGCGATGTGCTTGAGCATAGGAGCTCCTTGTAATCTGGTGCACGCTCGGACCAGCCCATCGAGACTGAGTATGTATCATGGAGTTAGGTACAGTAAACAGGCGGAGGAAGAAGCCAGTGGGCCACTAGCATATCAGCTTCCTTTTCCTGCTGTGCTTTGATTTCTCCTTGCTTCTGGCATCTGCGGGTTTTCATTTCCCTGACCTTCACATGTTTGTTTGATCAGGTTAACATTTCTGTGGTTTCCGGGGGGTGGTGGTGGTACTGTCCTTTGAGTTAGTCCAGTGTGCTATGTCTCTGGAAGAGAGCAATTAAGAACAGATCTTTTGAAAGGTTCTGAGAAGCCTTGGTTAAGTTATAGGGGGAAAAATTATACAAAGATTTTAATAGCGCAGTTCAAAGTGTCAGTATATATAGTATATGTTGAATGGTAACTGTTTGAATGTTTAGATATACAAATTCTCTAGCCTTTCAATTATTTAAGGCTCTTCAAGTAAATTAAAAGGTGGAAGGACTCTTCTGGGTAAATAAGCATGGTTGAAAATATCTTATGGAGATGTTAGTTTGAGCTTTGTTGTTAATTTTATTTTCATGGAATAAAAAGCATATTTACCCTTTTTCTGTGTATAAAAGAAATGCATGTTTGTGCAAAATATTCAAACAGTCCAGAAATGTATAACATGAAGTCAGCTCTTTTCTTAGCACCCTGCCCCCAGCTGCTCGCAGCTTTCACACAGCCACAATGAACACTTTGTAATACTTTCCAGATTTTTCTATGTGCGTTTGATTAGTGTTTGCATCTAAATTGGCTGTTTGATCTATTTTTAACAGAAAACTAAATAAAAACTGCAGACAACAGTGCCTTCCAAATCTAATAAAATTTACAAGTTTAGGGGCCTTATAATTACGTATAATTTAAGTGCTACAGAGTAGAGCAGCCTCTCTCACAGTGAGTTCCTACAAAGGACAAGACTCCAAAATGAGCTTTGTTTCAGAATATAACATTTCTTTAATAATGAAATGTCAGCCTCAGCTTTCAACTCGGGTGTTTTCATGATCCCTGAGCAGTGAGTACAATGTAGTTTTAAAGATTGTTTGACTTACTGGATGAAATATGCATTTCTACTTAGCACATTTTTGGGTACTTTTGTAGGACAATGAGGTATTAAGAGCTATGGGTCCCAGTTCCCAGCAGGAGGAAAATGAGCAGAGAGTATCATCAGCCCAGAAGGAAAAATCACTACATCAGAAGAATGAAGATGAAAATAAAATAGATAAACCTGAGTGGGAGGCAGAAAAGACTACTGAGTCTAGAGAGGAGGTAAGCATGTCACAATCTCCCAGACTTACCATTTGGGCGTTAAGGTAGATTTTGTAAGGCTTTGTCAATTTGTGTTGAGAATGAATGAATTTTGTATGTAAGTGTGACCTACTATAAGCAAATCTGATGTATGAAAAATACATGCTTTTGTTTTATTGTGGGAGTAGTTGTTTGGCTTACAAAGGGATCAGCCCATAGAATTAGGTATCTCTGATTAAACTAAAGATAATGTGTGTGTGTGTGTGTGTGTGTGTGTCTGTCTGTCTGTGTACACATCTACACCCCTCCCAGAACTTGCTAGCAGGTTGTGTTAGTTGCATTTGCCGTGGCAAGGGATGAAGAGATGGCTGGCATCCTGCATCCGGGAATCCTCACCGAGATACATGCATGCAAATCATCTTCAGTACTACCTGGAGCTTTGGCTCAAATCCTCAGTCCCCGCTGGGCCATGCTGCATGGGCACCATTTTGTACCTCTGGCCTAGACTAACACCAGGCCCAATGGGGACAGTCTCCTTCACTCCTCTGTGTCTAACCACCCTCTTCGGTGGTGAGATGTATAGAAGGATGAACTCCAGGAGCCAGGCTGACAGGATGGAATCTTCCTGCAGCCTGTGCTTCCCCCTTTTCATTTGGGCCCTACTCTGATTTCTACTCAGCCCTGCTGAGGTCCCAGTGAACAAGCCTGACTAAGGCTCCAGAGATGGGCACGGAGGTTCCACAGACTTTAGACCACTTACCACTTCACCTGCAGTGTTTGCCCTTGAGGGTCTTGTCCTACTGGTTTTCTCAGCCATGATTGCCCTGGGTAGAGCTTGGGGCTGTGCCTTGAACACCCTCGGAGGATGGAGGGTACCGTGCCTTGGACCTCTTCAGATAACCCATCGCTGTCTCCTTGGCGGTGTATCACTAAATCAGAAAACAGCTCTGTTCTCTTTGCCCACCCTCCATTCCCAGCCCTCCAGCCTGTTCTTGCGGGTTGAGGAGACCAAGTCCTTCCCTGTACCTGGAGTGGAATATCCACCGTAGTCCTTGTGACTTCTAGATAATCAAATTAAAAGAAAAAACCTTTGGAAGGAGGCATTTCAGCCCACTTTCCTGAGAGCCTCACAGTCATCTTTTTTGTGGGGAAGATGTTTTTATGACAGTCTTGTCACTTTGCTATTTCACAGATTTATGCTGTTGGTTCAGTTTTCTCCTGGGTATGCCTTTGCCTTGACTGCCTCACTGGGCTTCCCAGAAAAGCAGGAACCGTGTGTTTTCTACTTCTCAGAATTGCCTGAATTAACTCACTGCTAGATACATAGTAGGCACTAGTTAAATGCCAACAATGAAGAGATAGACAAAGTGGGGTACTTCCTTAGAAAATCTAAAATACAATTTAAATTAGGACAAATACCAGTTTGGACAGAACTTTCCAGAAACACGTTAATCACTCAAAGCAAGGCATTTGTGCTTCAGTCCTTGAACTTGGGCTTGGCTGCTCATTTGCACCTCCAAGTTCCAGGTCTGTGCATCTTGTTAGGTTAGCATCCATTTACTTTTCTACTGAGATGTGGTGCTCTTACAGTTTGTTGAAGTAGTACTTGTTCGCATTCTTTTGGGTGATAATCCTGGGTGATAACCAGGGCAAACGACATAATTTGGTACTTAATAGTGCCTTCTTCTAGCCCCACTGCAGACTTAGACTGCTGGCCATTAATGAAAACTAAGTACACTGGATATAAATTAACTGGTCTGACAAGAATTTCTTCTCACTAAAGACAACTTGAGATTATATTAATGTTTCGATTTTAAAAGATAGGTCTTACAAAGTTGAATGTGTGTGCAGCGTATTCTTTGAATACTCCCAGTAATCTCTGTTCAAAATGAAATGAATTCTTGACCCAAAATAGAACTGTGTTTGTACTTTATGGTAAGATTTAGAAGAGTCTGACTTAAAAAAAAAGGAGACTGACCACTTCCTGGCAAATGAAATCTAACTGAAAGTACAGAGTATGTCTTTTGGATTAATTGTAAGAGTAGCCAGATTGTCCATTTCTGTGCAAGATCTGTACCCAGTTGAACAGGAAAAATAAAGCATTAGATTTCGAAATGGATTAACCAATAAAACAAGTGTCTCAAAAATTGTTCTGTATAATTTAAGTGTGGTAGACAGAACTCTGCTGCTTAATGAATTCAAATAGAATGATGTACGTGCTACATCATTCTATTGAAGGAACCCAAAGCCAGATTCAGCATATGGCCCACACTACCATTACTATCAGGAATCCTGAGCCAAGAAGGCAAAGTTTAGAAAATGATATGAAAATTGGTCCTTGCAGCCCTGGCTGGTGTAGCTCAGTGGATTGAGTGCCCATCTGCAAACCGGAAGGTCACAGGTTTAATTCCTGGTCAGAGCACAAGCCTGGGTTGTGGGCCTGGTTCCCAGTTGGGGACACGTGCGAGGCAATGAATTGATGTTTCTTCCCCTTTCTTCCTCAAAAAAGAAAAGAATACTGGTCCTTGCAGAGGAAAAACAAAAAACTGCCTTACAGTTAGTTGATGCCCCTTGATATGTGGGATCCCTACAGAAATAGCTGACCATGGAGATGAACGCTCTAATAGTCCCAGGAGAGATCAGAAAGCGTGTAGGAGAGGTAATTTTTGAAATTTATGACAAAATATTTCCAAAACTAAAATGATGTTATGACTCAGATGAAAGGAATAGAGTCCCAAGCAGACTAAATACAAAGTCCCAAACATATCAAAGTGAAATGGCCGGACAGCAAAGAATAAAAAAAAGTCTTTAAAATTACTGGGGGAAAAAAAAGATGGGCTATGAAATGACAGATTGCAAACAAATCAATACTAATAAATGCCTTAGGACAAAGTACTGTGGGAAAACATTAAACCTGATAATCTTGCCAAATAAATTACCATTTAAACATGCAAGCAAGCAAAATAACCCCAGGTTATGAAAACCAACACTTTACTACTTGCAGCCTATCTAAAAAGAGCTATTAAAGGAGTTATTTCAGCAAGAAAAGAACTAAACCTTGAAGGCGGGTGATGCAATGGTGAGTAAAGAAGTCAGTAAAACATTTTAGTACATCTAAATACATATTTGACGGTAAAGTTAGATAATTTTGTAGCAAATTTAGAGGGTCGGCTGTGGAGGAGCAAAATAAGATGAAACTAACAATTCTAGGCAAGAATTATATGAATAGGGCAGGTATAGGGAATGAAGGCTTTCATTAAGGGAGGGTATGAGAATATTGAGTACCGAAAAGAGGGGTATAAAAACCCCAAGATAGGGATAAAAACCTAACATGGGGGTAAGACCTGGTTGTCCTTTCAAGGTAAAACCTAAAGCCCCAGGCAACCACTTCAGTGTTTTAATGAATGGTGCACCTTGTGTGTTTTCCTACAGAGACATCTGAATGGGACTGACACGTCTTTCTCCCTGGAAGACTTACTTCAGTTGCTTTCCTCACAGTCTGAAAATTCACTGGAGGTAATTGGTCTGATTTACTTTAAAAATAGGCAAACCCTACTATCAACTAACACTGTACTTCACTCTAGTTGGTTTTGTTTTGTTTTTCCTTTTTTTAAGAGAGGGAGAGAAACAAATATGTGGTTGCCTCTCACAACCCTACTGGGAACCTGGCCTGCAACCCAGACATGTGCCCCAACTGGGAATCGAACTTGCGACCCTTTGGTTCACAGACTGGCACTCAAACCACCAAGCCACACCAGCTAGGGACACTATAGCTGTTATTATCCATGATCTTCCACAATGTGGATTTAGACTGTTCAAAGATTAGAGTTGCATCTTAAAAAGTAGTAAAATAAGATTGTAACAACGTTAGAATGATCCAATAACATGGAGCTCCAGTGGCACAACTAACTGGTTAGTACATGGTCCTTACACAACTGCCTTTTAATTTAATGAATGGTGCACCTTTTGTGTTTTTCTACAGAGACATCTATATGGGACTGACACGTCTTTCTCTCTAGAAGACTTACTTCAGTGGCTTTCCTCACAGCCTGAAAATTTACTCGAGGTAACTGGAACCTTGGCTTTTATCCTTGCAGGAAAATATCTGCACTCACCTCTGAATGAATACAGCTCTTATACCTGGAGGACATAGTTGTTTAAATATAATAAGTATCCACCCTGGCTGGTGTGGCTCAGGGGATTGAGCACCAGCCTGTGAACCAAAGGGTCGCCGGTTCGATTCCCAGTCAGGGCACATACCTGGGCTGCGGGCCAGGTCCCCTGAGATGCCACCAAGCAATATATCCCTCATACTTTGATGTTACTCTCTCTTTCTCCCTCCCTTACCCTCTCGCTAAAAGTAAACAAAATCTTTTAAAAAATAAATAAATATAATAAGTATCCAGCACATTATTCTTTAGGCACGTAGACTTAGGATTACTTTTAATAGAAACACTTCAACTTTGGAGAATTAGCCAAATATGTGTAGTATTCTTCCAAGTAATAATCACAAAGGTCTAATCAAATTTATATAATTCATACTGGATCAAAATGGTAGTAAGCATTTGACAAACTGAGGCAGCTTTATTTTTCTGGTAGCATTTGTGTCTTCATTTTATTTTATTGGTCTGATTTACTTTAAAAAGAGGCAAACCCTACACTCAACCAACAAACACTGTATACTTCAACTATAGCTGTTATTACCCATGATCTTCCACAATGTGGATTTAGACTGCAAGCAGTAAGGATGAGAGTTGCGTCTTATAGAATAATAAAATAAGCCCCAACTGGCGTGGCTCAGTGGATTGAGTGCTGGTTTGCCAACCAAAGGTTCACAGGTTCAATTCCTAGTCAGGGCACATGCATGAATTGCAGGCCAGGTCCCCAGGAGGGGGCATGAGAGAGGCAACTACACATTGATGTTTCTTTCCCTGTTTCTCCCTAAATTCCCCTCTCTCTAAAAATAAATAAAATCTTTTTAAAAATGTGGTAAAATTAGATTATAATGTTAGAATTACCCAGTAACATGGAGCTCCAGTGGTGCAGTCAGTTAGCACATGGTACTTACACAACTACCTTTTAATTTAATAAATGGTGCAGCTTTTGTTTTTTTCCTACAGAGACATCTAAATGGGACTGACACATCTTTCTCTCTGGAAGACTTACTTCAGTTGCTTTCCTCACAGTCTGAAAATTCACTGGAGGTAACTGGAACCTTGGCTTCTATCCTTGCAGGAAAATATCTGCACTCACCTCTGTAAATAATTATAACTTTTACACCTGGAGGATATAGTTGTTTAAATACCTATGTAATAATAAATACCCAGCACATCATCCTTAGGCACGCAGACTTAGGATTACTTTTAATAGAAACACTTCAACTTTAGAAAATTAGCCATTATTCCTCCAAGTAATAATCACAATGGTCTAATCAAATTTATATAATTCATACTGAATCAGAATGGCAGTAACATTTGACAAAACTGAGGCAGCTTTATTTTTCTGGTAGCCTTTGTATCTTCATTATACTTCATTGGTCTGGTTTACTTTAAAAAGAGGCAAACCCTATGCTCAACCAACACTATACTTCACCATAGCTGTTATTACCCATGATCTTCCACAATGTGGATTTAGACTGCAAGCAGCAAGGATGAGAGTTGCATTTTATTAAGTACTAAAATAAGTAAGATTATAACAATGTTAGAATGATCCAATAACATGGAGCTCCAGTGGCACAACCAGTTAGCACATGGTCCTTACACAACTGCCTTTTAATTTAATGAATGGTGCACCTTGTGTGTTTTCCTACAGAGACATCTATATGGGACTGACACATCTTTCTCCCTGGAAGACTTACTTCAGTTGCTTTCCTCACAGTCTGAAAATTCACTGGAGGTAACTGGAACCTTGGCTTTTATCCTTGCAGGAAAATATCTGCACTCACCTCTGAATGAATACAGTTCTTATACCTGGAGGACAATAGTTGTTTATTAATGTCCAATGCATTATTCTTTAAGCACATAGATGTAGGATTACTTTTAATAGAAACACTTCAACTTTTGGAGAATTAGCCAAATATGTGTAGTATTCCTCCAAGTAATAATCACCAAGGTCTAATTGAATTTATATAGTTCATACTGGATCAAAATGGCAGTAAGCATTTGACAAACTGAGGCAGCTTTATTTTTCTGGTAGCATTCGTGTCTTCATTGTACTTTATTGGTCTGATTTACTTTAAAAAAAGACCATCTTCTCCTCAGCCAATACCGCTCCACTATAGCTGTTATTTTCCATGATGCTCCACACTGTGGATTTGGATTGTTAACAGCTAGAATGAGAGTTGCATGTAACATGAGAATGATTTAATAACAAAACCAGCTTTTTACTAACCTAATTAAGTTTTCAAAATTACCATGATTGGGCTCACACCCTGTACTGAGTTGCCTGTATTAACCTAACTGGGGAAAGCTATTCATAGCCAGTAGCATATCCCTACTTGTATAGAGGAAAAAATGAGGAAAGAAAATACTGTATTAGGTACTAGGACTGCTGTTGAAATTGGGTTATGTGTATTAAAGTGCTTTTTTCCATTTTCCAGGGCATCTCACTGGGAGATATTCCTCCTCTTCCAGGAAGTATCAATGATGGCATGAATTCTTCAGCACACTATAATGTAAATATTAGCCAGGCTATAAGTCATGATGTAAATCTCCATGAGGCCATGTTGCTGTGTCCTAACAATACATTTAGAAGAGATCCGGTAGAAAGGACTTCACAGCCACGAGAACCATTTCTGCAGCTGAATTCTCATGCCACCAATCCTGAGCAGACCCTTCCTAGAGCTAATTTGACAGGATTTCTTCCACCTGTTGACCATCAGATAAGGAATCTAACAAGCCAAGACCTTCTATATGACCTTAATATAAACATGTTTGATGAGATAAATTCAGTGTCTCTGGCTACAGAAAGTTTTGATCCACTGGAAGTTTCTCACCTTTTGAAACCACCAGATTCTGATTCTGGGCTTTCCTTAAATTCAAGCCACAATAGTACCTCTGTCACCAAGTCTAATTCCTCTATGTGTGAAGGTGCTATGGGTTCTAGCAATGACCTGGAATCTCCTTCCTACTGTGCTTTAGAAGGGGCCGTAGGAGGCTACTACCCGGAGCCCAGTAAGATTTGCCACATGGATCTTAGGGAAGATTCTGGTTTTCACCGGGACCTTGCATTTCAACACATACTCCATAACCACACTTACCACTTACCGCTAAATGCACCAGAATCCACTTCTGAATCTTTTTCATGGCCTGGGAAGTCACATAAAATAAGGAGTAGATACCTTGATGACATGGACAGACATTTAAGCCGTGATGAACACCGTGCTGAAGCTCTGCACATCCCTTTTTCTGTAGATGAAATTGTTCACATGCCTGTTGATTCTTTCAACAGCATGCTAAGTAGGCACTACCTGACAGATTTACAAGTGTCAGTCATCCGTGATATTAGACGAAGAGGAAAAAATAAAGTTGCTGCTCAGAACTGCCGTAAGCGCAAACTGGACATAATTCTGAATCTAGAAGATGATGTATGTAACTTAAAAGCAAAGAAGGAAACCCTCAAGAGCGAGCGCGCACAGTGTAACAGAGCTATTAACATAATGAAACAGAAGCTGCATGACCTTTATCATGATATTTTTAGTAGGCTAAGAGATGACGAAGGTAGGCCAGTCAACCCAAATGAGTATGCTCTTCAATGCAGCCATGACGGAAGTGTTTTGATTATACCCAAGGAACTGGCGACCTCACACCACAAAAAGGAAACTCAGAAGGGAAAAAGAACTTAACAGTGGATTCCGTTAACATGTATAAAGTAATGCTATATGGATTACAAACCATTGAAACTGCTTCAAGGTTTACCTCAAGTGTTAATGTATCTTTTAAGTATTATTTTGAAGCTTATATGGACAAGTTTAGGACTTCAAGATCAGACTTGTGGGAAATCTGGGGAAAGCCCCATCTTTCCATGAAATCCTCCTGCATGATATGCACAATTTATAAATATGTACAAAGTAGGGTGACATGAAAATTTCATGACTCTCCACAGTCACTTTGGTAGCCATTTCTTAGTAAGCTGGTCACTTCAAAAATAGCAAACACTGGATGTAATTTAAAACATATTTTCGACTTGAAATGCAAAGTAGCCTTAATGTTCTGTTTGTAAGCACTGAAGTATAGTGAGCTTTTCAGAAGCTATTTTAAGTGTTGTGAATACTTAAATTAGAACTTTTTCTCTGTGGAAGTTTTATACTTGAATTCATTTTTAAAAATTAACTTTTCCCTTATATCCAGAAATTCTAAGCAAATTTACCTTGGATATTTTTCCTCCAAAATACTCACATCCAGAAACAGAGGTAAATACCTAGCAAGTATGGCAGCATGTTGGTAGACTCCATCCAAATTGACGTTAGTGTAGTTCATTAAACTGGTAAGGGAAACCCACATTTGGATTTAAAGAATACTGTATGAAATAAACTATAAATGGCCAAGCTCTAAACCATGGCATCAAAAACAAAAAAATGCAACTTTTGCATTAGGCTCGATGGCTCAGTTGGTTGGAGCATCATCCTGTACACCAAAGGGTTTTGGGTTCAACCCCCGGTTGCCTTGCAATTGATGTTTCTTTCCCTTTTCTAATCAGTATGCTTATCTTTGGGTGAGGATCTTCTTTAAAAAGTGCATTAGGCTTTACTGGCTGAGAACAAAGACCTCTAATGTCACAGGTTTTAGAGAACACAGCTACCTGTGTATAGAGAAACAGAACTCCTTGGGCAAGGCAAGGCAGCCTGCAGGGACGGCTTCATCCGTAACATTGGTGTCTCGCAAAAACATAGCTTAATGTGAAAACGTTACAAGCCATATATGAACACAAACCAACAGCAGAGTCAACAGACGAGCACAGCCTCTACAACCAGTGAACTGGAAATACTGAAACCATGTGAAACTTTGGGAGAGAAAACAAGTGGACTTAACAGTCAACCTAGAAATAATGGCATTGAAAAGCAAAATAAGTTAACATGAATAGCGTTTTGATGTCAGCTATCTCTACCATCAGAATCGTTTGCCCAATGATGTAGAAATCAAAGTATTGGGTTGCAAAAATGCAGTATTTTACAAGTGAATTTTTATAATAAACCTTTTCTCCATTTTAAATTGGATCTAGACATTTCTTTCAAGCCCTAAATTTTGCCACAATAATGCTTCTTCATACATCCCTCTTCTGACCAGTCTTGTACAATTACCACTTTAAATGTTGATAGGAGTGTAAAATTAATTCCTGGATGTCTTAACCTTTGGTATTAGGGCACTTTACCACAGGATTATTTCAAATCCACAATACATAATTATACAGTATTTAGTTTCAAAACTATTAGTAGCCTTATTAGTCAAATACTAATCATCAGACTCTCCCAAATCCCTGGAGCTACCAAAACCACAATGAAGTATCAGCAGACAACAAATTGGTGGTGGTGGGGGCGGGGGGTGTTAAAGCACATAGTGGAATTGTAGGACTCAGCATTTGTAACAAATTTTGTAACCAGAGGTCAATTAACGAAATCTAATTTCTGGACACCACACACGTCACACTGATTCAGAGGGTCACTTGAAGCTGTTTACTCAACCATCCTTGATACTACAGTTTTAGCAGAGATCTCCCCCAAGAGTTCATTCTAAACTCCGTACTTAGATTAAGGAACTGATAAAGTTGAGACTGTTGTACTAGTTCAGTAGTCTTAACATGCAGGTTTATTCTGAAATTGAAGGTAGTGTTATGACAAAAATAGAACCCTTCAGCCTTCAGGAACTACTTTCCAAAAGGCCAGATACCTAACTGAAGTTGTATGTACTTTACTATTGAACCAGCCTCTTCACACTTACCTGACCCATTCCTTATTTAGTAATTTAATGGCAAACCAGACAATCTTAACCTAAGTAGTTAACAGTTCCATCAAAGTTTGTGCAAAATGTTATTTGGTGTGAGGTTAAACCAACCAAGGGGCAGAATGAGATCTAGACCCTTAAGATGAGTAATACACTAAGTTTTTTAGTCTTCAACCTTCTTGAAGTACATTTTCTGGTGAGCACCTTTTTCCACTTCTGAATTTACAGACTAACCCAAGCCTAAATTCCATTTTAAATTGGTTTGGACACAGTATTAGTTTTACCTCCCTACTACAGTATTGCTGACATCCACCACAAACATTTGCTGCAAAAACACCTGTAGGTGTTAACACGAGGCCCTGCTAATCAAGTGTGCACAATTAAATGTACGCTCAGCAAGTCTGAATATTTGGTTTGCTCCTTCTCAAGGCTATATCTAGTTCAATACTGACCAGTTTCCAGAACCAAGCCTTGAGATACCAGTGATGACGCACATACATTGACTTGACTTCAGAAGAATTTAGTATAAAGTTACCTGGGTTATCTTCTCCCCTCCCTCCCCCAATTCTAGCCCTAGACAAAAATGATTTGCAGTACTAGTGGTGCAATGTTAGAATTTCACAGGGTATGCTGGCCATCTGGGTAGGTACATCAGTTCCATAAAGACCCATTTAAATAAAATCAGGTTGAGAATGCATATATTTTGGGCATTCCACTCAGTAATCTTGCTGGGAAGGTACATGCAGGAGCCAATTTGCACTCTTACACCAAACTAGGTTATTGAAAAGCCTATTACTATCCAGTTGTCTGGGATCCGGCCCCCAATCAGGATTGCCTTAGTTAAACAGGAAACTATTGCGAACACCAGAATAGTGAGTTCCTAACATTGACGCTTCTTGTTCTTAGCTATGGGAATAGCAAAAACCAACCTTCCCAGCTGCTAGGCCATTTGGGATGCAAATTTACCAGTCCCAGTTTAGTTAACCCAACTGCAATCTTGAGCTTTGGCCAGAATCAAACTGCTTCCAAATCTGGACTGTAAATACTGAGGTCACAGTTCATTGGTCTAAATTTTAAATATTGAGATGAACATTCTTAGTTACCACCCTCTACCAGCAACTTTTATAACCTGTGTACAACTTTTAAATATGCACACACCACCTACTTCATCATGGGCACAAACCTTTCCCCTTCATTATCAAATGAATTACAACAGCCATTGGTATGAATGCCATCTTGTACAAAGTATGTCATTAAGAGTTGCACCTTATTCAGCATGTCACAGATAATTTTGTATGGTTAATTCTTGCTACCAAAAATCCTTGGACAGTAGGAAACCTGATTTTCAAAGACATTTTGGGAGAAGGTATTTGTTTTGTAATTCAGTACTTTTGGTGTGTTGCAGAATTGTGTGCACCATGAAATGAAAAAGGTTCAATAGCCGTCCTAAAGTTACTTTAAATCTTTGGTCATATAAATTCCTGTTTTACTAACCTCTTTAGTTCAGTACATCATACATTAACTTGCTATTTGTGCTGATTGAAGTTGGGTGCTTTCATTGTGCCAACTTCATTGTCAATCTAGACAGACATAACTTCCAAAAATATTTTTGAGGACAAGCCTTCTCTGAATTTCCTTGATGAATATAGCTATCTTAAACCAAACAGCTTATTTTTTGTTAGCCATCACTGGTTTGACCCACCTGATACCTCATCATCAAAACCAAAAGGAAAGGTTAATCTTGCTGTTTGTTTTTTAAATCTCAGGTCAATGCCCAAGAAATTCATTGCTATTCAATTTCATCCACTGTAATTAACCCTTTATAGGAAGGTACTGATACTGTGTGATCTGCAATATTACTTTGACAAATTGAAATGACAGGTTTTTGTCTCAGTGCTTTGCATAACCACTAAAATTTGGACCACTCTAGCTGCTTAAAATCTGTAGTATTTTAAACACCACCAGTGGATTAACACACAAGGTAAAGCCAGAAAACTAGCAGCATTCAAACGCTGAATATACAGTGTATAAAGAATGGCATTTTATTAGGGACAGCCAATAATGTCCACGCTGGTCTTCTCATGTCTGTTAATATTGTAAGAAAAATGGCAATGTGCACAGCTATGTCAAACTGCTTTAAAAATCTTGGGGATAGCAATTCTTGAGACAAGTGAATGTTTATAGAACAAGATTCACACATTTTATGTGTAAACATTACACCAAGTATTTGGATACAAAAGTATTTATTTTATAAACTTTATATTTAAAAATAGAACTTTAATCTGTCTACTCACAAAACCTAACTTAAGACATGATACATTTATCTCTCTTGTTAATTTGATGTTACTTCTACAAACAATACTCAACTTTGTAATTCTTTTATATTAAGAACCTATACTGAATGAGGTTTGTATTTTATCAGAAAACATTTCCCTTTAATCTTAAAGAGTGCTTTTTAAAATGAAGGCACCAACAAGAACTACTTTCAGATGATACAGAATTTCTTATTTCTTGAAGATTCTGTGGTTGACCACTTCTTCATTAGTTACCTGCAGCAAGACACCTTCCTGCCAAAGGAAAAAGAAAGTATCTGAAGAAGTTTATCATGTTTGTCCAAAGAACCTAAATAACTTCAGTGGTGGTCTTAGGATCAAAGAAGACTCACTGGTGCATACAGTAGAATATGCCCTGATTATCACATTCCTGAAAAGGCAATTAAAGCCAGGCAATCAAACTGATGACATTTAAGAAACGAATTTCAGCAGCCAACCTAAATCTCTCCTATAAAGTAGGGAATTGGGAAAGAATTACCACATTCATACCCCAGTATTTAGTACTGGATGCATACAGGATTTATAATGTAGACAGACACTGAAGTATAAACTATTATCTGAAAACACATCCAACCATTTTGCCCTACCTCTCCTTAAGCCTGATCCTGATAGCATGTAAAGCTAGAACAACCATATCAAATAAGACAAAATTGTCTTTATTTTTAAAAATAACCCCAGTTCACTCAAATGCTTGATCCAAGAAATGTGAATACACAGGGTGTAACAATGGGAATGATTTATTGAACTTGCAGCCTAACTTTTACCTACCATTTTACTACCAACACCACTGAAGGAACCAAGAAAAGCTTTATTAATCACTTGGCTTGCCTCAGCTGTTGAAATGAAGCACTTTACAGTCTTTGTGGCAGCAGAATATACTTGTCCATGGTTCATATCAATGCTAAAATTCCAGCAGGGAAAAAAATGATATGTTAAGCACCCGAATCTTCATAGAGGGGGAGGGGGAATGGGAAAGAAAGGGGGGAACAATCAAAATAATTTAAGTAAATGACAGATTGGAAAACAGGGTTTATAAATTACTCTCGAGTTTATAAATTGTTAAAACTCAATTTATAGCTATGTTAAACTACATAAGAACCACTATACTGAAAGACCATTGAAGAGTATTAGTTTTATCTTTTGGGGAGGAAAATTAAAAAAGGAAAAGTAAATAAAATCTTACCTAAAGAAGTTTAACTGAAGCTTAGAACTATTTGCTCTACACCCTCAGCTTTCGTTGGCATCCTTATAAACTACTGTAGTTAAAGCTTTGTAGAAACAGCACAGTTTTTTAAGACTGGCTGAATTTAGTAGCCGTCAAGAGTTTTCTTGTACTAGACCTGTATCCCTGAAGAGTACCTCGCTGGGGTTATTTCCTTTCCTTGCATTGAAGAAGCAGCATCTAAAAGATCTAAAAAGGTGTTTCTCCTTGCAGAGATATCCCTTAAGTTATCTAGGTAATTTAATCCTGATGAATTGCAGACAACACACTTACATCTGACCAGCATTTATCTTACACAAATACAACAACAACTTTGCAATGGACCTTAATTATACTACCCACTCCTTAACTTATTTAAAATAAAAAGTCTATAATTACACAATTTCCTTTAGAATTATTTTATTAAATCATAAATGTACAACAGCTTCTTAACTCTACACACGCACTTAAATTTTTTAAAGGAAAAACGTTATGTCTTATTACACCATGATCCTGGCTAATAGCTTTTCAAAACTTTGAGAAAAATCTTAAAAAAGGTTTCACATGTCACCTGAAACTTACAAATTTAACATTATCAAAGAAGGAATGCTTCTACACTCTTACAAAGACCACTAGAAATAAACAACAATTAAAAAGCTAAGAAACTGTCTCAAAGGCATTTTTTTACAATCCTTCCTCCACAGTAAGGTAATGTTATTAAATAATCCAATCCATTCACAAAATGGCTCTCTGCATCTGCTCTGGTGTCTTCTGCCATATCACTGCATACTTATGCATGACTGAGATAAGTTTCCTTAACATTGTTATTTCGATAACCTGAAGCTGTTCTGTTACCTCTGGGCTCTCATCCTCTCCTATTTATACAGTGAAGCCTGTTTCAACAGAAGTAAAGAGTAAAAAAAAAATAGGTTATGAAATTATCCATCTAACCAGATTTTAAGGAAAGATAACATGATCCTAAAAAGCTTTTACTCCTGACAGCTAGGTCTCCCCAGACAACAATAATGTAAAAACTCAAAAGCTACTTACCCATTGGCAAATAGGAAGAAGCTCAGTATCGGCTTCTCCCTCCATAACCCCCACTTCCTCCACTTCCTCCAGGACCATAGTTTCCTAGAATTGATAGACCAAGAGAAAGCAAACTTACTCCAATTTCCCATGATTAGTATAGTAAGTTACTAATCCTATGGGACACCTATACATGCTTTAAAACAGATCATAACCCATTGTTTCTACTTCTCTTGATTACTTGGGAAATAAATTATTCAGATTCACAGATAGTGCATTTTGCTGTGTATCACATACACTTTTGCCCACATTTTTTGAGTGAAAACTAAGGGTGCACATTATACATGGGTAGTGCTAATTCTGTAATACTTATGCTTTAAAAGTGTGACTCTAGAAAGCAATGATGATACCCATATGCAAAATAATAATCTGGAATACGGTAAATCAGTTGTTCCTAAGTTAAGTAATTGAAATTAAAAAAAAAAAAAGAAACAAAAATTTTCTCCGCCTGGGCCAAAAAGGTGGGTGGTGCACTATACACATGGCAAAATTGGGTTAATCTATTTGGTCCTACTAAAAACTTTCTCAATAACTCATGCCCTGGCTGGGCAGCTCAGCTTGTTAGAGCTTCATGCCAAAATGCCAAGGTTGCAGGTTCAATCCCTGGTCCGGGAACATACAAGAGAATCAACCAATGAATGCATAAATAGTGGAACAACAAATGTATGCTTCTCTCTTTTCCTCCCTCTCAAAAATATCAATAGAAGTGAATACAAAAAAAAAAAACCCTTGAATATTTGCGATTAACTTTTAGAGAGACAACTCATGCGCGCTTTATACCACTTTGCAATGTCCTTAGCAATTTTATTTGGTTCTCTTAACCAACTGAAACAAAAGGAAAAAAACACCCCCACAAAGTATCTCAACTTCTTCCCCAATTTCTAAATACAGGTTCCAGTTACGAATACATGGAACAGAATTTATTCTTGTATTATTATTGTATTATTTTCCAGATGAAGTGAATCTACTTTTGTCTCACCCCTGTATTCTAAACCACGTAACATCTTATCCATCACACCAAACCCAAGTCTATGTTGACAAAGTATTTTACTCTAATTTTGGTAACTCTTAGAATTGTATTATCTTTCTCATTTCAGATCATGTTAGGAAATTAAGAGTAACCTTTTCCTTTAATCACACAAAATAATTTTAAGATTGTAACAAATTACCTCCACCATATGGTCCCCCCATGTTCCTGCTACCACCAAAATTTCCACTCTTCATTGGACCATAGTTAGAAGGTTGCTGGTTGTAATTTCCAAAATCATTATAATTTCCACTTCCATAATTCCCTGTAAAAAAGTTGAAATACAAGTTTTGCATAATGAACCCCAGAATACAAACATTAAGTTATACATGCTAAGTATTTGAAACATATCTCCCCAAAAGAGCAAATCAGAATAAATGCACACCACCTATCTACAATTCTAGTTTTTAAGGCAGCTATTGACAACAATGAAATTAAAAAAAAAAAATCTCATTAGTAAGTCATTAATTCCACTCCAAATTCCCACATAAAGGATGCAGGTGAATTTATTACCTCCTCCATAGTTGTCATAACCACCTCCGTAGCCCCCACCCTGGTTGCCATATCCAGGTCCTCCACCACCATATCCTCCTCTTCCTCCTCCATAACCAGGGCTACCTCCAAAATTGCCACCTATTATAAAATAAGCCTTTAAGTAATTACTTAATATTTTCAATGCCATTTGAACTGTCTTATCACACCCACTTCCAGCTTTCTAAAACACATTTTACAAGTAAAATATTTGTCCTAAGAAATCTCTTCTAGCATAGCCTCTAGGGCAAAACAGAATATCCCTGTAAACATTTGGGGATGGGGACTACGTACACACAACCAACTGCGTAAAACCTTTATGGAGATAAATACCAATTAATATTGTTCCTCCTTAACACTAAAGATGTTAAGGGTCCTGTTAAAATACCTTGAAATACTACTTGTATTTTGCGTTAAGAGTTGTGAGGGCATAGGGCAAGTAGGAGCCACCCCACCTCCCAAAAATTTCAGCACCCAACCCAGGTCTCCCTATGAAATTACCACGCTTCCTAATAATATGCTTACTACCCTTCACCTGAGTAGAAATGAGGGGAGAACCAGATATTAACAAACTCAAAGAAATTCAAATACTTAAATTGGTACCTAACCTCACGTTACTGTAACATATGAACTTCTTTCTCGCAAAACTTAATTTGGATTTCAAAGTATAGTTGGAAATAGTGAGATATACGTGAAACTTGATTATGTGTAATGAGTGACAAAAATCAAGGTCTTTTATACCTCGCTCAATTTTAAATGTCTTTCTTACTAGGACATTTGCCAGCAGGCATCAGTCTTTACTGTATTCCAACAAAAACATCTAATGTTTCACTTAATATTTAACAATGGCCAACAAATCAGCTGGACCCAGGAGTACCCCTACGTTTTTTGGAAATGTTCCTTTTGGTGACTTTTGGGAAATTATCCTGAGGGATCTAATCTTGTTAAGGGCTAATCACCACTGTTATTACATATACCACCCTTGCATGCTGATTTGGGGATATGCAATGTCTTATACTTTTTCCAGGAAATGGTACATGAAGTATCACATCTGTGTCCATTTATGTTCAATGCTTCGACTAAACCAACAGGTTAGCAGGATGGCATCTTTCAGTTCTCATTTAAAATCCACCCAAATAATTTTGCAACCTGTAATATATACAAATAATCTCTTTCCTTCATATATACAAAGCCGTAACTATGCTCTCTATAAAAGGCAAAAATGCAAACCATTAAGAAAAATCTCATGTACACATTAAACTGGACAAACACAGTGTGAATACATTTTTAAAGTCCCATAAATCAAAATATGTAAGAAACTGACCTCCAGGTCCTCCTCCATACCCATTATAGCCATCCCCAAATCCACGACCACTTCCATAGCCATCTGTTGGGGGCAGAAAAAAATTATGATTAATATAACCTATTCAGTTCCTTTTCTTACTTTCTTCTACATTCTCTATTATCTATGGATGATTATTAGGAATCATCTCCCTTTACGCTGAACACTAGAATGTTACTACTTTATTCTTGGAAATAATAAACACAAAAGTGTAATGAAATTAACCTCACCATCAGAATAACTACCCAATTTGGGGACTTGGCAAGCCTAAGTTTGAGAGATCCCACGTAGGAATGACATTAAATAGGACACTGGCAAGTTTTTCGGGTTGCACCTTATTTTACTTAAGAGAAATATTATTTAAAGCCTAAAACAAAAACATTTACTAGAGATACAGACTTTTTAAAACTCACAAGCAAAGCTTCTATGGTATTTTCACTCACTAAGTGTATCTGGTAGTTTTTAAGGTGGCTGCAAAGTCCTTTTGATTGATATTCAAGACCATAATGGATTTATCTTTTGATTTTTTTAAGGTTTCATTTATTTATTTTTGGGAGAGAGGAGAAGGGAGTAGAAGGAAAAAAGCATCAATATGTGCTTGCCTCCACATGTTCCCAACTAGGGCACCTGGCCTGTGATAGCCCAGGGATGTCCCCTGACTTGAAATCGAACTGGTAACCCTTTGGTTCTCAGGCCAGCACTCAATCCACTGAGCCACACCAGCCAGGGCAGGATTATCTTTTAACTACTACCACTTGCCTGGCCAAATCAGAATACTCCGTCTACATGCAAAGTCTGAAAAAAGAACTTCTTAAAATTAGGTCAGATTTCCTGATTCTAATCAAATACAAGTCAGTTTTTAATTAAGCACATTTACCTTCTAACATTCAGAACCTAAAACTTACCAGATCCTCCTCTAAAGTTACTTCCTGGTCCTGGTCCAAAATTTCCACCGCCGCCGCGCGAGTCTCCAAAACCAAAGTTGCCTACAACAAAAGGCCTAATTAGCAACAAGTTATTTACATAAATAAATTTTTAAAAGAATAAAGCGGAATTAAAGTTACCTCCTCTTCCACTTCTAGAACTTTGAACTTCCTGCATTTCTTGTCTAGATAAAGCCTTTCTTACTTCTGCATTATGACCATTGATGGTATGGTATTTCTGCACTGGAAGGAAAAGTCCAGACTCCATTAAATCACCCATACTATAACTTATATCATCAGTTTACTTTTAAATAGAATTATAGGCATTAACATACCCAAAATTTAATTTATGAAAATGCACACATCTAGGGGCTTATACACTTACACACAATCTTATCCACAGGGTCATGGTCATCGAAAGTAACAAATCCAAAGCCTCTTTTCTTTCCAGACTGTCTATCAGTAATTATCTCAATTGTATCAATTTTTCCATACTCCTCAAAGTAATCTCTAAGATGATGCTCCTCAGTATCTTCTTTAATACCGCCAACAAACAGCTTCTTCACAGTCACATGAGCCCCTGGCTTTCCAGATTCCTGTAGTCATAAGGGGGAGCGGGGAAGTCATCATGACAAAAGGAATCAAACATGATAGAAAACATTTATGGGCACCATAAATTACTTCTATCCTCCTGGTGGTAAAGCAAAGACAAAAATTATTTCTAAATTACATTGTCTTCACAAAGTTATACTATGCTCACCTCTCTTGCAACAGCACGCTTTGGCTCAACCACTCTCCCATCAATTGAATGAGGTCTTGCAGCCATGGCGGCATCAACCTCAGCCATGGATGAAAAAGTTACGAAACCAAATCCTCTTGATCTTTTGCTTGCAGGATCTCTCATTACCTTTAAAACCAAAGGGGAAGCTTTAGCCTTCAATCTGCTTACTTGATGAATTAAAAGCAGTTTTTAATGACAACACAGACTTGAAAGTAATTTCTCCAGGATTCACTTAGCATTTTAAACACAGGAGATCAATAGTTGAAGGACTAGTATGTGAAGGCACTTTCATATATTTAACGTACCACACAGTCTGTAAGTTTCCCCCATTGCTCGTAGTAGTTCCTCAAACTTTCTTCTGTGGTTTCAAAGCTCAAGCCACCAATAAAGAGTTTACGGAACTGTTCCTTTTCTCTCTGTAAAGGAAAACACCATTTCAATTTTTATTTACATTTTCTCTTTGTATATGCAGGGAATTAAATTCTTAAATATAAGGTGACCTGCTGGCAGAGTACCTTTTTCCTCTCCAAAGGAACAGTTTCTAAAGTTTTCTGGAGGGGAAAAAAAAAACTTACATCAAATTTAAACCATATGTTAAACTGTATATTAGTTGTGTTACACCAAAAATTGCGTCAGCTGAACTACACACGTTTCAGTCACAATGCTTGATCTAAAGTTACTTGACATTTCAAATAACGTTTAATATCAGTTAAGAAGAAAAAAAAACTTCCCGAAGAAAAAGGAGCAAATTTATTCCCTGGTCATTGAAGGGTTAAAGGATTCTTATCAGAATTTGTGTTCAACCCTAGAACAGGTAAGTTCACTTTTTCAGTTTAAATATTTTTATAAGTAGTTCTTTCTTACAGCCCAGTTTATTTGCCACTTCAGTATTTAAATTGCCTAATTAGTTTCCTTCATTACTCCCTCTGGTGGAGGTTCTAATGTATCGCAATAAACATCACCCTTTCCTCCTTTTACCAACTATTTATTGGGGGTAAAAATTTAAATGTTCAATATATGTGACAAAATATCCTTAAAATTCACCCCTCTGGCCCATGATAACTGATTTCTATGACCAACTAAACCTTAACTACACCTTCAAAAGTATTATTATTATTACTTTTTGGGCACTCACATTTTGGTGCTTTGGTTGACAACTCAAAAAATCTGAATCACTATGGGGCAAACAACTATGATATATATCAGCATATACATTCACTGTAATCTCACTTTCCAAAAACCATAAAAATGTTTAAATGACTACTGTGAGTACCACCACTTACCCTTCACTGATTCATTTTTAAAAAGAAAAAAATGAATGCTCAAGTGTACTAAACTTACTGGCTATCTGGCAAACTACACAGTATACGTGCCTCTAATTTTACAAACAAAAACACAAAAAGCCCGAGCTGAAGTCTTTCAATCCCCTTAACCCAGCAAGCAAATATGTTGCATTAACAGTACTGAATTAAGTTTTGGGCTTCCAGTTAAGGAAGGATTGGTGGTCATTTGGTTTCCAGATGACTAAATTTAAAAAAGTGTTTTTTAAAAAAAGTATTCAGAAATCAGAGTAAGTCTATTGTCCAGGACCAACAGGTATGAGTGTGTAATACAACTAAAACATCAAATGCAATTTTCTATGTAACAGGAAAAATTTTATTCCCAGCAAATAGCATGACAGCTCTCAACCCAGTTCTATAGAGGTCTCTTCCCTCCATGCATGATACTCTCCCATCAACTTAAAAAATACAATAAGCAATTCAGAGATTGTTTTACTGCAGTTAACTGCTTTCAGGAATCTGAAAAAAATGTAAAGATTAACAAATTATCAACCAACTGCTGATACATTTGAATAACAAACTATTAAAGTCTACTAATTATCTGCCATATTAACATTTGGATTCTTAAGATAATTTTACTCACTCTAAAAGCTCAATTGTCAGAAAGATACATTTCCAAGCCCAATAAATTACTGCAAGTAAAAAAGTACAAAATACCACGTTTTCTACAAATCACGAACAAAAGCAAAGGCTCATTACTTACCTCATTTTCCTCCAAACTTACCCGATGTCCATTATCGATTACAAAATTTTATAAGCATGCTTAGGATCAAAGAAAATACCCCGGTAGAGCCCCCCCTCCCCCTCGAGACCTTATGCTTACCAACGTAATCATCAACCACGATTGCAAACACAAATGAGAAAAGCAAGTAACAAAGTTCAAACACATAGCGCACAGCCTAATTATTGTATACAGCAATACATGCATTGAGGACTGAGCCGTGTTTTAAGTGTAAAGATAGTCATTTTTTACTTCACTTCCTCACAATTTTTAACTAATCGTTACAAGGACCCGCGGTCTTAAGAAGTAAAGAATAACTACGCCCGTATTTCTTGTAATTCTAAAAAATTGTATGATTCAAAGGGAATCCTTCTGAAAAGAACACCCCGATAACCTTTCCCCATTCATAGTCGGCACTAAACTGATGACTCCTGATTTTTATTTTATTTCTGAAACTGAGTGCGAGACAACTGCCTTTTTAGTCACCGCAAACCCAGAAAAAAACCGTTATTCAAGCTAAGGGCTAGAACACAAAATGTTCCCCTCGTCACTTGGGTCGCCACAGAACTGGGCCCAACACCCTAGGTCGTTCCACCTCGAGGCCCGAAAGCTACGCGAAGCAGCCGGGTAGGCCGCCCCCCCGCCGCTCTCCGCGGTGGCTTCTGAACGCAATGGCGCCATTTCATCGAGAGGAAGGGAGAGCGTCTCTAACGAGGTGCGCAGGGCTCTAAAGAGCAAAGCTCACCAAACACTCGGAATCCACGCAAAACCGCATGAGATCGGCCCGAGAATAAAGGAAAATAATTAACCTCTTCTATTCTTTGATACGGGAGTCAGACTAGTAGAAATCATACGTTAAAGAGAAAAACGCGGCGAGGAAGGAGGAAAAGGAAAATGGCGGCCGCCAAATGCGGGGGGAGGGGAGGCTCTGCAGCCTCGCTCCGGAGGTCCTGAAGCCCAACCGAAACGCTCACACGCAGGGCCGCCGGGGCCCCCTAACCCGCCTACTTTAAAAAAGGTAGGAAGAAGCCCTCCCTGCGCGCCACACCTCACTAAAGCGCCGCTGCGTCCGCCATGTGGAAGGTCCCCATCCCCCAACCCCCACCAAAGGGAAATGGCGCCGGGAGGCTGAGGGTGGGGAAAGTGCCGAACAAACAGGCACCCGCGGACGATCCCTCTTCAAACATACCCTGAGACCCTCCGACCCCTCTTCCAATCTACCCGGGAACCAACCCCTTCGGAAGTGGCCCCATTTCACCGCCGCTCTCCCACGAGACGGGTGGCGAACTTCCACCGAGGCGCTAACGGCCTCGCCATGCCCTTTCCAATAACTCATTGATTTCAAACCCGTTACCTCCATCGCGGACTCAGTCGCTTCAGCCCGATTCCCCGCAGCCGAGCGAGATGAGACGGCTCTCCGCGGTCGAACGCGAGCCGGACTCGTCCTGGCGCTGTAGTGAGAACTGCCGCCGCTGGAGAAACAACAACGCTAGCAACACCTCCACACGGCGAGCCGGCGCTGCTGCTACTGCCGCTAGAGCCGCTGCCACCGCTTTTCTAGAACCTTCCCCCAACCCCCCCCGCCAAAGCGTCTTTACGTCAGGCCGTTACGTAAACGTCCTAACGGCCGCCAATGGCGGGATCGCTCTACGCCCTCCTTGCGCCAAGTACGTACTACCCGCTTCTTTACGGCCCGCGGAGGGCTCGACGTCACTTGCGTAAATGGGATCAGTGAATTGCGAAAGGCTCGAGTCAGCGTATTTCCCTCTCAGGGATTTGAGTCCAACCCCCGCCTTAGCGCAGGGCAGGTGAGAAACGGTCGCGCAATTTCAAATGAAAGCTGTTGAGTGGGCCTTAATCCACAGTCTAGGGTTCCAGCCCCCTCAGCAGTGCTTTTTGATAGTGCTCACACCTCGCGTTCTCCCGCCGTAAAAATTCTAGCCTTCCCCCTGCGTTTTCCCTTCCCCACCCCTTTCCCTAGAGCACAGGACTGACTCGGTCCCTTCAGGAAAACCCGAAGCGACTTAATAAATTACGCATCACTCTCCACCAGCCTAACCCTGGCCAGTACCTTTGGGGTCCAGCCTCGAGGGCCCGAAAGGGACACCATTCTTAGTTCCCGATTCTTCCCCAACTAAGTTTTCTTCACCATCCCCCTTGCCGAGCTTTGGAAACACCCACCCCCAGAGCGAGGAAGTGGGCGGAGTCCGGTTTTGGCGCCAGCGCTGCTGCAGCGAAGCAGAAACGCCGCCGCGGAGAAGATCCCGGTCGCTGTCTGGGTCCTCCTTCCCTCTCCTCCCCTCGGGGGACCACCGGCAGCCACCCAGCGAACTGTAAGTGCCGCAGTTGCCACCGCCCTTCCCCGCAGTCTGGGCTCGGGCTCCCGGCGGGCCCAGCGCGGCCTGCGGCCCCTCCCCCGCCGCCGGGCGCGCGCCGGCCGGCTCCGCCCCTCGCGGTCTCCTAGCGTGGGCGGTGCCAACCCCTTCTCGCGGCAGCGGCCCCGCGCGCGAGTGCCTGACCCCCTCCCCCTCGGATGTGGCTGGAGCTGCAGGCGTGCAGGGCCGGAGACGCCGTGGACTCGGGATCCGGAGTAGCACGGAGGCGGTGAAGTCGGTGTCTTTTTTTTTCTCTCTAGCTATCTCTCGGGGGTGGTGCTTAAGATGCGCCCCAGGAACCCCGTACCCTGTTCCCGGCTTCCACCCGACCGCCGAGGTGGGGGGAGGGGGAGAGAAGTGGGGAGGCGAGCGGAGGTCCCAACGCGGGGCGCGGGGCGAGCGCTTGTAGTTTGTTGGGATAAGACTGCCCTTGAGAGGATAGAGAGCTGTGGCGACAGCCGCCTTATTTTTAGACAAAGCGCATTTACTCCTCCCCTCCCCCATTCTCGATCAAAACGAGAGGCCCGTCTCCCCCTCTCGGGTTTAGTCGGCTACAGGGGCCTCTTCTTGAGGGCGGTGCATTTTCTCACGCATTTGCGCGGTCCACTGTCCGGAGGCTGCAGCGGACGCTCCGTTACGTGGCTGCCGCCGGGAGGGGGGAGGTGCGGGCCCCGTGGCGCAGTGCCCTTGAACCCCCGCGCCGCGGCCTTTGTTTCTCCCCGCGGATGCGCTGACCACGAGGCCCGAGCTGCGGGGTTGGGGGGGCGGGGCCGGGGGCTGAAGCTTCTTTGGGCGGGGTGGGACCCGGGTCTCGGGGCGAGGGGGTGAACAAGCCAAGGAGGTGATATTTTTAAGTGGCACGAAATGTGACTGAAACATCCCGGTGTGTTTTTCCTTCAGTTTTTTTTAACCGGGGACTGTAAAGGGGGAGGGTTTCCGACAAAAAAAAAAAAAAAACACAGGTTGCAATTACCCGGGTGACTCTTAATGATTATTAGAGGCCTAAAAGAAAAATTCACGGTAGTTTACCATTTTGATTGAGTACTTGTGTCTGATTTTTCAACCAAAATATTTGGCCACTTTGGAATAAATGCTGTATAGGGGATTTGGATTGGGAAGAAATTGTCTACTTATTTTTTGCCCTGTAAAGCTGTATTAGGGACCAGTGTCTCTAGTAAGGTTTCTATAGAATGCTGACACACTCTCAGTGTAACATACTAATAACATTTAATAACAGTGCAGTACACATTTGCTTCTCTGAAATGATATGCATGTTTGATATTGTGTGGTACATAGATGGGGATTGGAATCCAAACAAAAATTGTGTTTAGTTACCTTTTTGTGTCATGCAAACTTCCTTTTAACTGTCATGCATTTTTCTAGTAATAGCTCTTCAAGTCTGCAATAAAAATGGCCTCCAATAAAACTACATTGGTAAGTTAATAAAAACCTAAATGTGTAAGGATCTAACGGAAATGTTTTCACTCCACAATTATAATTTTGCATCTCAGTGGTTGACAAATGTACATTTATATTCCCCAGTGCCCTGCCCCCTCCCCAATCTTATGGGGAGATTTGGGGGCAAAAATGAGATCATTACATTGAGATACTTAATAGACGTGGCTTAATAGTATCTTAATTAACATAAAGGAACTTAATCTTGACAGAATAGCACAGTATGAATGTTAAGTATATTTATCATGAAGTGAAAGAGCACAAGTTTATGTAACTTGGGAGAATATGTTATAAGCATGGATAGACACAGAAATAAAGGCCTTGTTGATTGGCATACTATATCAACTAATTCACTGTGTACTGAATTCTAGGGAAATCAAGTATTTGCAGTATTGCCCAGTTTAAAGGAAAAAAGTACCTTGTTCAGTACACTGGCACAAAACTCATTGAGTCTTTCAAATGCTTGGGCACTTTGTCATATTTCAAACTTTAAAATACAGAAGGGCCTTAAGTTTAAATCATTGCAGGGTTTTGTTTTGTTTTTTAAATATAGAGAATGTACCAAATTAATTGCACATGTGTCCAGGAAGGGGCGAGAAGAGTAGGCCTCGTGGAACTTGAGCGATTAAATTGTTTTCTCTCCATCAGTTTCTTAAACCCAAAGTTTGTGTTCTTAGGCTTCAGTAAACACTAGGATATTCCATGAGAGTCATGAAATTCAAAGTTATGGTTCCCACAGTATTTAATTTTAACATATTGCATTAATAGTAATCGCAAGCGTGTAAAGGTGAGTTTAATATGTAAATAAAGGAAAGCATTTGGTTTTGGTCTGTAAGTTCTTCCCTTGGATTTCACACTGAACAGAGCAAGTTTGTACTTTATAATTTGTATCATTAGATTGCACATTTAAATGAAATGTCTTGGGAAAGAGGAAATCGAAAAAGCCTGTTGATCAGTCTCTGTAGCACTCATCAAAGCCATTAGTGGAAAAAGCACAAAGCATATTCTGTGCCCCTTTAGTGGTAAACTATCTTTCAAATTCCATAATCAGTAGGCCAAAGTGTATATAATTGGGTTGGTTTTACAGTTACCTGTGTCCAGGTATTGGGTGGAAAAGGAACTAGCTGTGCCTGGTGCTTTGAGGATGAATACAGAGAAAGCAAATAGATAACATCTATTAAAATTGAATTGCTTTTGTACACAATTTTTTTAATGACTTCATGTGTGTTATGTGAGATAATGGTGCTATAACTTAAATTGGGAAAGTGGGTGGATTTTTTTTAAGATAAGCACTTTAGCTCATGAGTGCAATACATACTTCATTTTTTATGCCAATTTTTCTTAAGTTTAGGGTTTATCTTTTTCATTTTCTGGGTTTTTTTGGTCATCTTCTTTATTCTGTTAATCTTCTACTTTCACAGGCCTAGCGGTTTTGCTTGTTATTTTGGATTAGTATCTAATAAGTTTTGTCCACACCAGCTGTTCTTTAGTGTTTCTACTACCATATCGACCTTCCTTGTACTGTACAGAAGCAGAAAATTACTTGACTGGGTATAATGCCCAAGTAATGTGTGTGTGTGTACTTCTAAATGACTACATAATTTTAATGTTCTTTTGCAGTCTTGCGTCATTGCTGTTATTTTTTCTGCATGGTATATTGAGGGACAATTTTAGTGACCGGGTGATTAAAAGACTTTATTTTTTTAATGGCACGTGTTCTAAGATGAAATGAGTATAACACTTGGGGTTTTTTCCCCTTAGCCTCTTTTAATCATTTAGTTTTCTGGGGGTTTTAAAATTTACTCATTTTCAATCTTCTCGTAACAAATCTGTGTTACTAGAAAGTAGTGGCTTAAGCTTGGTCTCCTCTGCAATAGTGTTATACTTGAAAAAAGGACACACACACTAGGCCACGGGTGGCAAACACAAGGCCCTCGGGCCGAATCTGGCCCTCTGCCTTGTTTCATCTGGCCAGGCACCTTGTTTCTACCCGGCGGCAGCACTGAGCTCCCTGCCCCTAGTTAAGGAGCAAGTCCTAAAATTGCATTTGACCCTTTGAAGGCAAATGTAAGGCTGTTGTGGCCCCTGGTGAAAATGAGTTTGACACCCCTGCTCTAGGCTAAAACTTGTTTAAAAGTGAATTTTGTTGGCTACCAGTTTAGACTCTTGAGAGACAAAGGAGGATTGTTTTTTCCACAAAATTAAAATGATCCAGCATTTCTGCCCATTGAAAATGACAGCATTATAGCTTTGTTCCAAGTGGTCAGTAACATAACATGTTGTCAGCAGAAATTATGGAAAAAATGATCTTGTTCTTTTTAAACTATTCATCTCCTTGGTTGACCCTGCAATTGACACCAGGATACTGAACCATGTTTTCATTCTTGTAGGTAACCTTTTTCTATATTGTTGAGGTTTTTAACGTTGTGTTTGAATTGGCAATGGTGGTCTCCCAGTTTGGGGAATATTATGACTTCAACTGGTCTATGGTTCTCTTTAGTAACACCTGTCACTTCTTTCTCTAATGTTCTGATACCTCCTATATCAGGGGTGTCAAACTCATTTTCACCTGGGGCCACATCAGCCTCATAGTTGCCTTCAAAGGGCTGAATGTAATTTCAACTCCTTAACAGTTAAGGAGTAGTTACATTTATACAATTCTAAAACTATTTTGGCCCTTATGTGTTTTATTTTTTCAGAAGGTATCTACCCAGGGATATAGAAGTAAAAATTTAGGTGTCAAATTCAACAATAATACAAACAATTTAGCCTTTAAAGTGTATCCCAAAATCAAAACAAGATGTTTCTTAATTCTTTGTTTTGTTTTAGCAAAAAATGGGAAAGAAACAGAATGGGAAGAGTAAAAAAGTTGAAGAGGCAGAGCCTGAAGAATTTGTAGTGGAAAAAGTATTGGACCGACGAGTAGTGAATGGGAAGGTGGAGTATTTCCTGAAGTGGAAGGGATTCACAGAGTAAGTAAATCCCTTTTATTATCTGTTTAACTGCACTTAAGTGGTATTTAAAACTTGTTTTTAACTTGATATCTTTTATCAGTTTTCCCATAGGTTTCTTTAAATTCAGAGACACCTTTAATCCAGGGTAGCTTTTTTGAGATCTATTTAAAAGGAACCAAGGTTTTCCCGCATACAGTTTAGCCAAGCAAATTTAAGACTAGTTGATAACCTTGGAGAGTCAAACTTACAAAATTACTGTATAGTTTACTATGTATTGTACTTTAATGTAGCTAGATACTGTACTAATTAGAATACCTAATCTGCATCACTTATCTACATAAAGAGGGCACTAAAAAACATGGAAGCTATATAATGTAGACCAGTGGGTCTTAAACAGGAGTGCTCATTTATGATCCAGTTCTCACACTAGGTTTACTGTGTCCTAATCTCTAAGAAGTCAAGTCTGGGCTTTTTTTTTTTTTTTTTAACTCACCAGTTCCCTCATGTTCCTTGTGACTAGTCGTTCTCATAACTGCTCTTAATATTAAGCTGCCTTGTAAGTATCTTACATGGAGAAATTATACTGTTAATATTCACCACAAAAACAGGGTCCATGGGCAGCAACTATTGATAATGGGTAGGTAGAGATCTACAAAAGTTTGTGAGTGTGGTGAAGATGAGGAAGAGTACAGTAGTCTAATTATTAGGCTTCAGCTATCTGTAATTTACTGCCTCTGCCATTCAAATTTTAAAGCAACCTCCATAGCAATTTGGGAAGTATGAGTTGAATGGAAGGTTTAGGTTTTCCTATTTTATCTTTTCAGTAACTTTGAGTTTAAGTATGTATCATAAGTTCTTAATTTTCCCCTAGATAGCTGAACCAAGCAAATGAGTCTGAACTATTTTTAGATTAGATTTAACCAGTTTGCCAAAGAGCTGATAACGATACGGTGGATACTTGGTTTTATTGTTTGTTTGTAAACCCAAGGGATAGTAAAAGCTGGATGTCCTACCTATTAAATGTTAGGAAACTAACTCTTCCCTTTCTTCCCAAATTTAAGGCCCCTAGAATGGTTGAGAATCTGCTATGTGTGGTTCAATGTATTAAGTAATGTAGAAGGCTCTACTGAAAAGAACACTACAGAAAGGGTGCTCCACTTCAGCTCTCTTTGGTCCTCTTTACCCTATAATTTACCTTTGCCAGTTTTGGGGTCTTGGAATATCAGCAGACCAAGTGTAACCAGAGATTAATATTAGCACCTTTTCTAGCATTTGTAAAATGATTGATTTCATTTGATCTTGTTGTAGAAAGGCTTTTGGGATCAGAGCACACAGAGTTCACAAAGCCTATCACTAGTGAAGGATTATCTTACTTTCACTTTTGGTAATGAATATTTTCTTTCCAGCCCTTGTTTATGGGCCCTGAAATTCAAATTTTATTATTTCCATTTTGATTTTTTTCAACCAGTAAAAAGTATATATAACATTCTTAGCTAGCCATACAGAAGGCTGGATTTGACTTCTGGGCTGCCGGCCCTTTCTTATCACTTTTCCCAGTTTGAGCACTCTGCAGATATTGAAGGTACTGTCCCATGTTTGAAAATGCTTCAGAATTACTTTAAAGCATGTTGTTGGAGGCTCTAACCCTTCCTGTATTCCAATTAATCTGCTAAAGTAATTTAGGGCAGGAGTTAGGAATCACAGTTTTTTTTAAAGCCCTTCCAGAGGAATTCCAAGGTGGGTTGTTTGTGTTAGAAATCAGGTTCGGTTAACCTGTGGGTAATGTAGCAGATTGGCCCCTTGGGTAGATACTGAAAAAAGACACAAAGGAGGGAAGTACAATCAGATGCGTCAAAAGAATGTGAGGGATAAGGAAAAAATGGTTAGCACAGAGGACTTATCAGCTATAAAATAAACCTGGATGATGGTAAGCTAAGTTTAATTAAATGAACTTTTTTTTTTTTTAAACTGTATGCAGTGCTGACAATACTTGGGAGCCTGAAGAAAATTTAGATTGTCCAGAGTTAATTGAAGCATTTCTTAATTCTCAAAAAGCTGGTAAAGAAAAAGATGGTACAAAAAGAAAGTCTTTATCTGACAGTGAATCTGATGATAGCAAATCAAAGAAGAAAAGAGATGCTGTAAGTATAGAATATTTCCCACAGAACTGGCTTTTTGTAAAGGGTTGATAGCTTGATTTTTAAAATACTTTCAGGATATTTAAAAAGTTTTAATACTATTGAAATATTTAAAAGAGTAAGTACTTAATATTTAGGACACAGGAGATAGGCATGACTTAGCTTACTTTGTATAAACGTAGTAATTATGCCACCGTAATTATTGCGGTAGTGTTATTTTGGGTAGGTTCGTGGATATAGTACCTGATCACGTGATTTCCTATGACCCAAGACTAGCAGTTTTAAGTACAAAAAGACATTAATATTAGATAATTGAAATTTCTTAAAACTCAGTAAAAACAGTCCACATAGCACATCCTGATTGTTGACTGTTAGTGACATTGACCACAAGAAAGTATAATACTTTGGCTTGTGACCTTTGTATTATCAAAGTGTTGCCCTATAATACTTTGATTTTGAGGTATGTAATCTTTGATAAATAAAATTTTTGTTGGCATAAATTGAGACGGTTGATTAATTCACTACATGTGTGTTTTGATCTAGTCTTTGCTTTACTGGTATCTCTGTGGCTCTGTGCTAACCATATAATTCTTTGCTTCTGCCCTCAGCTTCAAAACAAATTCTACTTGCCCTGAGTACTGGGCTTGGCAATTTGGGAAAGGGTTCTGAATTAGTATCTAGACTTGGGCACTAAGCATACAGTACACATTTTTTGATGACATCTTTGGATTTGAGATGAGATCCTTTGAACCAGATGCTATGTACTTTACAGATACTGGATTAAATCTTAATGACATCTCTAAATTATAGGTATTATCCCTGTTTTACAGATGAAAAACAAGTTGGATATAGATTTGGTTCTAGATGATTTAGCAGCTAAAGCTAAAAAGTAACATAGTTGATCAGTGTACACTATATTTCACTTTTTCAGTTGCCCATGGTCAACTGGGTTCCAAAAATACTAAATTTCCCCAACATGCTCTGCTCCTGACATCCATTCATCATGGCTCAGTGGTCCAGGATCGCCTGGACCTTCTGATGTATCATCAGAAGGTCATTAGTAGCTTCATGCTACATGACAATGCCTACGTCATTCATCTCATCACATAGGCATTGTACCACCTCATATCATCACAAGAAGGGTGAGAATATTGTACAGTTAGATAACTTTGAGAGAGACCACATTCACATAACTTTTATTACACTATTGTTATGATTCTGTTTTATTGTTAATCTCTTACTGTGGCTAATTTATAAACTAAACCTTATCATAGGTATGCAGTACAGGGGGAAACAGTGTATAGGATTCAGTACTATCTGCTGTCTCAAGCATCTGTTGGGTCTTGATCATCCTTTCTTGAGCAGATAAAGGAGGATTGACTACTGTATATAATTTAAGTCAACCACATGCTCAACAGAAGCACTGTCCAAGGAGTTCGTTTAGTTTTTTCCATAAAATAAAAGACACTTCATTTTCACCAATAACACTATTGACTTGGATATTTTGAGTATGTTGGGTCTCTCTCCCACATGGTGTAATATTGATTATTCTCAATTAATGTCTCAGTTGGATCGCTGTCAACTTCAGCTGGTCCACCCGACCATGGAGCATCGTCCAGCAAGGAATCTCTAGCACAAAACTTGGCGAACCATTTTTGACATGTTCCGTCAGTCACAGCACCTTCTCCATACACTGCACAAATCTTTTTCTGCATTTCAGTTGCATTTTTACCTTAATTGAAATAAGCATAATACGCCAAAAATGTTTCGTATTTTCTTCCATTTTCAATTTTACAATGGGTACACAATAATTCACCAATTTTGATGTTTTTCTTTTAAATGCATGCTGATATGACAGCTGTCACAATACAATCTAACAAAATTTTGAAGTTAAAGACAACTAAGCTCTACTAGAGTCATCTTAGGAGAAAAACCAAACGAACTTTTTGGCCAACCCAATATGATTTTTTCTATTTTATAGATAACCTAAATGACAAAGAGGCGAGCTTGCCTAGAGCCCACACAGCTAGAAGGTTAGAACCATTATTCTAACCAGCCTCAGCATCTGACCAGAGTCTGGGGTGTTGATGTAAAAGTCTGGGTAGGGAAAAGGGGTTTGTTGATAAAAGCAGCTCTTAAACATTTTGGTGTCCAGAAAATTATTGAGGATCCCAAAGAACTTTTGCTTATGTGGGTTATAGCTATAAATAACCAGTAGAAATTAAAATATTTGTGTTTTCATTTAAGAATGACAAAACCTATTCCACGTTCATAACTAGTGGTGAAAAATAACAATGTGAGGGGTGACATTTTATATTTTTGCAAATCTTTTCACTCTCTGGCTCTATTTGATTTGCTATGCTATGTTCGGTGGAGGCAAGTCAAGACAGTCTAGAGTCACGGATACATGAAATGAGGGGACCTTATGGATAAACAGACACCCCCAAAAGGTCTCAGGGATTTCCAGTCATCTTCAGACCATACGTTGAGAATCACTGTTGTATATTTATTTTATGTTGCTTATAACTAATGAATCTTGCACTTTACAGTTTTTATAATTATTAATTGATTAGCATTATCAGAAATAAAGGGATTAGTTAACTTTCGATTCAGAATACTTTAGACATCAAGATTTGTTTTTTCTGCTTATAAGGTTAATGAAAATTACAATGTGTTTTAGTACTAAATATGCACTATGTTCTAATCATTTTTGTTTCACTACTGGAAGGTTTTTATTTAAAAGTATATATTTTGAAGGCAAATTGGAAGTTAACATTATTTGCTGTATGGAAACATCTATGTAAATAATCATTTAACCTCTCTTATTAAACAGGCTGATAAACCAAGAGGCTTTGCCAGAGGTCTTGATCCTGAGCGAATAATTGGTGCCACAGACAGCAGTGGAGAATTAATGTTTCTCATGAAATGGTAAGTGCGTGGGGTGATTGCTATCATATTTGTAAAGTATGAATGGATGGGCATGCTTTAAATTTTGTGAGGCTTTATCTAGAAAAGATTTTATAGTTTCCATCATTAGATAGAGAATAATTAACTGATTAAAGGATGATTCTACTTACTTTTGCTAATGATAGGCAAACTGGCCTGTTCGTAAAATGAAATTTTATTGGAACCCTGGCCCAAGTACCGCATAACCCTCTTGAAGCATTAAATAACTTGGATTAGGTTATGATTTCTTAAATGAACAATTCTTATTTGACAAAAAGGGTTTAGACTTTTAACTGATTTTTTTTTTTTCCCCTCCTGCACAACAGGAAAGATTCAGATGAGGCAGATTTGGTGCTGGCTAAAGAGGCAAATATGAAGTGTCCTCAAATTGTAATTGCTTTTTATGAAGAGCGACTAACCTGGCATTCTTGTCCAGAAGACGAAGCCCAATAATTGTTTGCATTGCTTTTTATATATATTTATATATATATAAAAACCTGGGTCTTGGATTTTTTGATTTATTAGCGTGAAGAAATAACTACATTCTAATAAAAATCAAGTTTGATATGTTTGTTTTGAAGTAGTACTGGGGGCGTTGTTGTGGGGGGTTGCATCTATAGCACTGGTTACTTTGGAACAAAAGCTTTCTGTAGTTGCTTCCTTTATCAGAAAACATTTGATACCATGGTATATTCTTTCCTCTGCATTAGAGAACAGCTTTTCTAAATGTTGGAGTCAACTTCCATTGTTGTTACTCGGTCAGAATTTTTGTTTAAGTCATATATACTTAAGGATCATTGTGGGTTTTTTGTTTATTTGGTGGGAGAGGGTTGGTGTGTATACATATGTAAATGTAAATGGTTTCCTTTTTCTTTCTTTTTTTTTTAACTGAAAGAAAAACAGCATTTCACAACCATAGATAAGCTCATGTTTCTGGGCTGCCATCATTTTCAGCAGTCTAAGAAATAAATCACTTGAAGTTAAATTGAAATTTTTCCTGAAGCTTTAACCTTTGAAATTAAATAGATAATTTGTAATTAATTGGGCAATTTAAATATAATGTAAGCAGTTTAAATTGGACAATTTAAAAGCAGCTATATCAGAATCCATGGCCATATCTATAATTATAAAGGCAAGTTTATTCGCAAAACCCCTGAAAGGAAAATTTTATCACTACCAACAATTTCCTCTCCCAAATGAGAAAACTAGGCAAACCCTGGTGTATTTTAATTAGGCAGGCAAGACTTATTTAGAGGTTTCACCCAGCAAGCCACTCTTTTACAAAAGTTAACATTCTTGTGTTGACTAAAAGGTTACGATTATGGAATGTGTAAGACTTTACTGATGGAAGCCTAATCAGATCATTAGAGACCTTGGCGGTTTAAACCTGCTGAAATAAATGGGTGAACAAACTTTTGTAATCTAAAGTCTTGACCTGCATGTTTTACTCCAACTCATTCCTTCCATTGTAGGCTCAGTCTCAGTATTTGGGTTACCGGTTCAGTGGAAGCCAGGAAAAACGACGACTTTGTAGTGAACAGAATGTTATCCAACTGTATATTGTTTACTTTATTGTAAATACTGGTAAACAGTGGTCAATAAATAGTTTTATATTGCTTTATGTGGTTAGCCTCTTTATCCGATTACCTGTTTTGTAGTGGGAGTGTTGTGGCTGTGGAAACACCCATAGACGTTTCCACAAAACGTTTTCTTGTGGGGAGAGAAATACAAGTTCAATGTTGACTTTTGGTACTTAGAATCTATTGTAGTTTGTTACAACTGCCATGTGAAAAACATTTTCTGATAGGAGTCATCCTATAGTGCTAGATCTGTTTCTGCTGATTTCCAAAATCTGCTTGGAGAAAAGGAAATCATCTCACAATACATAAAAACACTGAGTTACTATGTTGTATTCCTGAAACTAACAATGTTTATGCCAATTATACCTCAATTTTAGGAAAAATAATTATACCTATGCTACTATTTATACCTTTTCTCCTAACAGTCCTACACTATTCTCAATAATGGGTTCTTAGATGATACAGACATTCTGTCTGTATCAGAAATTTAATGACTACCTTCAACTTTAGTAAGAGCATTTCTGCAAACAATTTTATTGACTCTCTTTATGTTGTATTAGTTTCTTATTGGTGCTGTAGAAAAAAAAGCCACAAACTTAATTGCCTAAAACAACGAATTGACTATTTTAACAGTTCTGGGGGCCAGTAGTCCAAAATTGGTCTGACTGGACGAGAGTCGGGGTAACGGGGCTGGTTCCTTTTCAAGGAGGCTCCAGTGGCAAAGTCTGTTTCCCGGAGGCCATCTTCATTCCTTGGTTTCTTTCTGGCACTTTCCATCTTCAAAACTAGCAGTGTACCGTAGTCTCTCAAGTTACTTTACCTCTCTGTGCCTCCATTCTTCATCAGTAAAATGGGTGAGTTCTGGGTTTGTATTAAAAAAATATATGGACTTGTGTGGCTCAGTGGGTTGAGTGTTGTCCCATGAATCAAAAGGTCACCACCAGTTTGATTTCCAATCAGGGGACACACCTGGGGTGCAGGCCCGATCCCCATTTCAGGGTATGTAAGGGGTATGTTTCTCACACATGAATATTTGTTCCTTCTCTCTAAAAATAAAGATTTTTTTTAAAGATATTTATTTTCAGAGAAGAGAGGGAGAGAAGCACTGATTGGTTGTCTCTTGTTAGCTCCGGAGGGAATGGGGACTGTACCGCAACCCAGGCACGTGCCCTGACAGGGAACTGAACAAGTGACAATTTCCAGCCTGGTGCTCAACCCACTGAGCCATACCACCCAGGCTAATTTTTTCTCTCTTAAAGATTAAATGTGTACATACGAGGCAAATGTTTATTTAGGAAGTGATAGAAAAGTGAGCCATCTGGGCTGCCTGGGTTCAGGAAACGGGCAAAAGAAGGGCCCTTGGAGCCTAGGGGAAAGGCATGGGTGTGCTCCAGAGAGAGCACTCAATCTTCATCCAAGGACATTTTTTTTTGCTTCTAGAGAGAGAGTGGTTGCTCCTGTACACATTTGGATTGAACCCGCAACCTTTTGTTTATGGGGCGATGCTCCAACCAACAGAGCCCCATTGGCCAGGGCCAAGATGTTCTTAGTAGAGGCGCATAGCAGCCTATTATATGGAGGTGTTCCCCCCAAATTAACTAATTGCTGGGTAAGAGTACTTAGGTTATAAGGTTAATGTAGCGAACGTTTTTATGCATAATGTATAGTGACACGTAAGTATATATAGATGGAGTCAGAGAAATTAGTGAAGTCAAGCTTGCACTGACTTACTCTGTACCAGTAGCCATTCCCCTGTATCCTCACGTGTACTGCAAATTAATGATACTGATTTTTAGTCAATTCAGTGGTATCTTGTTTCAATTTGTATGTCTAAGATGTTTTTATTGAGCATTCTTTTAATGCTTAATGACTTTGCACTCATCACCTATAAATTAATTGTCAGGACTTGAGAAACAAACACTGAATGGTACCCTCTTCTACATGCCCAGACCCGGGATTGAACCCACAACCTTTTGGTGTATAGGATGACCCACCCAACATTAACTGTCAGTTTTCTTAAGTTTCTTTGATTGGTAGGTAGGGTTGCTGTATGTGGTTTACAATGAGAAATGGATGCTTGGTTTCTGGCTCAGCTAAAACCCTTGGAAGTTCCTAAGTGCTGAGAGTGAAAATGGTCCTTTGTTATGTTAATGAGGCAGCTTGGGCGGGGAAGCACCTAAAGATGGGACCTGGTTGCTTATTGGAGCCCAACCGTGTTGTAGAGGATCGGGACTTCCACTCACACCCCGTGATTTCTGGGGAGGGGAGAGGGGGCTTGAAGTTGAATCAATTGCTAGTGGCCAGTGATTTAATCAATCATGATTATGTAACGAAGCCTCCATTAAAACTCAGAAAGGACAGCTCATGGCCTTTCGGAGAGCATTCATGAGGGGAGCCAGAAGCTTCCAGTAGCCCAGAGTAGCCCAGAGTAGCCCAGAGGCAGAACTCTGAGGTGTAGCCTGCCTTCGGTTCATCGCCCTACCTATCTGTATTTGGCGGTTGTGTCCTTTAATGTCCTTTGTAATAAATCAGTAATCTTGTGAGTGAGTAAAAAGAGTGTGCTTGAGTTTTGTGAGGCATTACAGCAAGTTAATTGAACCCAGGAGGGAGTGGTGGGGACTTCTGATTTGTGGCCAGTCAAAAGTACAGGGAGCAACCTGGACTTGTGACTGACATCTGGGTCAGTCACGGGCACAAGAAACACAAGTAGCCTGGGCTTTCTACTGGCATCTGAGGTTCAGGGTGGTCTTGTAGACCTGAGCCCTTTACCTGTGTGCGGAATCTGACTCTGGGAGGATAGTGCCAGAGTTGAGTTTAATTCTTGGACACCCTGCTGGCATCCAGGAATTGCTTGTTGGTGTGGAGGGCCTACACACACACACACACACACACACACACACACACACACACACAATTGGGTCCGAAAACCCCCTTTCAGTAAGGAGTTCCTTTTCTAGTAAGAATATTAGAACTTAAGGGTTTTTTGCACATATTTTCTCCCACTGTTTGTAATTTGACATGATTTATCACTTAAGTTTTCATTGAGTCATAATCAGATCTTTAACCAGAGATTTTGTTGGATATTGCGATGAAGGGTTTTTTGTCATTGCTCTTAGGGGGGAAGCGGGAGAGAGAAACACTGATGCAAGAGAGAGGCATTAATGGGTTGCCTCCCGTGTGCCCAGAGGAGGTGTCAGACCCACAATCTAGGTATGTGTCTTGACTGGGAATCAAATACTCAACCTTATGGTTATGGGACAAAAGATGGAAAAATTGGCATAGATGCTGCCTGTCACCACCAGAACCAATAAGCAGGGACAGGGATTGAATCTTTATGGGCACTTTATTCAGCTGGCCAGCAATTTGAGAAGATGGCAGGTCATGTACCCTAAAAGGCCGTCTTACATTTCATTTCAAACTGACCCTTTTTTATAAGGAGAAAGTATGGGTAAGGAGTTGGAATCCAGGGAAAAGTTTAATCAGATAAAAGCTGCTGCCCAGCAATCTTCCTAGCATTCTTTCATGTGTTGAACAGTGATTCTTCATCTGGGCCCCCAGGTGGTGGGCATCTCACCCTGAGCACAACGGCTCAGACACCATCTTGATGACTTGCAGTCCTCCTGGGGCACAAAGGTGGAACAGCTTGTGGTCTCCTGGAGTCAGGGTGGGTCATGCCTTCAGGTCGTGAGACAATAGCTTTTTACATGCTTTAATTACTAGGCTTATTAACTATTACTTAAAACTCCACCCTGGCTGGTGTGGCTCAGTGGATTGATCACCAGCCTGTGAACCAAAGGGTCACAGGTTCCATTCCCAGTCAGGGCACATGCTGGGGTTGCAAGCCAGGGCCCCAGTAGGTGGCACATGAAAGGCAACCACATACTGATGTTTCCCTCTTTTTTCTCCCTCCCCTCCCCTCTGTCTAAAAATAAATAAAATCTTAAAATAAAATTTTCCAACTCTTGAGTTCCCCCATCAGGACTATGCTCCCACCAATGGAACCATACTGGCCAGGGCATGGTGAAGGTTTCTGATTTTTGTTTTCTAGTGGGGACATTAATATCAAAGTGAAGAAGTCAGATGTGTACGTAGCCAAGTTTCCCTAATCCTATGGATCAAAGAAAATAATCATACACCACTACAAAAAAACAGTTAACCAGCAGATAAAACTTTTTCATTAAGGGCCTAGATCTGTCTGAACACCTGGACAAATTTTGGTTTGGCAAGATCCCTGAGCTTAATACCATTGAGTCAGAAGGGGACACCGTCCTGGAGTTTATTATAAATGAGCTATGATTAAAACCTCTGAAGTTTTAGTATTGTGATCCCTCACTACTCCCCACCCCCACCCCCGACCATGTGCTTTCCTTTTGTAACTGGAGGTAAGTGAATGTCCCTTGTTTCTAAACCAGAGATTAGTTCTTGGTGATTCTGACAGGACCCCGTGCCACACAGGGTGTTTGTGTAGTCAACACCAGACAGTGGTGGAGAGGTGTAAAAATCAGTACAGGAAGTAGTCCTTCACGGGGACCGTTCAGACCTTTAAACGTGTTGTCTCCCTATCCTTTCAAGACCGTGAACCTTAAGCAGGCAATGTAGATATGTGTTGGAAAGAAAATGTGAGGAAGTCATGAGCTTGATCGTTAATTATATTTTCCTTTTCTGTTTCTGTCACACAAAGAACAAATAGCTCAGGTTCGTTTTGTTTGTCTTAAACATCCCACCAGGTGTCTGGCTGGTCTCATATGTATTGGCTGCATTCCCCAGAAGGCTAATGAATAGTGCTTAATTTTACTTTTAACACTTGTGTGTGTGTGTGTGTGTGTGTGTGTGTGTGTGTAGATGTATGTTTTAAGGAATAAAGCTGACTAGCTCTCTTACATTATATTTGACTTTTACAATATACATAATTTTTGTTTGATTAAACTGGCATGAAAATTGGGTGTCCAGCAAAAATAATCTCTGAAGTGGAGTGTGGAGTATGAATGGTATGTATATTTGTATGTAGCCCACATGATCTTAGTCTCTCTTAACTTCATTGAAAGAAGGACCTTTACTGAACATGGGGAGCAATTTTAAAAACTTACCACAATTCTAATCAAATAGAATCCAGTAGGTGATTTGGTATAATCAAGGAAGTTGTCATAGGTGCCCATCTGTCTTGTTAATACTACTTACTGCTTGATCTCCCTTCTGAATGTAGTCTCCCCTGGGAATATGCTGCACTTCTCAGATACATGACAGTCATCAACTTAATAAAGAATAGTGAAGGAGGGGGATTGAGGGCTGTTGGGGTTTTGGGTGGGATTTTGTGTATGTGTTCTAAGCGTTTATGTTATGGTGAAAGATTTCTGCAGGCCATCGTATAGATCCACCGGAGAAGTACAGAAATAGAGATTGCATTCATTTGGAGTCTTATTTTTTCATCACAACTCATGTTTTTTCTATAAAAGCAAATGTAATGAAAATCTCCGTGAGCACATGTGAGATTTATTTAGTTCCTGGAAGAAATACCTAACAGTTGTTGACTACTGTGCTAAGTGTATTTTTCACACGTTATCTTATTTAATCCTCAGAATAGCCCTGTGGGGTGGTAGGTATGATGGACCCTATTTTACGGGGGAGGAAACTAAAAAGGTTACAGAAGGTCAACGCTATTTACTTGAACTCTAGGGCATTAGCTGTGGGAATAAAGAGAAAAACTGGTTAGAAAACAGGGTTTTGCCCAATACGTGTCTGTAGAATAAAGTGGTTTGGGCTGTAAAATGAGGTGATGTGGAGGTTGGGGAGAAATGGAACCAGAATGACTCCAAGATTTCATTTCATCATGGCTGGATGAAAATGCCAGCTAGTGAGAAGAGGAAGAGACGCTTGAGGTGCGGGCTAGTAAAGTGGCTCTGGAGACACAGATCGAGGGATTCCTTTGATTCCTTTGTTTATTACAGTTGACCCCTGAATAACTCAGTTGGAACCGTGCAGGTCCGCATATACACAGAATTTTGTTTCAGTAAATACTTGGACTGTTTTTAGTCTGTAGTTGGGGACCTGCAGAAGTCGATTGTACACGTTGATCTACACTATTTTACATAGGGGA
The DNA here is from genome assembly GCA_004027475.1 of Anoura caudifer. Classification (NCBI taxonomy): domain Eukaryota; kingdom Metazoa; phylum Chordata; class Mammalia; order Chiroptera; family Phyllostomidae; genus Anoura; species Anoura caudifer. The sequence goes on from PVKU01002755.1 coordinate 85,803, forward strand.
CTCAAACATCCGCAGATTTGGGGATCCTTGGAGGAATGTGTGAGTCGGGGGTACTTGAATCCATCTCGAGTGAATACCAAGAAACAAGTTTTTGGGGAATCAAAAGTTCTATGTGGATTTTTGACTGTATGGGGTTAGGAGAGTGTCAGTGCCCCAACCCCTCTGCTCAAGGGTCAACTGTACTTAGTTTAGAGCATCTTCCCCATACACCAAGGTTGCAGATTCTCTGGTCAGGGCACATATGAGAAGCAACCAATGAATGCATAAATTAGCATGATGCTTTTCTCTCTCTCACCCCCTCCTCTCTCTAAAATAAAAAAATAATAAGAGCTGGCAGCATCCAAATCCCAAGTCTGCCTCTAAAGAGACATCTGTCTGCTGTGCAATTCACAAATCCTTTAAGAGATCGCTGATTATCCTAGCTTGGGTCAGATGTCCTTGCTTGAAGTATCAACTGTGAACAGATGTGTGAAATATGATTGGATCAATCACAGTTAGAGTGCTTTCCAGAAAAGGTAGGTGTTTTTATAAACAGAACGTATAACTAGGGCAAAGAATTGCAGCAAGTCTAAAAATGCCTTCTTAACCTTTGTCCTTGCTTTATAGAAAACTAAGGTGAATATTTTCAATGTCAGAACATCCCAGGACTTCCTACCGACTCTACCTCTTTGCTAGTGAAGATTCAAATCTGCCTTTTTTCTGAAATTTAAGTATTAGCGAAAAGAAATTGACTTGGGAGAGCATGACAAGAACGTTGATATTTAAAGCTACTCTTGTAGTTCCGTGAATGCATCATTTTCTTCTTCTCCTTTTTCTTTTTTCCCCCTCTGTGCCATTGAGTGACAGCTGTCCCTGGCAACGGTCCCAGCACCAGGATGCAATCAAGGGTTTTCTTTCACCACCAGCTACCACGTCCTGGCCCCACTGCCTGGCATAATTTTCACTTTAAAAAAAGAAAACCATGGGCTCAACTTTTCATCCTTATTCAGAAGTTCTGCATCTTTGCTTCTTAAAGAAAAAATGATACAGAAACTCATATTAAGGAATCTTTCATAGCAACCTTTTTTTAAAAATTGTATTTCAGTGCCTAAGGATCAGGCTCAGTGGTATCCTGTTCCCTGGCGCATTTATCAGATATTGATAACCTAATTTAATATTCAGAATTGTTTATTCTAGTACATTAAGCTAATATTTTTATTTATTTTGGGGGGGGCTATTTTCCTTTTATTATTTTTATTTTTTAAAAGATTTTATGTATTTATTTTTAGAAAGAGGGGAGGGAGAAAGAAAGGGAGAGAAATATTGATGGGTACAAGAAACATTGACTCGTTGCCTCTTGCACGCCCCCAACTAGGGACCTGGCCTGCAACCCAGGCACATGCCCCGACTGGGAAGCAAGCTGGTGACCCTTTGGTTTGCAGGCCAGCACTCAATCCGATGAGCCACACCAGCCAGGGCTTTTTATTTACTTTTTAAAACTTTTCATTAATTGATTTGAGAGAGAGAAGTAGATTGATTTGTTATTCCACCCACTGATGGATTCATAGGGTGACCCCTGCATAGGGTGGCCCCAACTGGGGATTGAACCTGCAACCGTGGTGCATGGCAATGGTGTTCCAACCAAATGAGCTACTCTGTCAGGCCTATTTATATTTTCATAAATCATTGTTTTTTTATTGTGGTAAAAAAGACATGTAACAAAACGTCATTCTTACAAAACTTTAAATGTACAGTACTGTTAACTATTAAGCTAAGATTTTTAGAGCTCTAAAGCTACTTTTAGTTTCTCAAAGCTCCAGCCACTTTGATGAGCAGGAGAAGAGAGTCCAGTGGGAAGAGAAACAAGGGGCAGACCCAGGGGAAAGTCTAGGTGGGAGTGGGCATTGGGAAATTCAAGAAGATAGATCTTAACATTCAGAATCCAAGCCACCACTTCACAAGGCCCTTTTGGTATTTCAGTAACTGGATATTTTGGGGTAGATCCCAAGATGGACTCGCTTTAAAGTGAATTCATCTTTCTAGCAAATAGTGTCACAATGAGGTTCCTGTTATACCTTCTCACTTCTCATGTCTCTTTGTTTAGCTTTCATGGATATTTGATTCCTCTGCACCAGGAAAACTTTCTGAGTAATGGAAACTTATCTCTGATGTGCTGAAAAAGATAAAGGTTTGAACATTTTGCAGAGGGAATGTCGTTGTTCTTGCAGTTTGTTATCCAGCTCACAGAAAACTGTGCTCAGCACCCTTCCAGTACCGGAACGTTACATCTACTAGGAGAGGATTTTTGAATCTCACTTCTCACTTGTATTACCATAAATAAGTAGGATACTGACCACCCTACAGGTGGTGGTGAAGCAAATAGCTGGAGACCAGGACTCCAGCTTTTGCTTTCTCCCTCTTCTAGAATGCAAGCGTGGGAGCCAGTACTTGACTTTTTCCTTGCTGGATCCTACCACTGCCAAGAAGACATGGTACCAACTTGAGGAGGGGAGGGAGGGCTCTGGATTTAAGTTTGGGCTTCAAGCATAGCATTTCTACCATTCAAAACCTCAAAAGACCCTGACTGGTGTGGCCCAGTGGGTTGAACATTGTCCCACAAACCAAAAAGTCCCCGTTCGATTCCAGTCGGGGCACATGCTTCGGTTGGGGACCAGGTCTCCAGGTGGGGGCATTCTGAGAGGCAACTGATGGATGTTTGTCTCCCTCTCTTTCTCCCTCACTTTCCCTCTCTCTAAAAATAAATATATAAAATCTTTAAAAAAAACTTGGGATCTGCCAAAAGAAGAGTAAACCCCTAAAACAAAGTAAACTCAGTACACAGATCATACAAAGGCTGGAAAGGGTAAAATATACCCTGTGTTTATCATTGGTCTCTAAACCGTTGGTAATTTCTCCTATTACTTCTCATTCGTCTAACTAAAAACATAAGGGTTTGTCTTCAGTGGCCAATAGACATTCCTCTTTATCACATACAGTCCGAGAAAAGTGGACTGGATTGGTCCTATTTTTGCTATTTTAACTTGAAAAGTTGGAGGAAGGCGGAAAGGTGAGAAGAATTTGGACATTATGCACACATGTTCATTTTCAGGGATGAATGAAACCCGTGGTGGAATTAGTATTATTCCTTCCAACAAACAGGCTCAAATTATTATGAAATAAGTAGCCAGCCAAAAGAAAGAATATGCCCCCATTTAAGAGCCATCCCTCTAGTTGTACAAACCTGTAAATATACCTAAAGCCACTGAATTATACATTTTAAATGGGTGAATTGTATGATATGTAAACTACATCTCAATAAAACTGTTTAACAAATAAAGCACTCACTCTCCCTGAAGCATGCCTGCGCCTTTTCCTTCCCCCTCTTCTTCCCTCTCAGGCATTGCATCTCCTGAACTCTAAGGGACCAACGACAAGCCAAGCCAGGCAGCAATGAGCAGCAGCTTATCCCAAGTTAACCCCTGATGTCTCCCAGGCTCCCTTTTCTCCGACTCTCCAGTGAGCTAAGGCAGACCCACCTTAGCGCATTTGTTTATTTAATTTCTTTAAGGATTTTAGGGAGGGGACAGAGACAGGCAGACATTGATTTGTTTTTCACCTATTTGTGCATTCATTGGTTGATTCTTGTATTTGCCCTGATTAGGGATCAAACCTGCAACCTTGGCGTATCTGGATGACACTAACCAACTGAGCTCCCTGGCCATGGCCTCTCATTTCTTTTCTATAAGATTTCTAGAGAACCAAAGCAGCCCTGCCTGGGCTCTCTCCTGTTGCTTCTACCCTAAACCCTTCCTTGTTTCACTGTCCCCAGCTTTAATAAATGTGCTCTAAAAAAAAAAAAAAAAAAAAAAAAAAAAAAAAAAAAAAAAAAAAAAAAAAAAAAAAAAAAAAAAAAAAAAAAAAAAAAAAAAAAAAAAAAAGAAGGAAGGAAAGAGAAGAGAAAAAAAAAAAGCTGGGGCATGAAAGGGATCTTAGCTGAAAGAAAAACGTACTTTAAAAAAAAGTCATTCCTCTTATTTTTATCTGTCATAAACTTTGATTCGATCAAGCTCTTTTCCTGTCACGTCCTCGAAACCTTCCCTCCTACTCTTGCCTCTGTGCCTTCCCTTCCTCGCCCTTGGATAGTGCCACATCTATAAAACAGTCATGACGTTACCCCTTTCACGGAGTTAACAGGATGATTACGAAAGTGTTTGGCACACCGTGACCTGCACTGGGTAAACACCGAATCTTGGCACACGCTCCCCCGCACAGCGCTGAGCCAGGCCCGGCAGACACTCTGACGGTGGGGCGGACTTTGCAGTCAGCTACAGGGGAAGTGATGCGTGCTGCCTGTCGGCTCACACCACACGCAGAGGGCCCTGGCAGCTACGCGTGCGGGCTGGCAGGCAGGCGTCCGGGCCCGCGGCAGGCTCAGTTCCGTCCCACCTCTCAGCTGCATCCTTGGCTGCAGACTGAGATTCATTGCCACGATCACCAGGTTAAGTCCTTTGGGGCTCCCTTTAGATTGTTCCAAACTTCTTGGGGTTGTAGTGATTTCCTGAAGACTGGACACTCAAATGCCAGGCAAGAGAAATAAATGAGGATGAAACGTACTTTCCAAACAATTCCTGAATTTTGGTCAATTTTCCAGGTTTTTAACAGAAAGTAAAAACAACAAAAACCACTTTTTACTATTTGTTTGCTGACTGATGTTCCCTTTTTTCTCCTTGCCTCCAGAAAACAAATGCCAAAATCAAAGTGCAGGCCCTGGCCAAGTAGCTCCGTTGGTTACAGCATTGTCCTGATATACCAAGGTTGTAGGTTTGAACCCCTTCACAGCACATACAAGAATCAACCAGTGAATGCATAAATAAGTGGAATAGCAAATCAATGTTTAACTCGCATTCTCTTCCTCTCTCACTCAAATAAATTTTTAAAAATTCATAATCAAAGTGCAAAGAAAACCCCTAAAATAGTATGACAAGTTCATGAATTTTTAGAATAATTTTTCTTAATATGTCAAGCTATTATTACCAACTTGTTCCTGTGTGGCAACAAACCAGTGGTTTAAGTCTCAACATAAGAAACACATATTTTTAGGATAAAGATTCTAGTTAAAAAGATTATAAAAATTTTAAAAACATTTTATTTATTTATTTTTAGAGTGAGGAGAAGGGAGGGAGGATGAGAGGAAGAGAAAGATCAATGTGTGGTTGCCTGTTATGGGGCCCATACTGGGGTCTGGGCCGGGAACCCAGGCTTGTGCCCTGACTGGGAATCGAACCAGCGACCCTTCGGTTCACCAGCCAGCACTCAATCCGGAGTCATACTAGCCAGGGTGACTTTTTTTTAAAAATTATTTTTCAAGTACAGTTGTCTCCATTTCCCCACCACCAGTTTCCCCTGCCCCACCCACTCCTACCTCCCATCCTCAATCCTTCCCCCCTTTGGTGCTTGGTCCATTTCTTACTGTCAACCTAAGAAACAGCCAAACCTGTAGAGACTTTTTATAAGAGTCTGTTTGAGCCAAACTGATGACATATGGCAGGAAACAAGATCTGAGATGCTCCCAAGAGTAACAGTTTTGTAGATTCTTTTATGCATTTGAAATTAAGAGGAAAAGTAAGGAAGGTTACATGGAGGTGGGAGAAAACAAGGCAAGGATTGGATACCAGGATAATTAACAAGATTGTGTGTTTACTTGAGGGTGGTTGCAGCTTAATGAAAAGGTGTGTTCACCTAGAGGCCCAGAAACAATGGACAGGGCTTGCTTCAGGCAAAGATAAATTAAAAGGTTATATGCCTTGGGCATGACCTGCCCAGTTAGGAATTTATGATCAGATCACCCTGTGAGATTACTTTCCTCAGAAACCTTTTTTTCATCCACGTTACCTACTTCTTTCTGCCTTCAATTACCCTCTGCCTACTAACTTACATGTTCGCCTAAAAATAAATGTGTGTGTTGGTTTCCTGTATCTGCCCCATCATACTTCTCCTCATGGTATTGTAATTGCTGCTTCATTTGCTTGTCTTCCACTGACAAACTCCCAGGGGACAGGAACTGGGTCTTCTTCACTGTTTGAACCTCTGGGCACAGAGATATGAATAAAATCTCAACCAGACACCTGTTCAAGCACCACACACATCCACGTGCTCCCAGAGCCTGATGACCATTTCCACCTCATTCCTTGCAATTGGCCAAAAATTCAACTCACTTCACACAAATCAGACACTTCCAGCCCTAGACAGATGCAGTTTATGTGTATGTATATTATTTCAACTAATACCTCTAATATCACAGTGTTACAGTATCGTAGCAACAAAGGAAACACTGGTTTGCTTATTAATTGACCCCATATCAATAATTCAAAGCCCATTTGTTCCTACATGCAGTATTTGTTGTTCAGGAAGACTCATCTTCTCTAAACCTGGGATGGATGCCCCAGAAGATAAAGAAATCCACTCTTCAAAAGACTTGGAGGAAGGACAAATTGTCTGGATTTACAATATTTCAAAATTGTAGGTTAACTAATAGGAGCTTTTTATTTGGGCATAGGCAAATTTAAGAGTAAATTTTATAGCTACATTCTTATATGCATGCAAATGCCCCCAATGGTACCTGTATTTCTCCTCCAGTACACACTGGGGCATACACATTTGCACCCACAGTGGAACAAAGACTCTAAAAAAAGATGTCATAGTCATTAAAATAGAGTTAGAAACCTTCAGGGGAAGAAAAGCATTTAATGTAAAAACACACACCAGTAATTTTTTCCCCAGGGGAGAGCACGAACACAGTCCCACAAATTACACAGTCAAGTTCCCACATTTGGGGAAATCGCAGGGGTCAGCACACCTGGAGTGCGGTAGGGGAGCCTCGCCCTGGGAAAACCACCTTTGTGATCATGGTATCTGCCCTGCCAGGTAAGTATCACACACCAGTAAACTTACAAGAACTGGTGGAATTTTATGTAAGGTTAGTTACTTCAACAGGGAAATAGAGACCTATAATGAAGTAACTAATACCAACAGTGCCTTGTATACAATGCCTAGATGTCAGATAAGCACAACAGAAAATGTGGCAAAATTAAATACCAAGAGAGCAAGGAAATTTACACTCCTAGCCACATATGCCTCTACAAATCACAAACAGCTTGGCCAATCATGGGTAAGTTTACAATTTCCAGAAGTGAGTAGACACTCATTGTTTAAAAATGAAACTGGGGCCCTGGCTGGTGTGGCTCAGTGGACTGAGCGCCGGCCTGCAAACCAGAAGATGGCCTGTTCGATTCTCAGTCAGGGCACATGCCTGGATTGCAAGCCAGGTTCCCAGTAGGGGGCGCTCTAGAGGCAATCACGTATTAATGTTTCTGTCCCTCTCTTTCTCCCTCCCTTCCCCTCTCTCCTAGATGCTGTGGTAGCCGACTTCCAGGAGAGGCCCCAAGGACTGTCTTCTGGCATTCGTGCCCTTAGGTAGTTCTCTCCCACATTGTGTCAGCCTTGGTCTGTGTATCCGAAAGCACACAGCAGAAACGATGGTATGTCACCCCTAAGACAGGTTATAAAAGACTGCCTTCATGGCTGGGGGAAGTAAAAACTCCCATCATGAGCCCCTGTCCTGGTGCCCGCTCCTGGGAAGCACCTGACAAACATTTGCTGCTTGAGTGCTTTTCCTGAGTAGTTAGCGTTCCAGGGGCCGAAAGTCCTGGGTTTTCATCTCTGTTGTCCCACAACCCAGCTGAGAGATCTTGTCAACTGTAATCTGTGGCTTCTTCAATTTAATCATCTGTAAGTTAGACACCTTGCTGTTTTCAGAATATATGATGCTCTGGGAAGGACATGAGAATTTGCATGCAGAAAGATTTTGAAAGCTCTCAAATAGCATTACCTGGATCGAGGGCACTAGTCTGAACACCGAGAGATCTTACCGGGTCATCGGTTTAAACCCTTTTTGAAATGGGCTCAGAGGATCTCAAGACAGTGAATTAGTGACAGAACCACGGTGAGAATTTAGGCTAGGGCTTTGTGTCACCTCCAGCTTTGACCTTCACACCACCAGATACCCCTCTCACATACATGTAACTTAAAACACTCTGTGGGAACCAGCGTCCAATTTTCTTTCACTGACTTAATTTTTCTTGAAAAAGGACTACTTTGTCACAGAGACTACTTGATTATATTTTGTCATCACACACTTTGAAGCCGACTTTGTGTCACCTGTTCGTGTCCATGACAACAAGGGTCCTGTGCCCACTTCCGCCCTCTCTGTGGGGACATAGAAAAACACAAGCATAATTAAGCTAAAATTCTCCAGAAAACTGGATTTAATACAGAGGCAGAAAGATGAGATTGGTAAAGATGAGATTGGCAAAGATGAGCTAGTAGTTTAAACACCTCCGGGAACAAAGCGGGAACTTAGCATTTACAGCACGTTATTAACAGCAAAGCAGGAAAAGTGGTCAGAAGCATTCCTAACAGGACTATTCCTTCCAGTTCCAACGTGAGATTCTTATTCATTCTAAAAAGTAATAAATGCAAAAATTTTTAAAAATTCACTATATGAATATTTTGATATATTTTTAATCTTTTTCATGCGTGTTTTAAAGTCTTAGAATCAATCATATTAGATGCAAAATCAGCTGTGCAAGAATTATAACTTTCTAAATTTGTCTGTATAATTGAAGTTAGTATTTTTTCAAGTCCCCTTCCATCTAGGAGTAGAAATTAATCTCAGCCAATTAAATGTCACTATCTTTGCTTGCCCAGGGTCTTGGTGGGGTAAGGATGGGAGGAGGGAAAAGAAAGCTAGCGTCTGTCTGAGCTCATTTTCATCTCTTCGCACTAGCTTCTTCACCTGTAAATCTTACAAATGTTTTTCTCTTCCACTGAGATAATGATTAGCGCATACTGAACAGGAGAGAGCAAATGGCTCTAGGAAAAGTGAGGGATGCTTTCTTAATACTCAAAAATATAATCACATTTTTCTGGCTGCATATGATTCCATTATATGGATATTGCAATTTATTTAACTACCTTCTATTGTTAGGCATTTTCATGGGAATTGTTTGATTCCTTTGTATAAATTTCTTTAAGTGAGGTCGCTGCATTGTGTGGTATAATGCACATTTTCAAGAATTGTGAAAACTAATGTCAAACTATTCTTGTAAAGATTTCAGGAATTTACACATTTATCACCCACAGGCATTCCTATTTATTTGTGAATTCCACACAAGATAGTTAGGTTTTTTCAAAATGTAAATGAATAATAAAATTGATATATATTAGTTATTAAAAAACTAAGCAGTACCGAAGTCCAATCAGTAGAAAGTGAAAACTCTACTTCTTCCAACTCTACTCTCCACTTTTTTCTTTCTTTTTTTAATTTTTGTCAATATTTTTCCAAGATATTTTCAGATAATAAGGTAGAGATAGATGATAGATGGACAGAGAACGGGGGGGAAGATACATATATATTAGTGTATATATATCATATAGTGTAACACAGAGATACACACATTTTTAAAAAATAAAAAATAGGAACAGATACAGTTTTACAATTTTTAAGCCTAATATAAGCAGTTATTCATTCAATAAATACTTATTGAATGTGTATCGTGTGCCAAACATTGTCTTATATAATAGATATTTTTCATGTCAATAAATATCAATCCATGTAATCATTTTAATGGGTGCACAGTATTCCATTATATAATATACCATCAGTAACTAAACACTCCTCTGTTATTATCATTTAAAGCTACATTTGGTCCTGGCTGGTCTGGCCCAGTGGGTGGAAGCATTGTCCCAACCAAAGGGCTGCAGGTTCAATTCCCAGTCAGGGCACACACATAGGTTGAGAGTTCAGACCCAGGTCCTGTTGTGTACGGGAGGCAACCAGTCAGTGCTTCTCTCTCCCATTGATGTTTTTCTTTTCTTTTTCTTTTTTTTTTAATTTTAAAAACATTTTATTTATTTATCTTTAGAGGGGAAAGGAAGGAGAGAGGGAGAGAGGGAGAGAGGGAGAGAAACATCAATGTATGGTTGCCTCTCGTGCGTTCCCTGCTGGGAACTGGCCTGCAACCCAGGCATGTGCCCTGACTGGGACCATTGATGTTTTTCTCATCCTTCCTTTCTCCCTCCCTCTCTTTAAAAACAATGAAAAAAAAATATCCTTGGGAAGATAAAGCTACGTTTAATCTTCACACAACCACCTTTGTATACCTGGATTATTTTCTCCACCCCCCAGATAATGTTTTTTAAAAGATTACTTTTTTAAAAAGATTTCACTTATTTTTGGAGAGAGGGGAAGTGACGGAGAAAGAGATAGAGAGAAACATTGATGTGAGAAAGAAACATTGATCAGTTGCTTCTCGTACACATGCTGACCAGGGGTCCAGTTGAAACCCAGGTGTGTGCCCTGACTGGAATCAAACCAGCGACCTTTCAGTTTGCGAGATGGTACCCAACAACCTGAGCCACACTGGTCAGAGCAGGGATTATTTTCTTCTTTTTTTAAAACATATTTTATTGATTATGCTATTACAGTTGTCCCATTTCCCCCCTTCATTCCCCTTCACCCTGCATACCCCCTCCCACCCACATTCCCCCACTTTAGTTCATGTCCATGTGTCATACTTATAAGTTCTTTAGCTTCTACATTTCCCATACTATTCTTACCCTCACCCTATTTTCTACCCACTGTCTATGCTACCTATTCTCTGTAACTTTTCCCCCTCTCTCCTCCTCCCACTCCCCTGTTGCTAATCCTCCAAGTGATCTCCATTTCTGTGGTTCTGTTCCTGTTCTAGCTGTTGGCTTAGTTTGCTTTTGTTTTTGTTTTAGGTGTGGTTGTTAATAATTGTGAGTTTGCTGTCATTTTACTGTACATGTTTTTTTATCTTCTTTTTTTAGATAAGTCCCTTTAACATTTCATATAATAAGGGCTTGGTGATGATGAAATCCTTTAACTTGACCTTATCTGAGAAGCACTTTATCTGCCCCTCCATTCTCAATGAAAGCTTTGCTGGATAGAGCAGTCTTGGATATAGGTCCTTGACTTTCATGACTTGGAATACTTCTTTCCAGCCCCTTCTTGCCTGTAAGGTCTCTTTTGAGAAATCAGCTGACAGTCTGATGGGAACTCCTTTGTAGGTGACTGTCCCCTTAGCCCTTGCTGCTTCTAGAATTCTCTCCTTCATTTTAATCTTGGGTAATGTAATTATGATGTGCCTTGGTGTGTTCCTCCTTGGGTCTAACTTCTTTGGGACTCTCTGAGCTTCCTGGACTTCCTGGAAGTCTATTTCCTTTGCCAGATTGGGGAAGTTCTCCTTCATTATTTGTTCAAATTACTTTCCCACTTGTTGCTCTTCCTCTTCTCCTTCTGGCATCCCTATAATTTGGATGTTGGAACATTTAAAGTTGTCCTGGAGGTTCCTAAGCCTCTCCTCATTTTTTTGAATTCTTGTTTCTTCATTCTTTTCTGATTAGATGATTCTTTCTTCCTTCTGGTCCACTCCATTGATTTGAGTCCCAGTTTCCTTCCTATCACTATTGGTTCCCTGTGCGTTTTTCTTTATTTCACTTAGTGTAGCCTTCATTTTTTCATCTAATTTGCAACCAAATTCAAGGAATTCTGTGAGCATCCTGATTACCAGTGTTTTAAACTGTGCATCTGATTGGTTGGCTATCTCCTCATTGCTTAGTTGTATTTTTTCTGGAGCTTTGATCTGTTTTCATTTGGGCCATTTTTCTTTTTTGCCTTGACGTGCCTGTTAGTTATATAGTGAGGGGTGGAGCCTTAGGTGTTCACCAGGGTGGGGCCCAGTAGCTGGGTTGTGATACTGTTTGTGGGGACGAGGTCCGAGAGGGAACAATGGAGCTTGCTCCACTCTCTGCCGGATTTCAGTCACTTCCTCCACTTCCCACCAGCCCTTCTGGTGCTGATTCCTGGGTGGGTGGGCTTGTGTATGTTCTAGGACCCCGTGGGTCTCTCCAACGAACTCTCCTGTGAGGCTGGGAGTCTCCTGGTACCTCAGCCCTCACAGGTGTTTTCAGGTTTTATTTCCCTGCACTGGGGCCCTGGGTTGCACAGTCTGTCTCACTCCCCGGTTTCACCTGGTTTATCTGAGCGAATGTGGGACCGCCCGACCCACCAGCCACCTTGTACGCTGCACCCCTCCACAATCCACCACCTGAATGCCTGGGATCCACCAGCCACTGCTTTGCTGTGACTCCTCTCCACCAGCCGCCCAACTCCACCCCTCCTACTGGTCTGGATAAATGTGTCTACTTTAACTCCTTGGTTCTCGGACTTCCATATAGTTCAATATTCTGCCAGTACTGGTTGATTTTTTTTCCTAAATTGTTGTTGTACTTATTTTGGTTGTGTGAGGAGGCACAGCGTGTCTACCTACACCTCCAACTTGGCTGGAAGTCCAGGATCAGGATTATTTTCTTAAGTTAGATTTCTAAAAGGGGAAATGCTGCGGCAAAAGGCATGTATGTTAAACATGTTAATATGTATTCCTAGGTTTATCTCAAGAAAAATGGTTAATTTCTTACCTAATTGACCAATAGGGTATGAGAATTCTTGTTTCCCTTTTTTTTTACTCTATTTTTAAAGATTTTATTTATTTATTTTTAGAGAGAGGGGAAGGGAGGGAGAAAGAGAAGGAGAGATCTGGAAACATTGGTTGCCTCTCACATACCCCCAACTGGGGACCTGGTCTGCAATTCAGGCATGTGTCCTGACTGGGAATCAAACCAGCAGCCTTTCAGCTTGCAGGCTGACGCTCAATCCACTGAACTCCACCATCCAAGGCTCTCTTTGTTTGTTTAGTCTGTGCCAATCAGATAGCCAAACAAACAAAAGAAACCCTTCAACTTGTTATTTTATTTTTGTTTTAATTAGTACTTAATTCTATATGCAGTTGAGCAATGGAACTTTCGAGCAGGGAAGGACCTCACTCATCCACCTTCGAGCTGCAGTTGAGGGAGGGACCCAGAGACAGGGCGTCCCCGTGAGAAGTGCTCAGGTCCGCAGCAGTCTGGGCAGGTGGGACTGTGGCATTCAGGGAAGCCCAAGTCCAGGCAAGGTCATCTGGATGAATGTCAGGGCAGTGTGGTCTGATGTGATTGTAACAAAGAAAGGTCGAATTTAATCATTTAGGTTGTGCTCTAAGGAAGAATTAATGAAAAGGGAATGCTATAGATGAATTTGGGTGAATTTAAGCAGTTCTGTGGAGGGGAGCCTGGCCCTCACCCTCATGAGTAAATGAATAATCTGCCCCAGTGGACCTTGGGGTGGAATTGGACAGTTCATTTGAATCTGTCATGACTTGGCTTTTCTTTTAATTCAACCAAATAATTTTCCCCCTGAAGAAAGTCATGCTCGTGGGAAGGAGGAGGGAAGGGAGAAGGAGAAGGAAGAAGATCACTGGTGTTTACACAGTGAAAAGCAAGTGTCCTTGTCTTCAGATTACCAAAGTTTTTCTTCCCTCTCCGGGTCTAATAATGCTGATAATAGCTCACATTATTTGTGTCCAGAAACTCAATTTCCTACATAGATTAACTCACTCACACCCCCCCCCAACACACACACAACTCTCTGAATATGTTCTGTTTATGATTCTCATTTTTCAGGTAGGAACATTGTATCATAGAGAAGTTCAATGAGTTGCCCAAGTCTGCATTCTGGAATTCAAACCCAGCTGGTCTGGCTTCCCAACCTGTTTGCTTAATCTAATTATGCTCCCCTAAATTCTTTTCATGGCAGTGGGGTGGAAATTTCTGGAGACATAGGCCAAGCAAAGGGCTTTGCACTATTCCCTGTCACAGATTTCACCTGCTGATCCCCAAGCTGGTGTGGCCCCCTGAGTGGTAGGGTTGGGCCATGTGGTTTGTTGGTGGTTGTCCACTAGTATCATTTCTTATATGTCCTTACTGGAATATACAAACAGAGGGATATTTTCTCTATGTGACTTTTAACCAAGGGGTTAAAATTTCACCTTGGAAGTCATTCTTTCTTATTTATCTATTTCCTTAAAAGGTTGCAGGAGGTGGAAGATTGTGTTCTGCATTTATTTTTTTTAATTTTTATTTATTGATCTGAGAAAGGGAGGGAGGGAGGGAGAGAGAGATATCAATTTGTTATTCCACTTATTTATGCATATATTCATTGATACCTGTGTGTGCCCTAACCTGGGATTGAATGCACAACCTTGGCATATGGGGTGGAAGTCATTCTTTTTTAGTTTTTCACTGACTCATTCATCTCCTTATTTAATCAGTCCCTTAGTAAGGGACATCTAGATTGTAAACAATGCTACAGTGAGTAACTCTGGACATAAGTCCTTTGCATAAGTGAGAGCCACACTGTATTCCTAGTAGCCAACTTATTCTATCAAAGTGTATATGCATTTTATTTATTTATTTATTCCTCACCTGAGGACATGTTTTCACTGATTTGAGAGAGACAGGAAGGGAGAGAGAGAGAGAGAGAGAGAGAGTGAAACATTTATTGGTTGCCTGCCATATGCACCGGGACTGGGGATCAAACTTGCAACCCAAGTATGTGCTTTGAGTGGAAGTCAAACCTGCAGCCTTTTGGTGTATAGGACGACACTCCAACCAATGGAGCCACCCAGCCAGGGCTGGAGGGGGGAAATTCTTGAAGCTCCATCTGAATTTTCCAATGATGCTTATTAAGACACTTAGGAAGCTGAGAAAAGAAAATTGCCAAACACTGAAGCAATGAAAACATCCTCTCATCAAGGGGTAGCCGGGACCACTGTCAGGTCCAGCAAAACCACAGACTTCAGTGATTATTCTGGGGTGCAGAAGGGTGTAGGGGAAGAGGCTGCGATATTGGCATGTGACCCTCCCTGGGGACCTAGTCCTGGAAATGAGCAAAGTTCTTCTGCTAGGAGCCAGCAGTTTCCCATTCTCAAGAGGATATTCTGGGAAGAACCTTAAGTGATTAACACAATTTACAGGAGGGAAATTATATACATTATTCTTGGCTGGGCAGGTGCTGAGCTGCACAATGTGTGAGGGGAATCAAATCAGACTCTTTTCTGACTCTGTGTATCCATTGTCCTACGCAATTGTGTGAAACTAGTCAGATCAAGAAATAGAATTATTATTTCATGGCCTTGTCCAATCACAGCTTCCCACTTCCATGACTACTAATACTACAGACGACTTTTGCCTGCTGTGTCTTGGGTACTCTTCAATGTTTGGCTTCTTTCCCTGAATATTATGCTATAAAAGTTATCCATGTTACGTGCATAGCAGTGGGTGCATTCACTCTCAGTGGTGTATAAATGCATGTACAATTTATTTATCTCTCAACGTTGATGGTCATTTGGGTTGTTCACAGTCTGGGAAAATTGTGAACAGTGTTGCTACAAACATTCCTATCTATACAGCCTTATACAGATTTAGCAAACACATATGTGCATTTATGTTGGATGTATATTCAGGAGTACATTTACTAGGCCATGGGGTAGGTGAATGCTCAGTTTTAGTACATAGTAATGAAGGAATTTCCAAGGTGGATTGTGAGAGTTCCAGTTGCTTCATATTCTCAGCAAAATTTAGTATTGTTATAAGTCTTATTATGGCTTGCAGTTTTAATGATTATTTCCCTGGAAAGTAATAAGGCTGACTATCTTGTTATTTATTTATTGTTGATTTGAATATTATATTCTCGGAGCTCAAGAATGTGCTCATTTTTCTACTGGGTTGTCTGTTTTTTTTTTTTTAAAAGATTTTATTTATTTTTATAGATAGGGGAAGGGAGGGAGCAAGAGAAGGAGAGATACATCAATGTGTGGTTGCCTCGTGTGCACCCCAACCTGGCCCGCAGCCAGGAATGTACACTGATTGGGAATTGAACTAGTGACTCTTTGGTTTACATGCTAGTATGCAATCCACTGAGCCACACCAGCCAGGGTGGGTTGTCTGAGTTTTGAAAAACTTGATTTCAAGAAGCTGTTTATAGATTCTGGATACAAGTCCTTTGTCAGATTTATATATTATAAATACCTTCTTTCATTCTGGTTAGTTTTTTGACTCTCTTAATGGCATCTTTTGATGAACAGAATTTCTTAATTTTAATGTAGTCCAATTTATCAAAATTCACTTAATGATCAATGTTTTATGCCCTGTTTTTTAAAATATTTTTTTTAAATAAATATTTGTCTACCTCAAAGTTTAGCAAAAATCTCCCTAAATATTCATCTGGAAGTTTAACAATTTTACCTTTCACATTTAGGTCTTGGATGCATGTTGAAATGATATTTCTGTATGATGTGATGCTTTCTATTTTTGTTCTTTTTAAAAAAAAATTGTATTTCTTTGTATTGTGATATGGTGTTTTTTAAAATGTATATTTAAATCTTTTAATTACAGTTAACATTCAATGTTGTGTTAGTTTCAGATGTACAGCATAGTGGTTAGGCATTTATGTAACTTAGGAAGTGGTCACCCCTATAAGTCTAGCACCCACCTGGCACCATACATAGTTACTGCAATATTATTGACTGTATTTCCTGTGTTGCACTTTACTGTATGATATGATGCTAATTTTATTTTCCATATTTATTTATGGATATGCATATATATATATCCATAAATGTGCCACTAACATTTATAGGTCTTGGGCAAGAGTAAAATGGAGACATGCACACATATATCTAAATATTTACAAGTTATAAATCAAGCCAACAAATTCTTAAATAAAATATAATCTATTCTTCTACCTTGACAGGCTTACCTTCATAATATCAAAATTGAAAAATATGTTCAGAGCCATGCTTTTATGTGATTGACATTTGGCAAACATCAAAGATGACTAAGCTTAATTATTTTTTTAAAAAGATTTCATGTATTTATTTTTTGAGAGAAGAGGAGGGAGGGGGAAAGAGAGAGACAGAAATACCAATGTGTGTTTGCCTCTTGCAGTACGTAGCCTCACTGGGGATCTGGCCACAACCCAGGCATGTGTCCTAACTGGGAATCGAACCAGCAACCCTTTGCTTCACAGTCCACCACTGAGCTCTACAGCCACGGCTAAGTTTGATTATTATTGGGCATGTCTGAGAGTTCTGTTGATGGACTGGAGATATTTATATGAACAAAAAATAAAATACTTTCAGAACTCATAAGTTATTATTATATATTTATTCCATAAAGTTATTTTTCTTAACTTTATTTTAGCTAAATCATTAATTTTATCATTATAATCAAGATTTTACATAATTTGTCTTCTGATAGTAATGATCTCAAGAATTAAAAGTAAGCTGTAACTATAGTCAAAATGAAAAAAATTGAATTTATTTTTATCGAAACTTTCAGGTGCTTTCCAAAAGTTATTCTTCTTAAACATTCAATATCACCTATTAAAAATAAAAAGTATATTTAATAAACATGAAATTTGTTGATTAAATTATTTAAACAGACTCATCATTTGAAATTTGATTTTCTTGAGAAATCAATGAAATATTTAATATTTTCATACAAAAATTTTCATAGTTGTAATGTTCAATGTCAATTATTTGCCAGTAAAAAGTCAGTACCACATCTCACCCATGTGTGTCAATCCCACAGAGACAGAAATTTAATAGTAATTTGAATTAATATTGCAAAAAACATTCCAAGCTGCCTTGAGCAATTGCTGCAAATACCTTACCAATGGGCAGTACCTCCAAAACAGGATTTGAAACGTAAAGAGAAGCAGAGAATAGATGCTTGGTACTGCTGAAAAATGATGCTTTGTTATAGAAGAATTTGTTGCACTCCTGCCATCTGAAAGGAAGGGTTTGAGAGGTAATTAATTTGTCCTGTCTGGTATCCAAATGTTACTGCTACTCATATCCTCCTTGTACTTTGAAGCATTAAATCTCAGACGTTGGCAATAACATAACCCCCAAACCTCATCGCTTTGGCCTTTGTACACTGAAAACTAACTGATGTTTATCCACGTGGCCAAGTTAATTTACTTTGTACAGACCTCAGGATAAACCTTGATCTCGGTCTCACTGTAAGAAGTCCAACTGTTGCACATAAAGGGCATGTCCTGGAGGGCTGCAGAACACGAGTGGGTGGATAATATCCTGAACAACCCTAAGGGGCACTATTCATAGGGTAGTAAGTTTGTACATTTTTATTTTGATTTTTAAAAGATTTTATTTATTTATTTTTAGAGAGAGGGGAGGGAGAAACATTGATGTCTGAGAGAAACATCAATGGGTTGCCTCTTGCACACCCCCAGCTGGGGACCTGGCCTGCAACCCAGGCATGTGTCCTGACCAGGAATTGAACCTGTGACCTTTCCGTTCACAGGCTGATGCTCAGTCCACTAAGTCACACCGCCAGGGCTGTACATTTTTTAATGATAGTTGTCCAGCAGGCCAGAGTAAATTGTCTGGAAGAAAGAGCCTCAAAAAATTCTCACAAAGGTGTTACATGGGCTAGTAGCAGTGTTAGGTTTTTCTTCTCCCATACATTTGTTAAAAATTTGAGGCTGTCCTTCTAGACCATATATTTACATACATAAATATAATGTACATATATAAACAGAACACATTTTATAAGTTTAAATTTTCTTTTATATAAATAGTAGCCTAGTATATTCTTTAAAGATTTTTTTTATTTATTGATTTTAGAGAGAAAGATGAAGGGAGAGAAAGAGAGAAACATTGGTTTGTTGTTCCACTTATTAATGTGTTCATTGGTTGCTTCTTATATGTGCCTCGATCAGAGATGGAACCTGATACCTTGTGTATTGTGAGGATGCTCTAACCAACTGAGCTACCCAGACAGGGCCCACTCTATTATTCTCAATTTTGCTTTTTTCTCATTGAATATGTCTTGAAGATCTTTTGATGTCAATAAACATAGACTTCCTCCATTCTTTGTTTTGATGCACAGCATTCCATGCGATGGATGTACTACAGATTACTTAAACATCCCCATATTGGTGGACGTTGAACTTGCTTCCAGTTTTTCGCTGTTACAGACAATGCCAGGATACCCATCCTTGTATGTACGTACATACGCCCACATTCACACATGTCAGGGTTTCTGTAGGGGACATACTGAGAAATGGTATGGCTGACTCACAGGGTACGCACAATTTTAGTTTGATAAGACACTACCACATTGCTCCCCAAAACTGCTTTTCCAGTTTATACACTCACGGACAGAACACAAAAACACCTGTTGTCAACCGGAGAGACGGTTAATGAAAAATTATTGACTAAGGTAACCATTGAAACATGGATTCTCCTTTCAGGGTTTATTAGCTCTTCTTAGTTCCTCTTTTGTGAATTGTCTGTTCATATCTTTAGTGTTTGTTTCTCACTTTGTTTATGTATTTTTGAATGTGCTCTTTTAATATTTGAAAGGCTCAGGGGGATATAGAGTACCTTCACCAAAGTGTCTCCTTCCAGGGACACTTTGTACATATATGCAGGCTGGTTATTTAAAAGAAAAAACTAAGCCTGTGCATGCCCACTCATAGAAAATTGTATAAATGAGGGTAAGCATATCCTCTTCTGCAAGAGTTGTCATGATAAGATTTGGACATTGGGCAAGTGTTTGTTCAGGCAAGATGAGATGTCTATTAGAGACAATGTTGAAGTAATATTTACGAAGCTTTCTTACTCTGCTGCAGTACTGGGCTAAGATATTTATATACATTATCTCCTAACTCCAACCCTGTTGGGTAGGTACTATTCCACATATAGGAAAATTGAGGCTTGGAGAGATGAAGCAGAGCAGAAACTTTGGGATTAGAAAGGAGCTTTTGGCTCTGGAGCCTTAACCATTGCACTCCACTACCTCCCCGTGGCTATTGACAGCAATGCACCCCCGCTCCAGAATGAGTACCATGAGTATAAAATAGAGGCTACCATACAAACAGAGCAGGAACCCCTGCTTCGGCATCTAAGAGGATGGCTTCTGCATTGGTCTTGTTCTTAGGTTGATTGGTGGTGCTAAGACATACTGCAATTTATATCAAAGGCCTAGAAACTAGATGACTTGAGACTAGACTTATGTTCAAGATATGCTCGTAATGCTAAACTTTGGTTTTTGGTCAGTTTTAACCAACCAGTTTATTATTTTTAGTTTGTAGTAATAAAATAAAATTTGCCATTGAAATCAATGCTTTTAAAATGCAGCATATGATAATTTGAAGTTTTAGGGTTTAAATTTTTTTAAGGGAAACAGGCTATTTTAATAAAGAGGAATGAACAGGATATCAAGTTATAATAACAAATAAAATTTATTGAGCACTTACTATGTACCCACCACAGTTCCAAGAGCTTTACCTGAGTGATCTCACTTAACCCCCACAACAACCCTATGAGGCCGTTGCTCTTATTACTGTCCCAATTTTTCAGGTAGGTCTGGAATGGTCCTTAATGATAATTGACAGACAGCAATATTTAAGGAGAAAATTCATGCTTGAAAAATTAAATATTAAGCTACGTTTAATCTGCCATGTAGTCACCAACTAGCAATTTCAGTGGTTATGGCCATAAGTCGCTAAATGACAGGAATGCATTCCGATAAACATGTCATTCGGTGATTTCATAGTTGTGTAAATATCTTAGTGTACTTAGACAAACCTAGCAGGAATAACCTGGTACACACCTATGCTATATGGTATATACTATTGCTCCAAGGCTACAAGCTTGTATTGCATGTTACTGTGCAAAACAACAGCAGGTTAAATCAAGTACAAGAGAAAATCAGATGTATGAGGCTGCTGCAGGCAACACAGCATACGGTTTTACAGCAAACTTTTTTTAATAAATAGAAAGAGTGCATTAAAAATAATGATAAAGAGCCCTGGCTGGTGTGGCTCAGTGGATTGAGCACTGGCCTGCGAACTAAAAGGCTGCCAGTTCGATTCCCAGTCAGGGCACATGCCTGGATTGCAGGCCAGGTCCCCAGTAGGAGATGTTGGAGAGGCAACCACACATTGATGCTTCTCTTCCTCTCTTTCCCCCTCCTTTCCCCTCTGCCTAAAAAGATAAATAAATAAATAAAATCTTAAAAAAATAATGATAAAGAATATATAAGGTAAATACATAACCCAGTAACATAGTCATTTCTTTTCTATGCAAACAGATGAGTCAGACACAGCCCAAGGTGCTATTCGCGAAATGGTTTACTAATTCAGGCTCCTTGACAGTTCTCCTTTATTTTCCCCAAAAGTTTTATTATGAAGGATTTTAAACCAACAGAAAAGTTGAAAGACTATTATAGGACACACTTATATGCTCTCCACCTAGATTCCACCATAAACATTCTATCATTCTTGTTTATCATAGAATCTAACCATCCCTCTCTCAGGTCATAAGTCCTCTCCATAATTAAGGGGGAGGGGTTAGCAAGCTCAAGGCGGCTTACCAGTGGTGATTCCAAAGGATGCCACTCGCACACATCTAAACCTCAGCATTTCGGGCAAGCTGGGGTACTTTCTCCCTAGTCTGATCTTAGGGACACGGGAGGCGGAATCCGGGCTCTGGAGCGCAGGCGCCCCCCGGCGGCTGCACCGCTTGCTGCAGCCCAGATGGCCGAGGGTCCGCCTCTTCTCCCGCGGGAGGGCGGGAGGGCGGGGCGCGGCCAGGGACTAGAAGCGCAGGGACTACCTGCGCTGGGCAGTGAGGTGGCCGCAGCCCAGACAGTGGAAGCCGGTGGCCCGGCTGAGAGCACCGAGCGCGGACGCGGGACCGCTACGTGCGTGGGGAGCGCGGGGCTGCGCTCGGGTGCGCTCCTGGGCGCTCGCCACCGCCACTGCTGCGCCTTTGAGTCAGCAAACTCCGCTGCTTGCGGGCCCTCGTCTGCCTCATTGCCTGGAGCTGCCGCGCGTAAGTGACAGCAGACGTGCCAGCCAGGCCTCCCCGCGCCGCCGGGTGGGGACTGCAGCCGGGGGGCGGGAGTCGCCTGCCTTTGCCTTTCCAGAGGTGTGGGGCTCTTCCCCGGGCGCCCAGGTGCCGCTCGCCGAGGTCTGGGAAGAGGTTTGGGTCCTCTGGGTTAGGAGCGGGGGAAGTGTCTCCTCTCCATCTGAGGTGTGCAGGGGAGGAAGACATGGTCGTTTGCCAGGGGACGGCATGGAACGCATTGATCCAGGGGTTCGCGGCTAAAAAGAGGAGAGGGTGGCACAGAGGTGGGATCCTGGATGCCAGAAAAAGTGCTGTGGCACCTTACACCAGGCCGGGTTTGGGTGTTTGTTTGTTTTTTCAAATTCATGAAAGGGTAGCTTTGGGTTTAGACACTGGGAGGGGTAGCAGCGTATTTTTTAGTGGAACTGTGGGATTGAGAGAAAATCCACGTTGACTGAGAAGCAGGTTTGGTGCCAGCGGAGAGCAACAGCCTGTTTTTCAGTTCTGATGCATCATGCTTGTGTTAAGATTACCCACGGGTAATTGAGGGGAATAGTCACGGGACTTAGAGCAACATGTCCTGCTTGCAAGCGTGAAAAAATTCAACTGAGTGCATTTAAAAAATCTTACTGACTTTATTCACTGATTCATGAATTAGGCAGCATTTCGTATAGCAGATAGAAAGGAGCTCCCAGGAGCTGTACAAAATGGAAGACTTTTGTAGGCAGAAGGGAGCGGACGTGGAAGTTATAGTAGCAAAAATCGGATTGGTTGTGGGAAGGTCACCTTCCTTAGGGGAAGGCAAGGGTCTGTGAAGCAGATTTCCTCACTAGTACTGACCAAGTAATTCCAGATTGATTGATTTAAGATTCTACTCCTGGTAGAGGCTGAAGCTATAATTACATTAGGTATTGTCACCCTGGCCGGTGGCTCACTTGGTTGGAGTGTCAAGTTGGACACCAAAAGGTTTTGGATTTGATTCCTGCTCAGGGCACATACCTAGGTGGTGGGCTTGATGTCCTGTGGGGATGCTTATGGGAGGCAATGGATCGATGTTTCTTACATCAGTTCCCCCCTCCTCCCCTGACTTTCTAAAATCAACAAAAACATATCCTTGGGTGAGGATTAGAAAAATGAATAAGTAAATTAGGTATCATCTTAGTTTGGTGATGTGGGGATTAGTGACCCCATTTGGGGCTTGTTCTCTCTTTTTAAACAAAACAAAAGGTTTTTATTTCAGCAGGACACGTTTACATGTAAGAATAATGGAATCAGACATTTAGAACAGGTAGGAGGCTTTCATGTGGTCTCATTCAAACTTTTCATTTTAGGGACAGGGTGATTAAGGCCGCGGCTGGGGAGTCTTGCAGCCAGATGGGAGTAGAAACAGGCCTAGATCCCTGTGGGCTGCCAACCCCTGCTGCAGGGTTCTCCCCACATCCCCTTTTGGGGGTGTGAGGTGGGTGTAGGCTTGGGATGTACAAACGCCCTTTATTCCCCTGGGCCAGAGGGGGTGATGTGGAAGCCACTAGGGACAACTGACTTCTCCACCCATTGACCGCGCTTAGCTGGGGCTCCTCTGTCCAGGGACAGAGGCGAGGTGAGGGCTCCTGCCGCTCCTGCCATTGCTTCCATCGAAGCCTCTTCCTATGGCTTTTTTTTTTTTTTTTTTTTTTGCACGGGGCTGTTTTGAATAAAGATATAAAAATAAAGTATATCTAGAAGTAAGTATAATGTGGTTAACACTGACTTGTGTTTGACGGAATCCTGCTGTTTCTTCTGCCCTTCTAGTTCATTCTCATTTTTGAGGTGACCGTTTCACTGAGGTGAGGAAACTGGTGTTGGAAGGGTGGGGACCTGTTCAGGTGACACTGCTCCTCATCAGGCCCCCCCCTTTCCCATCTTATTGAATTTATTGGGGTGATGACTGGGGCTTCCTTGACTGGCACACCCTGCTTATCTCCCCACTGCGTTGAGCTGCGGTGTGAACTCCTCTCGTTTTACTTGTGGGAAGTCGTCCTGGACCTTGATATCCAAAGAACAGAGTTAGAGATAAACACCATTCTTTTTCAAATAAAAATGTATGAATTAAAGACTAATGTTTGTGGTCTATAGCAGCAGTTGGATATAATTTTGGAGCGCTCTTGATATCTCTCCTCAGCCTTCAGACTTATTTCTACTTTCATTTTGAAGGGTTCACTTGGTTAGGTAGGCTGTTCTGGGAAGTGGCTTGCTGTTCTCATTTGTGCTGTGGTTTAACAACCACTGGTGAAGGGCAAGGTCCAGCCTTGGCAGTCTTTCTTTTCTAAGGGCGTTGGGTCAGAGTCATGGTTGACCGCCCTGGGGAACACCCCAGAGTTCGGACTGTTATCACCGACCTCTTTCTTTCTCGGAGTCATCCGGTAGGTAATGATCACCTTTTTTGTTCTCGAAGCCTTGTTCAAATGGGCGGTTGTGTTGGTAGTGGTTACAACTTCTGGTTTCAGACTCAGCAGAGTTGAAATACTGGCACAGTCATTTGCTGGCTGAGGTGCTGTCAGCAGGGCACTTAACCTAAGGCTGATCTATCTTTTATCCAGAAATAACTTTAGGTCGTGATAATCCTTGTCCCCCAGACAAGGATTTACTTGTCTGTTGTTACTGTTAATAACAATAGCTGCAAGGTATTGAACACTTGTGGTATACTAGGCATTGTGAAGGGTTTTTAAGTGGTAGGCTCATTGGCCCTCAAAACAAACTTATGCAGCAGCTTCTGTTTAAACTGGGGAAACTAAGGCATCATGATGTTTAACTCCCCTAAACTCTTCAGCTCACAATTTTAACCGCCCAGCAAATATGTTCCAGATTTCTCTAATAGCTAATACTTGCTTAGGGCTTACTGTGTGCCAGGTCCTGTTTCAACTACTCTATGTATAGTAACAATACTTGAGATAAATACTATTTTTAGCCTTCAGGCCTTTATTTTACAGGTGAAGAAACTGAGGCATAGAGCCTAAGTCAGACAAGTAGTAAATGATGGAGCCAAGATTGAAACTGGGCAGTCCGGTCTCGGAGAGGGTGCTCTCCGCCATTGCCCTGTGAATATCGGTGAGGGGCTTAGCCAAGCCTCAGTCAAGGGCAACTCTTAATTGGCATTTTCACTTATTTTTCCTTAGTTACCAGTCCCTCCTGCCAGTCTCTGCAGCCAGAGCATCTAACAGATGCTTTTAGTTCTATAAATGATTCAACTTTGCTTATGAATTTGTAATTCTGTATACATTTCTGCTGTATTCTCTGTCATTTTAAAAACCTTGTGGTAGGCCTCATTGATCTTCACTCTGGAAATACAGAGACAGGCTTTAGGGAGTCTGTGAACCCCCTGAAAATGTATGTTTTCATGACCCATGTGTAAAGGGGCATTATTCTGGGGTAGAGAAGCCACAGCTTACTCTAGGTTCTTAAGGGGTCACCTGTGGTAGAAAGAAAGGATAGTAATGGCTATTCTATTCTAATAACCTCATTTTCTAAATGAGGCAACTGAGGCATAATGGAGAGGCAGAATAACTTAATCTGAACTATGCAGCTAGTTAGAGGTAGAACAGGGCCTAAAACTCAGGTCTCTGGTCCTCTGGTCTCGTATTCTTTCCATCACACCCCAGTATTTCCCTTTGGAATGAGCGGTGCCAGGTGAATCAGTTATGAAATACCAGAAGACTCCTGGCGCTCTCACTGGGCTGCCGCCCTGTGTGAGAGACCAGCGCAGAGGAAGTGCCCATCAAAATACACCATCCTTTGGCATGACATCTGGTTGGCTGAACCACGCTACTAGGCCTTAGGATGAGAATCTACAGCTCTGAAAGATATGAGCTGGGAGGTTAAAAATTGCCTGGCAGAAGACGGGGAACATGCATTGGTTGAGGCCATTCAGACCCCTTGATAGACTTGTGGTGTTTGGAAAGTTTTTGGTGAGCGATTTTTAAATTCAGACAAAATGCTTTGGGGTTAGGTTGATAACATCCAGTGTTGGTGAGGGTGTGGGATGAAAGCAACTTGCAGAACAGTAAGTATAGTATGATCTAATTTTTAAAAATAAATACTAGATGTCTATTTAAAAAATTTTTTTAAAAATTTACTTACTTTTAGGGAGAGGGGAAAGGAGGGAGGAAGAGAGGGAGAGTAACATCAATTCATTCCCTCTCACATGCCCCCAGCTGGGGACCTGGCCTACAACCCAGGCATGTGCCCTGACCAGGAATCGAACCAACAACCTTTTGGTTCTCAGGCCTCCGCTCAATCCACTGAGCCACACCAGCCAGAATGATAGATGACTATTTTTTTTCAAACTTTTAAATTTTGAAATAAATTTAAACTTACAGAAAAGCTACCCAAATAATAAACCTCTTATTTTAAAGAATAATGGGTGTGTAGTACTAAAAAATGCAATACTTAAGAATGCCTGTGATAAGAAATGACATAAATTACTTAAAATGACATAAATGCTGGATGGGGGATAGTATCTCCTGTGTGGAAGACCCAGTCCTCCAGATTCCCAGGTGCGTAGTCCCAGCTGCCTTTCCTGCTACTTTTTCCAAAGATTTGCCCCAGCCTCCACGCCTGAGGCAGGAGTGTGATATAGCAAGACAGTTGCCCAATCCAGAGGTCATTTTACTCTAGATTATGTGGTTGTTAAGGGTTTTAAAAATTAGCATTCATCTCTCTCAATTTAGTTTTATTTTCTCGGTGTAGTGCAAAACTGGTTCTGCTACCCTTTCACTGGTATTTTCTGAGTATTTCCTCTCCCTCCAGTAAATGTCTAACCTGGGCTTTCTGACTTTGATGGTCAGGATCTTATATAATCCACCTGTGCCATTAGAAACATATACTATAGCCCTGGCCGGTGTGGCTCAGTTGGTTGGATGTCATCCTGCAAACTGAACAGTTGCCAGTTCAATTCCCCATCAGGGCACATGCTGGGGTTACAGGTTCAGTCCCCCAATGCGGTGCAGGAGGCAACCGATCAATGTTTCTCTTTCTCCCTCCCTTCCCCTCTCTCTAGAATCAATACAAGAAAAACAAGTTCAAAAAACATATTCTCTTGCACTCAAAAAACATGGCTCAGTCCACTTTCCCTTTCCCCTGCTCCTTCCCCCAGGGCTGTCCCTTTGCCTTTCTCTCTCCTCCGCTCCAAGGGCCCTTCTTCTGCCTCTGTAACTTGTTTTCTGAGCCAGCGCAGCTCAGCTGGCTCACTTCTGTTACTTCTGTAACTTTCTAAATAAGCTTTCTCATATAATTTGAAAAGCAAATACATCTCATTAATAGCAGAACTTACAATGAACTACGTTAGTAGATGTCCTTGACTTTTTTCCTCCCCAGGCAGCTTGGATACTTTAGGACAGTAAGAAAGGGGAGTCTGGAACCCCTTTCCGATTAAGAATGGTCTCCTCCGTTAGGGAGCCCTGGGTTCCCAGAGGCGGAAGAACAGAAAAGGGGTGAGGGAGATTGAAGGGGACAGAAGGACAAGACCGACTTCACCTAGGACCAGTCCTGAGTCCAGGTGTGCGATAAAGCTTCCCGGCTTGTTTCCAGGAACGTTTTATTCGTTTGGCACAATGACATGTTTTAGGAAAGAGATGGCGACCGCCGCCTCTGCAGCACTCACCACGCACGGCACACTGCCCTGGGCGCTTGGACTGACATCACGTCGTTGGAGCCTGTGAAACAGGAATCAGCGCAGCCCTTTTCTGCTGTCTAGACGTATTTCACGACTTGGACCCACATTTTTTCCCCAGGGCTCTGTTTTAAGATTCTCACCAGGGTTTTAGCTTTTAGGGCCAAGATGGTGTTCTCTCTGATAAAGCGATTAAGGGGAAAAATTTTAAGTCATATTAAGTACCTTGTTAACTATAGGATTCTGAGGGCCCCACTTCTGAGCCTCAAACCTATGCCATGAAGATTATAAATGGCTGTAAATTTGTTCACTTACATTACAGGCAACCAGGGCTTTTTCCCAGTTACTTACAAAAAACCATGTGGTGCATGGAAAACTTCAGAGCATTTTAGCTGTGAGATCAGTGGCACAAAGTTATTCTTTTTCTGTTTCCCTACCCCCTTGCCCATTTCCCATCTCAGGTGTGCCTTTTCCTTCTTTGTGCCTCTTTCTGCTTCCCTGGTTCCCCTAAGGCCCCCCACAGCTTTTGGCCAAAGGTCCCTGGGCATCAGAGAAAACGTGGAGAGTCACAACTCAGGCCTCGTGGGCCTAGAACTCTGGACAGCTGTCATCAGTGTGACATGGCCTGGAGAGCCACCTCCTTTGCGTGCGGGAGACAGGTCCCGCCTGCCCGAGCCGATTCCTGAGGTGGCAGCGCGAGCAGCTTCTTCAACAGCCCCCAAGGGGAACCCCACGTTGGCACCACCCTTGGCATTCAGATGGCCTCCCTCTCTCTCGTTGTTTCACAGCCTGGCGCAGCTTCTCTCTTAAGCACAGCACGACTCCAGTTCAGCTGTCCACGCAGTACAGCGGGGCCTCGTGGGATCGCTTACTCATCTTGCTGCGGTGCGTGCCCCTACCCTTGTTTTCACCAGCACATCCAGAGGGCACCTGGGATTCCGGGCTCCCTGCTCCCCGGTTCCCGTGACCACTTTTGCTGCACACCCACAGGGCTGGGCCTGGAGCCCTGACCTTCTCAAGCCCAGTGTTGCCATCTCTGGGCAGAATCTGTTTCTGACAGTCTCAGAAATGAGGGAGATGGGGAGAGCGCGCTAGAACCCTAAAGGGAGGGGGATGGAAGTCACGTTTTGATTTGGATTCTCCTCCGCTAAAATCAGCTACTGGGAGTTCGAATGCATTGTTGGTGGCAGGTTCCTAAAGACTTTGAGAGGCTTTATTGCTTTTGTTCCCCGCTTCCCGCGCCCCCCCTCCCCCTGCACCAAGATTTACAGTGTTCTTGCTAATTCATCCCTTTGTGCTTTGGCTATTGCTGGTTATGAGGAAGAGGGACCCTCTAAAGTTAGCGCCGACAACGGGTGCCTATGTAAGGACACCACAGCCAGCCCAGAGGCAACAGCGTGGACTGCAGGTCCAGAAGTTGCCCTTTCCCTCGTCTCCCAGGGGCAGCAAGGTCTCTAACCCCCTTCCCTGTGCATCCCTGGGATTACTCAGGGTTTTTCCCCCCCAGAAGGAATTGCTCTCTATGGAGGTGTATGTTCTGTGTGTTTGGGGAAGGGAGTGAGTTCAGGGTCTTCCTGTACTGACATCTTGGACCTGCATTTGGCTCAAAATGGCTGGCCTGGCCCTGATTCCATTCAAGGGCTCGTCCAACTGCTCTGATCCAGTCTCTCAGGGCTCCCCTCCTCTCCAACACCAAACTCCTCAGCTTTCCTCTGCTTCTCTGTCTCCCCCCTCCTCCACCCCCTCCAGCTGGCAGCTCCTTAGGGCCGGCCGTGGGTCCTCTTCCATTTCTCTACACTGTCTAACTACATCTGTAGTTTTCAAACATTTTTGCGCATGAGAACTATAGGGCATCTTGTTAAAAGCAGATTGCTTGACTTCACTTCCTAGATACTCTGATAGGTCTAGGCTGAGACCTGGGAACCTGTGTCTTAATTCCCAGGTGATCCAGCTGCAGTACCCCACACTGGCCTTGCTGGTGTTATTCATTTCTCTGACTTTAAACACTAATTTCTTGCTGCAGATGTCTGGCTCTTTCATGAACCCCAGGTTTATACATTTCACACTGAGTTTGACTGTGGCTCCTTGAATGTGTCACAGATATCTTAAATCTACAGGCCAAACACTGTTGATCATCTCCTATCTGGTTTTGTGGGGTAACACTTGGGCAATTTGAGGTCCCTTTGGAGAAACAAAACACAGCATTGTGAGTGCAAAATGAGGTACAGGACCACTGAGGTGGTCCGTGCAGATGCAGGCTCAGAAACTTGAACTTCTGTAGCTTCTTGGTGATTCCTCCTCTGCTCCTCACTCCCAACACATTCTCCTCCGACCTTTCCCATCAGAATAAATTCTTACTGCCATCCACTCACTTGTCCAGGCCAGAAACATAGGCACGATTTCTCATCTTCACCCCACACCTGAGCCATCTCAAGGTCCTGGTTGATTGCCCCACACCTGAGCCATCTCAAGGTCCTGGTTGATTGCCCCATTCTGTCTATCCATGGCCTCACGTCCGTAGCTCAAGCTGCTGTCATGTACTTTCTCATTGGCTTCTGATCCAGCCTCTCTCATTCCATCTTGCTCCCTCCCCTCCAATCCAATTACCCGAAGGCAGCCAGAGTAATCTTTTAAAGCTCACAGGCTGTTCCTGTTTCATCTTAGTGTCAGCCCTGACATACTGATGGAGAAATCTACCCTGCTGCATGCTTTGCTGGTTCAGCAGACTTTCCTAAGTTAGTGGAGATGTCATCTTGTGGGGCTCTTGACCTTCTACTGTCTCATGGGTCTTCTGGGTCCTTCTCTCTGCCTCTCAATCTCCCCTGCCCCCCACCTCACTTTCCCATGAGCTCCAATCTTCCCTACAGGGCTATGGCTATTCCTAGTTCCTCTCTCAAACTTACAGACCCAAAAGGGTTCAAAGTGCAGAGCAGAACAAGGGGCTTTGCATGTAACACTCCTTAGAAATTATTATAAATACAAACAGACACAAAAGAGTTTGCTGTTACGTGATGATTACCTTCCCCTTTCTTACTGACATAGCAGCTCTTCTTTACCATAGAGTGGTGTTCAGAAGGGCTTGGAGAAGGTGGAGGTTCCTTCAGCACCCCGGGTCCCTGCCTGGGTTGGGGGGTGGTGCCACTGTAGCGCTGGGTTCTGGTGTCTCAGAGCAGGAGATTGGAGCCTTTTTTCATCAGCTGTCTATGGATGCTCAGGCCCTGATATCTGGGCTCCTTCTGCTCAGATGCATGTGGAAATGCAGGAAATCAATTTAATGATTTACGAGGAAGGGCAGGCTGGATGCTGGCTTTTTCTCTCAGCTCATTTTCCTGATGGTTGGGAAGCACTGAGAAACCGTGACCTCTGTTTGGAGAATTTTGCCAAACTGAGTCTGTAAATAACATATGTCAAATGCCCTTGGATTAGAGTCAGTACTTCAGGCAAGTAGTTTAAGGAATAATAATGCTGGCATTTACCTGCTTTTAAAAGGACTTTCCTAATGTCTTACCTTAGCCTTTTTGGGTCAAGGCCAGGCAGTGGACATCCTTGGGTAAATGGTTTTCTGCAGGGGAAAGGCCAGGGTGTGTGCTTCCCACGTGTGGGCTGAGATTCAGAGCATCACATTTAAAACATTCTGTTCCTGCAAGTATTACTGTCCTATCTGCCCAAACAGATATTCGAAGAGAAAAAAAAATGTTTAAAAAGGAGTAAGTGTTCTGTGATCCTGAGGAAGAGGCTTCAGTAGTTTCCCCTCAGGGCTCTTGGAAAAGTCTAGAATGGATAAGGGATAGTGACCACAGGTGACAGTGAGCTCCAGGCACACGCCTCCGTATTCACTCATTTGATCATTGCAGCAGATCCATGGAGTAGGCAGTTATCCCCTTTTTACCGATGGGGAAACTGAGGCATGGAGCAGTTAAGTGATTTCCCTTGGTGAAGGGCAGAATAAAAATTCACATTTAGGCTGTTTGGCAAGGAAGAACTGTACTGCCTTCCCCATTCACTGTGTTCCTCCTGCTCATTCTAAAAACTGAAAATCTTACTCAAAACGGAAATCTCTCTTCTTGCTTGCTCCTCAGATTACTTCCCAGTTCTCCATATCTGGACTGATGTTACTGCGGGCAGATTTGACTTGATCAGTGAGTCACAATTCCTGGTGTTGGCTGTTCTCATGAGTAACTGCAATTACCTCCCCAACAGCAGCTCTTGCGCGACCGAGGCTGCGAACTTTGTGGGAGACTGTTCTTTCCAGTGTGTTGCAATGTCCTTCTTTTTTGAAAGAGTATTTATCACTCAGTTTCAAAGAGGAACCTTCAATGCTGACTCTGGCCTCTGATTTGCATACCTGTACCCTTTTCTCACCTCAGTCTCACGCTGTTCTCCAGATGCCTGCAGACCAGGTCCGGTCCGCGTGGATATCCCACACCATCCCAGCTTGTTCCCAACGGAACTCACATTCTTTCCCTCCTACCTCTAAAAACAGGCCCTTTCCAACTTCCTCCTTCCACAGTGACTCCAGTCTTCTGCCAGCCACCCGCCAGTGAGTCACCCTGGGCTCCCTTTTCACCCCTGTGTTCTGTGTCCGTGTGTGTGTGTGTGTATGTATATATATATATATATATATATATATATATATATATATATATATATTTGATTTTTTAAAAAATTTTTATAGGATAGCAACAAATTTTCTTTTTAAAAAAATTTCATTTATTTATTTTTAGACAGAGGGGAAGGGAGGGAGAAAGAGAGGAAGAGAAACATCGATATGCGGGAAAAACATCAATTGGTTGCCTCTTACATGTCCCCAGTTGGGGACCTGGCCTATAAACCAGGCATGTGCCCTGATAGGGAATTGAACAGGCAACCTTTTGGTTTTTAGGCTGGCACTCAGTCCTCTGAGCCACACCAGCCAGGGTTATATTTGTTGTTTTTTGAGCAGTTTTTAGGTTCACAGTGAAACTGAGGGAAAGTACAGGGAGGGAAGATCTTTTTCTTTTTTTTTAAAGTGTTTTTGTATATAGAAAACTGCCTGGATACATTTTTAAAACTTTTAAATTATATTTATTGGGGTGACGTTGGTTAATAGAATTATATAGGTTTCAGGTGTACAGTTCCATAACACATCATCTGTATATTGTATTTTGTGTTCACCCAGGTCAAGTCTCCTTCCCTCACCATTTATCCCCCTTACACCCACTTCTACCTCCCCCACCCCAGAGGGGAGCTCCTATATGCCGCCTGCCTCCCCTCCCCCGTCCTCGGCATCAGAGTGGTACGTATGTTATTACACTTGGTGAACTGACATCGACACATCATTATCACCCACAGCCCACACTTTCCGTCACGGCTCACTCATTGGGTTGTACGCTCTACGTCCTGACAAGTGTATGACAGGTGCCCACCCTTATAATATCAGTCAGAATAGTTTCGCTCTCCCCCAAGTCCTCTGTGCTCTGTTTCTCGTTATTTTCCAGCGTGCTTTTCCAGCCCCCTCCCTCCTTGAGTCCGCGATCTCTTCTGCTGGCTGGTGCGTTCCAGCAGCCCCCTGATGCGGCCTGTGGCCTATAATTCCTGTCAGTTCATCCTCCACCCTGTGACTCCACCGGAGGAGTCATTGCCGTCACGTCAGGCTTCCACTTACTGTAGCCCTGCCTTCCGACAGGAAAGAAGCGCTCGTTCCTCCTCTCACTGTTCAGGGACTTCCCCATCCTACGGTGCCCACCAGAGCCCTTTACCTCCTTGTAATTCTCTGCCAACACAGGCCCTCTCCTCCTGGGGGCTTGGACCCCTCAGCCTCCTAAAAGTGATAATGCCTCTTGGTCACCCCAGGCTGGTCCTGTTTTCTTTGCTTGTCCTAACATGTGCTTCGAGGCCTCAGCAAGCCCCCTACCGTTCTGTGAGGCCCTTCCCTCGCCGTCCTCCTTCCTGTAGGCCTGTTATCAGTGTCGTTTCCTTCGACACATCCAGTCAGCTTTGTATTACAAGTCACCGTTTCATATCTTCGTCTGGGCATCTTTAGGTCTTAGTACTCAGACAGGGTTACATTAAAAAAATGCCCCTGTGCAAACCTAGAATGATCGGCCAGACAGTAGGCTCTCGGTGATCACTCACTGAACTGACTTGTCCTCATTGTCTAGTTACTCACTAGGTACCCTTTGTAGCTAAAGACCATGAAGAGGTCTGTCGTGTAAGTGAATGCGCTGCACTTCTCCCAGTATCGCCTGCTTTCTGAGCGTGAGAAAGTCATTTCCTGATCTTTGACTCTTGGTTCCCAAGTTCATATACAGGTGGAACTCTGCCCCTACCTCACATCCTGAAGTCATTTGAGACGTTAATAACTCAATTCATTGACTGGTATTCTCCACTAGTTGCTGTCTTGTAAGCATACATTTCAAAGGAGGCAGCTTGGATGCTGTGTTAGATGTGTGGTTGTTAAGAGTGAGGGCTTTTCCAAGCTGGGCTGCCTGGGCTCAGATTACGGTTCACATACCAGCTGTGTGACCTTGGGCACTGTTTCCATATTTGTGCAATTGGGGTGATGTCACTTGGCTTGGGGGTTCTCTTGAGGATTAGATGAGCTAATTGATATTACAGGCTTCTCACAGTGCCTGGCAGGTAGTTAACGATCAGTTATTTTTAGTTTGATTGCTATTTTCAATTATTAAAGGCATAAGTTTAACACTATTCCCCAATCTCATCCTCTACAGTGCGGTGGAGTTAGGTCAGGAGGAAAGATAGAAAACAATAGAGAAAGACACGTAGCCTTCAAGACATGCCATTCTGGGTTCTTACTGGCTACAAGCTTTCTTTTCTCACAGGCAGGTGGTTAACCATGAGTGGGAGGAGGCGGGCTGGCAGGGGAGGCAGGCATTGGTCATGTGCCCATCCTCCCAGCCCACGTGGCTGGGCTGCTTAGATACTTGATGGTGATGCAGAAGTGGAGAAAATTAACTGGGACAAATTCAATCAAATTTAATCAACCCAGTATGTATCAAGCACCTACTATATGCCAGGCACTCTGCAAAGTGCTACGGTTATAAAGTATGAATGATTTGGACAAGGCTCCTGCCCTCATGGGACTTTGAGAGTACAGACAATAAACAAGAAAATAGACTAGCGAATAAAATAATACAAACTGTGATCAATTCTCAAGAGAAAATAAGAGGGTAGACAGAACTTTATTGGGAGGGTTTGCTTTAGTGGGTGGTCAGCGAAGGCCTCTCTAAGGAGGTGGCGTTGGAACCAAGACCTGGCCCTGGCTGGGTGACTTAGTTGATTGGAAAGTTGTCCCGTACACCAAAGGTCATGGGTTCGATTCTCAGTCGGGCACATACCTAGGTGGCCGTTTCCATCCCCAGTTGGGGCGTGCGCTGAAGGCACCTGATCGATGTTTCTCTCTCACATCAGTGTTTCTCTGCACCTCTCTCTCTCAAATCAATAAACGTATAAACATGTCCTCAGGTGAGGATTAAAACACAAAAAATATAAGCCAAGACCTGCAGGATGGGAAGGAGCCACCTTGGTGGGTTGGGTCTCGAAGGTGGGAGGAAGGTCAGAGGGAACAAGAGGCACAAAAGGCCCAAGGTGGGAGTTTCCCCACTAACCTGGTCAGGGCAGCTGGATGCTGTGAGTGTGCGAAGAGCTGGGACAAAGGAAGTGTGCCAACACAGGCCCTGGAACAATGGCTTTCAAAAAGTTTTCTAGCATTAGCACTCTTGAAGGGGCATGCGATGCGCTCCTACAGCCGGGCTGCGAGGGGGTGGGGGCGGTGAAGGCCGGGCTGCATGTGGTAGTTTGAAAACAGCCCTCCCCTCCCCACAGTGAGGAGCACTGCTGCTCAGGGCCCATCTACTCAGAAGTCTTGAGATCTGGGGACATTACATCTCTACTTATTTCAGTTTTCAATTACGGTTCACCTCCAGTATCATTGGTATTTGCTTCAGGTGCACAGCAGAGTGGTCAGACAATCATCCACTTTACAGAGTGATCCCCCAATATGCCAAGTGCCTGCCTGGCACCGTACACAGTTATTACAACATCATTGACTGTCTTCCCGGTGCTGTGCTTGGTACATCTCTTTTCAATCCCATTTTACCGGGTGAAACGGGCGCACTGTAGGAACACGGAGTGCTGTCCAGTGGCGAGAACCCTGGCGCGGCGTTGAGGATGAGTCATTGCGCAGTAGGACCGCTGTATCACCTACTTAAGTAAATACTGTTTTTCTTGAATAAGAGTTACGATTCATATTCTTTGGAGGTTATTTAGAAATGACTTTGAAGGTGTCCTTTAACATTTTAATGCATATGGATGCCATCCTTTTGTTAAGAGAGGCAGCATGGGGAGAAGAGAGAACAACTTCTGGCATTTGGGAGTCCTCGGTGTGAGTCTGGACCACACTGTGTGGCTTTCGGTGGTCACTTAACCCCTCTGGGTATTGGTGTCCTGCTCTGTAAAGTAAGGTGAATAAGTCCTGCGCGGCCTGCCTCACACACTGTCGTGAGGCAGTGCTTTATAAACTGCCGAGTACCAGAAGGTAAAATTTTACTTAAAGGATTAATTTTGTTTGCATACGTTATGGATGATTTGCATATTATAGCCAGGATGTCATTCATGGCCATGGAAGAGAACTGTTCACTGTTCAGAGATGCTTGGCCTCTACAATAATCCAAAGGAAAATATTTTTATAACTTTGCAGTAGGAAGGGGTGCTTAAATATGGTGCAACACCTAGAAGCCATAAGGAAAAGATGGATAAAATTCATTACCTAAAAATAGTTGTCATAGCAAAAGCCCTGAAAGTAAAGCAAAAGAGAGATGACAAACTGGAAAAATATATTTGCACTTCACATTATATATTAAGGATTAATTTCCCTAATACACAAAGAACTACAAATCAATAAGGAAAAGAATATAAACTCCATAAGAAAATGGTCAGAAGATATGAACAAACTACCCACATAAAATAAATTCATGAAACACATGAGCAATGCTTGGTGCACCCATTTTTAAAATATCAATTAAATCACACTGAAATATGCCTTGTATCCTCTGTCTGGGATTGGCAAAGAGAAGACCTTCTGAACACCGTCCATGTGAGGAAGGATGTGGGCAAACAGAACTCACACACGCCTGCTTGGTGCATGTGCGTTAGTTCCCTGCAGAGGGCACCTTGCCAGCATCTGTCGGAGCTAATAATTCACATGGTCTTGCTTGCTCAGAAACACCACTTAGAGAAGTTTATCTTCGGACAAATTCACAGGCACCACTGAGCACTGTTTATGATAGCAAAGGAG
This sequence comes from Anoura caudifer, assembly GCA_004027475.1. Lineage (NCBI taxonomy): Eukaryota > Metazoa > Chordata > Mammalia > Chiroptera > Phyllostomidae > Anoura > Anoura caudifer. Next base: position 122,623 of record PVKU01002755.1, read on the forward strand.
TGTCTGTCAGTGGGGGCTGGTGGAATTCTGCTCTCCCCGCGCAGTGGAATAGTACATACCCACAAAAAGAGCAGAACACTGGGGGTAGCTGGGGAGCAGGCTCTGTTGGTAAGAGGGAGGCGTAGAAAGGACTGGGTGTGATGCTCCTGTTTACAGAAAGGGAGGGGGGCAAATAATGAACATGTCTCATGCTTGCATGTGCATGGAATATCTTTCGAAGGGTAAAAATGACTAGGAGGCAGGGGAAAGAGGGAGTTTTTATTTTATACCCTTTTGTATGATTTTACTTTGAAATAGGTGTTAAATTTTAAAAATTAATGAAAATAAAATACAGAGTGAATTTTGTTTGATCCCCAGATTATCAGATATCTTTTTTTTTTTGAAGATTTTATTTATTTTTTGGAGGGGAGGAAGGGAGGGAGAAGGAGAGAGAGGGAAACATCACTGTGCAAGAGAAGCATCCATTGGTTGCCTCTCGCACACCTCCAGCCAGGGGCCTGTCCTGCAACCCAGGCATGTGCCTTGACTGGGAATCGAACCGGTGACCTTTCAGTTCGAGGTCCAATACTCAACCCGCCAAGTCACACTAGTTAGGGCTAGACATCTTTATGTGTCCACCATGCAGTATCACCATCACAACGTGGGACTATTAACAGGGGAGACAGTCTCCTTCAAGCCCTTGGTCAGTTTGGAGACATAAGGCTAATGTACGTGATGATCAGATGCCAGTGGAGGGACCATAAAATCAAGTATTCAGGGGCTGGTATAGCTGAACTATGATGGGGATTCAGTTCCATACTTGTCAGGGACCACTGTGTTCAGGTTTATGTACAAAGATTGTGGTAGGTAGAATAATGGTCCATGCTGATCCCTGAACCTGTGGACATAGTTTGCTACTTGGCAAAAGGGACTTTGCAGATGTGGTTAAGGGCCTTGAGATGGAGAGATTATTCTGGGAGAGATTATCCTAACCCGAGCCCTAATCTAATCACATGGGTCGTTAAAAGCACAGAACCTTTCCTGGCTGTGGTCAGAGGCAGATGTGACCACAGAAGAAGGGTCAGAAAGGTGATAGGCTGCTGTCTTTGAAGATGGAGAAAGAGATTGGCGCGTTCCTCGAGCTAAGGAACGCAGGTAGCCTCTGGGAGCTGGAAGAGGCCAGGAGGCATTTCTCCCCTACCGCCTGCAGAAGGGACCCAGCCCCGCAGGTGCCGTGGTCGTAGCCTGGAGAGATCTGTGTTGGATTTCTGACCTACAGAACTGTGAGATACTAAATTTGTGTTGTTTTAAGCCACTAAATTGATGGCAATTTATTACAGCAGCCATAGGAGACGAATACAAAGATGACATGGAAATAACCTCGAAGCCTTGTTCTCAGGGGCTTTCTAATCTAGGAGGGGAAGGACGACAAGAGCCTAGCCAGTCCTCACACCACTTAAGAAAGTCACTTAATCTCTGAGTGCCTTGGTTCTGTGATCTGTAACGTGGGGACACTAACAAGGCCTCCTCAGCAGCTCTCGTGCTGAGTAAAGGAGTTGCTGCGTGTAAGGTACTGGGAGTAGTGTGTGGCCATACTAAGGGCTGTGGAAGCGTTTGCTGTTGATATTGCCCCAACAAGTGGGTAAGGCAGAGGTAGGCAGAGAGAGGTGGAGCATCTGGGGACAGCAGAGCCACCACTGGGGACAGGAAGAGGAGAGCTGTCAGTCACTTGAGGGGAGGGAACGCTGGAACAGAAAGTAATGCTGTGTAGGAGCTTGGAGACAGATGAGGCGGCCTTGGAAGCTGGGCTGGAGTGTGTCCTCTTAGTGCCCTAGCGGAGTCAGCCAGTGGGATGACAGCGAGGATGGTATGGGCACGGATCAGGTTTCCCTAAGTGGGGAGGCAGGTTTAGTTTCTGAGCCTGACTCCAGAATCTTCTTCCCACTCACCTTGTCTGCTCTGTCTCCTCACCCTGAACGGCACACATCTAACCCAGGTGATCACTTCTCACTCCCCCTCTGTGTTCCTTATGCTGCCCTGCAATTGAATTTAGGGGCCACCTCCTAGAACCTTCTCGGTACTGGGTCACCAGGGCTCGGCATCCCTAGAGAGAGAATTCTGGCACCTACAGCGGGCTCTCCTGTGTGGACACTCATAACTACCTGCTTCTTCAAAGCCAGTTTTCTGTCTCTTGTGTGTTCCTGTAGAATGAGGAGCAGAAACCTCAACTATGCAGCCTGGTAGGTGCCCACAGGCTGATGGCCAGGCCTGGGGCTGAGCCTGGCTTAGCCCTGTGGTCTTTCAGAAGCCGGCTCCCTCCTGGCCTGACCATTTGCAGTTTGTAGTCTCTCAGCCTGTAGAGCTGGTTCCTGAATGAAGGAGCTGCCAGCATCTTCAGGGTTCTTGGAGACATTGATCCTGAGTTATATAAGGACCCTTGAGGCAGAAATGGAGATCTGGATTGTCCAACCAACGGCCTCTTCCCTGGGTGTTTTCCTCTGCCTTTTGGAAATCCCTCTTCCCTCACAACTGCTCAGACCCCTCTTGCTGACTCTGGGATACCCAGGACCTCTCAGGGATCTGTCCCTGAAATTGGGGACCCTCAGCCAGGACTTCTTCCCCCTTTAATAGCTTTATGCTCCTGGCTCTTTACATTTTCCTGCCCCTCCTCTTACTTCTGCTTTTACCCCCTAAAAACTTAGATGATAGAGTGTCAGTCTGCCAGGGCCTTTTTAATGCTGTGTTGTGTACTAAGTGACACTGTACAAAGGGACAGGAGGGTGACAACAAGTGGATTTATTACTGTCCAGTGAGGAAATGCCCTGGCCTGTTTGTGTCTGGGCAGGTCATCCCGTCACTGTCTCTTCTTATGTGGGAATCAGAGACCATAATCCTTTGCCCACCTCAGAGAGTGTTGTGAATAGGTATCTTCCATTCATTCACCCATCATGCATTATCATTCATTGAGTACGTACGTAGGGGCAGGTACTGTGTCAAACAACCAATCAAAATTAGTGATAAGACACACTGTGCCTGCCCTGCTCTTGTGGAGACAGAAAACAAACAGGAAACAAAAGCTTATATGATAACAGCCTATGGGGACAAAGTCGTGCTTGTGATAGGGCCAAGTTGTGATTTTAAGCAGTGGCCTTTGGTTCACCAGGACAGAGGCCACCCCATGTTCGATGGCCTGGGATCAGAGTCTCCTTGGTTCTGCGTGGTGGGCGGGGAAACATCTGAGATCACTTCGTTTTTCCTTCTTCCCCTTCCTCCGGTCAGGGAGGTCCTCTTTCCTCTTCCAGAGCTCACAGCTGGCATCTGGGTGGCTCTTGCACATGTGCCGGGTCTTTTCTGTCAGCGCCTTCTTGGAACGAGATCAGGAGGAGTCACCGTCCAGACAGGTGAGCGTGGTGGTGCCCAGGTGTGCTCCCTGGACATGGGGCTGCTTCCCAGGGCTGTGCTCGTTAACAGGGAGAGGAACTCAGCTTCTGCAGCAAACGACAGAAGCTTTGGTCTCTGTCAACTTCAATATCATTGTCGGGAGGAGTAGCTGGATGTGTAGGACCATTGTGATGAAGCAGTTTGAGTTGCTTAATGTGACATCCGAGGAAACTCAGAATGCCAGCAGTCGTGCGTGGATCTGGCCACGGATTTACTTCATTCAAAGTGTTGGCCACACATAATTCTTAACATTTATATAATTCACATTAGACTCGTGCAGGGGCCCTGAGATCATGACGGCAGCTTCATGCCCCTTCCTCTCCCTTTGCCATTTGATAGCTGAGGAGACAGACACTTGGCAAAGCCCTACCCTCAGGTGGTAGGTCCATTGGGAACAGGGCTTTATTTTCTTCCTTTATATACCATGCTGCATCTCTCAGGGAAGGGCCAAGTGTTTGCATTAAAAAAGCTCCATGTGGGGGGAGGATGAAGAGGATAAAGGGGGTCAAATAAGTGGAGATGGAAGGAGACTTGACTTGGGGTGGTGAGCACACAATGCAACACACAGATGATATATTATAGAACTGTACACTTGCAACTTATATAATGTTATCAGCCAATGTCACCATGATGCATTTAATTAAAAAAAGATACAGGAAGCACACATAGGAACTAGAGTGTAGAAGTTAAGTGGCAAAAGGAGGAAGGGGCTGTGCGTGTGGAAGAGGCATGCAGGGGTGTGTAGGTCTGCAGCGTTTTTAGGGATCCTAGAGTTTCTCTCGCAGTCCTTTTTGTAGAGCTAACTTGGGAACCACTGCACAGATACCTGATCATCTCAACCATTGTTTTATTGTGGTAAGAACAGTTGGCATGAGACCTGCCCTCTTAACCACTTTTTAAGTGTGCAGTGCAGTGCGAACTCCAGGTCCAGTGTTGTACGGCAGAGCTCTAGAATTTATTCATCAGGTGGATACATGATCTGGTAGAACCTGTAAACCGAATTCTTGCCTTCCCAAGGCTGTGGTTTCACTCACCCAGGGCGCGTCTTGTGGTTAGGAGGCTGCCTCACCTGGCATTTCATGATTGTTTGGGCAGCCAGGGAGGACCTGCTATGTTCGTCTTCTCTGAAAAGAATGGTCAAAGGAATTATATATCTGTAAAGACCGCATGTTAAAAAGGGTTAAATAGTTTAGGCCTTACATAATTTAGGGCTCAGCAATCCAGTGTGCTTGTTTGTTTTGCTCCTGAATATTTGTGTAACCAAACCCCTCCTCCTGCTGTTTTCCACCTTCTCTCTCCTCTTCAAGCTCACTGCTCGCTTGTGGTGCAAAAAGAAAAATTATTGCGAAATCGAATTTGCTGTCAGACTGACAATCACCTCCTGAGCCCTTGGGAACCAGAATTGTTGACAGGTGGCACATGTAATTTTCTTTTTTAAAAAAGTTACTCTTTTCTTTTTTGTCTTGTTAGTTTTCTTGGTTTTCTCCTGGTCCTGAGACATGGGCGTGTGGATGAAATGAGCAGCTTTGACCTGGGAGAGTTACAGGGAGGGCAGGGTGGAGAAGCCAGGGCCCCATCAAGATGGATTCAAATGTGGGGCGTCTGCTGGCTCTAGGCTGAGCGTTCCCGAGGCTCAGTGGAAGGAAGCGTTAGAAAAGGAGATGTTAGAGTAAGGCTGGGTCGGGCCCGCCCGGGGTGGGAGAACCCCAGGGGATGGATGGAACAGGGAGTGCGAGTCTCTCTTGTTAGTTAAACATGTTCCATTTGCACATGGGTTTGAATTCCCAGGACAGCAGTATCCGAGCTGATGGATCTTCCCCATAAAAATGACCTTGGCATCGGGCCATTGTATAATTAAAATGAATTCAGATGAATCTGTACAAAGAAGTCAGCTGGAATTCTGATAGGGATTGCATTGAGTCTGTAGATCAGTTTGGGGAGAGTCGCCATCTGAACAAAGTTAAGTCTTCAGATCCATGAACATGGGATGTTTTTCCGTTTATTTAGAGCTTTAATTTCTTTCCACAATGTTTTGCAGTTAGCAGAGTATATGTTTTGCACTTGTTTTGTTCAGTTTAATTCCAAGTGTTCTTTCCATGCCATCCTTCAGGTAGCGTTTTGATGGGAAGTCATGGTAGTGTTTCTGCAAAGTCCTCTTATCAGGGGGACAGGCAGAGTGAACAGAGAGTGGAAAAACGATCTACAGTTGTTGGCTGGCGAAAAGAGCAGGGCGTTTCCTGCTGCTCTACGGCCAGCGGGCGGTGTTCTCAGGTTTTCATGGCCCCGTGACAGGCACTGAGGGAGACTGCAGCCTGCCTGGTGCTCCATACCTGCAAGTGTCAGCGGTTTCCCTTTCTCCCGTTCTAATCACGGCTCCGCGTGGTGGTGGGCTTGGGGCGGGGCAGCGAGCAGCCGAAGGCGGACAGCAGGTGCAATTCCACTGGACTGATTTACAGCAGCATTTAAATTAGTAATGCCCTTCCCCTAACTTCTGAGACTTATCTGCTTTTCTAAAAGAGGACAATGAGCAGCCCAGATGAATCACTAATCTGGAGAACTTTAGGAGCATAAAAAAGGAAGGAGACCTTTTGGGAAAGAGTGGAAAATATGTTTAGATTTGAATTGGGAGGTTAGGGCTGTTTTGAGGAGAGAGGATGTCACAGTTAGGAAGTTCACAGTATTACCTGTCTGGCTGGTCCAGTGGTTACTCTTCTCATCTACATCTGCTTTTTATGGCTTATTTCCTCAATTCTGTTTATTCTGTCATATTTTGCTCCCCGCCCATGGCTCTCCATAGTGTGTGTACAAAGGGAGGTGGCGGTCAGGTTCAGCCTATAGATGTCTAGAATATCTATAAGTCTAAGGTAGCACTTCTTCTAAATGCCACCAGAACAGCTGTGAGGTTGGAATACTCTGGAATTTTTTTTCTTGTTTTAAACCCTATATTTGGCCTAACAATCATATTCATGGCCATAAATGGAACTCATTGTAGAGATTATGTTGTGGAGATTAGCCAGTTTTATTGTTTTATGTGCTATGAAGCAGTATTTTCTTAGGCTACGAAACCTCTTCAATATATATACTTTTGATAAATGCTGGAAAAACTTAAATGGAAATTTTATTGTCTTCCCAATTTTAACTGAATTTCAGCACCCTGCTTGTTTTTCCATTTTGGTCTGCCTTTTTAAAGTTCTGAGACCAGACTGCGGGAGAACCAGCTGGGCCTGGATTGCAGAAGGTCTGTATACCCTGCCGGCCCCCAAGATGCACGGCTGCTCACTTCAGTCCAGTTTCCATGTTTGGGTGCTGCTCTCTTTTCTTTTTGGTTGAGTTCTTTTGATTGTACACATTGGGATCTCCCTCAAGTTTCCTCAAGTAAAGGGGTTCTTATGGTAAGGACACTATGCATGGGAATCCAGGAGACACTGGACCCTTAAGCCACTGGAAAACTAAGAACTCTGGGTACTGGCTCCAGGCAGCCCTGCAGACATCAGCAGCTGGAGCCGGCTCCCAATTCAGCTTTTCTGGTGGTCAGTTTCTTTAATATCTCATGAGAACTTTTATCTACATCATGGCTTCTATTTAAGTACAAGCCCTGGTTCCTTCAAAATGCCAGTTGGGACATCATTCTCTGTCCAATTCCTCTTACATCGCTTCCTAGGCTCAGGTTTCTGAGACTGCTGAGTCTCATGGTGTTTCTTAGTCCAAACACCTGGGAGGAAGCCAGTGCCCAGCCGTTCCTCCTTTCTGTGCCAGGCCTTGCCTTAGGCATCTGACTGACCGGTGGATTGGCTTTCCCGGAGTCCAGGGCCCATCACTGATGCTGTTATCTGTGTCTGCGAGAGGTGATAGAAAGCCAAGCTAGCTGTAGAGCTGCCCTTCCAGCAGGACCCTGGCCAAGAGCCTCCCCATCAGAAGAGATTTGGAAGGGCCGCGCCCCTCCCCCAAGACCCTTCCGAGACCCGCCCAAAAGGGTGCAAAGGACACAGGTAGTACTGACAGCTGGTCCAGGAAAAACTGGCACTAAGTTCAGTTTTGAATTAAAGTAACTGCTGATGGCATATCCTTATGAGATGAAAGTAATAAGTCAGTGGTTTTTTTTTACTTAAATATGAAAATTGTTCAACATTGTAGGAGGAAATGAAACAAACACAGAAAGTGAAATTAACTTAGCTACTTGTTATTTTGGAGGAAAGAATAATAAAAGCAATTGAGCACTTCAAATTTCACTTTCTTATAGGACGTACATGGTTTTCTGACTTCAAAAATACCAAATGCATTGTAAACTTTTGGAAAAATTAGAAAAGAAGGAAATAAACACCAGTCAGAATCCCACCACTCAGAAATGACTACTGTTAACTTGTCATGTGTAGGCTCCAATTCTTAAATAAATAAGAAATAAAAACATACTTAAAAATCACTTCATACTTCTTGAACAGTGCCTACAATTTAATATTCTTCTGAAACATAATTTGCTACAAGGTGTTCTATTATGCAACTCTACCATAATTCATTTTTTTTCTTTTTTTTTAGATTTTATTTTATTTTTATCTTCGGAGAAGGGAAGGGAGGGAGAAGGAGAGGGTGAGAAACACCAACATGTGGTTCACTCCTGTGTGTCTCCCACTGGGGACCTGGCCTGCAACCCAGGCAGGTGCCCTGACTGGGAATCGAACCAGTGAACCCCTTGGTTCACAGGCTGGCACTCAGTCAACTGAGCCACATCAGTCAGGGCCATTTTTTCTAATCTACTACTTATGGACACTTAGGTTTCCATTTTATTTGACTTAAAAAAACCTTTGCATATGTCTGACTGATTTTTTTAGGCTGAGTTCCCAGCATGGAGTAATTGTGTCAAAGTCAAAAATTAAAAAATGCTTTTTAAAACATGTGGCCAAATTGCCTTTCAGAAATACTGAAAGAGCTCACATTCCGACCAGCAGCATTCAGTCCCATTTCTTGTGATCCTTGCACAGTGTCTCATTTTTATTTGCACTTCTGTTAAACATCTAAAATAGCCCTGGCTGGTGTAGCTCAGTAGACTGAGTGCAGGCCTGTGAACCAAAGGGTTGCTGGTTCGATTCCCAGTCAGGGCACATGCCTGGCTGTGGGGCCAGTTCCCAGCAGGGGGCATGCAGGAGGCAACTACACATTGATGCTTTTCTTCTTCTCTTTCTCCTTCCCTTCCCCTCGCTCTAAAAATAAATAAATAAAATCTTTAAAAAATGTTTAAAATAGATTTTGACCTTTTTTCAAGAACTTTATTTGCAGTTATGGCAAGAAACATAAAATTTACCATCTTGCTCATTTTAAGTGTATCGCTTAATGGTATTAAGTATTACAGATTTCCAGATTTTTTCATTTGGCAAAATCAAAACTCTGTACCCATTAAATAAGAATTCTCTACTTCCCCCTCCCTACAGCCCCTGGCAACCACCATTCAACTTTCTGTTTCTGTGAATTTGACTAGAAACCTCCTATAAGTCATATAATCACGAAGATTTGTCTATCATATCCGGCTTATTTCACTTAGCATATTCTCCTCAAGGTTCAGCCATGTGGTAGATATCTCAGACTTTCCTGCCTTTTAAAGGCTGAGTAGTATTCCACTGCGTACACACAACACATTTTGCTCATCCCCTCATTTGTCTGTGGACACTTGTATTGCTCCCACCTCTTGGCTGTTACGAATAATGCTGCTGTGGACACGGGTGCGCTAATATCTCTTTGGGATCCTGCTTTTAATGAATTCTTTTGGATATATCCCCAGAAGTGGGATTACTGGATTAGATGGTAATTCTACTTTTAATTTGTTGAGGAACCGCCATACTTTTCCGCAGCAGCTGCAGCATTTTACATTCCCACCTGTGCAAGGTGCAAAGACTCCAATTTCTCCATATCCTGTTTTTTTGTTTTTTGTTTTTTAATAAAAGCCGTCCTACTGAATGTGAGGTGATAACTCATTGTGGATTTGATTTGTGTTTCTTTAATGATTAGTGACATTGAGTATCTTTTCATATACTTTTTGGCCATTTGCATATTATCTTTGGAGAAATGTTTGTTCAAGTCCTTTGCCCATTTTTAAATCAGGTTGTTTCTGTTTTTTTGGTTGTTGAGTTTGACCTTTATTGTTTTTGTTTTGTGAGTTGGTAATCTTTGTTTATTGATTACCTTTGTTCGTTTTTCTATAGGGATATTCTTTGGTGTGGATTTGTAAGACCTTTGTCCCCCTTTGGGCCACGCCATCTGTTATCTGAACACTGGAGTAGTTTAAATGTCGCGGGAACGCCCTGATTCTGGGGAGGCCGGGTTGCTGTAAGACTGCCAGCACTGCTCTCGGGGGTGCCTCTCTCTGGACGTCTTTTCCATTCCCTCCATCTCACTGCCAGCCAGCATCCCCAGTGCCCCTCGGGGCCTCTCTGCTCCCAGCATCTCTAGCCTCCTCTGAGTCACCACGGCCACGACTGCAGCCTGACTCTGCCTGGCCTTCCAGGTTGAGAGCCTGTCATCACCCAACTTCCATGGACCTGCTGTGTCCCAGACTCCCCACACCCAGTGTGGACCCATCGACGTTTGCCTTGGTCCCCTCCACGGTGGACAGGAGGGAGGGAGCAGCAGAGGTTACCTGCCAGAGACTGTGGGTGGCCAGGCTCTCCTGGGGGATTTGGGTGGGAAGTCACGAGAGGCTTATCTGCTTCAGGTTCCATGTCACCCAGTGCTGGTATCTTATTTTTCAGATTGATTTTGTCCTGTGCTGAAGATGTTTCCAGAACAACAGAAAGAGGTACGTCATCACAAATCCAAATGTGAATAGTCCATGCATTTTGACTCACTGCAGGTTAGTTCTTCATTCACTAACCATAAATCTGTGGTGGAGGGAGTCAAGATACTGTAGGGCTCCCTACAGGAGGGCTAATGAATGAACAAAACACCCACTGCGCCATTCCCCAGCTTTGGTGCACCCTTATCTTTTGGTTCCAATGACTGGGCTATTTCTCAGCTCGCTCCCTCACACCGCTTATAAAACTATCTTTTTCCATGACTCAGAATTCTCCCAAACTCTGCCCCCCACCGAGTTTCCCTCCATCCTACTTTCTTGGTTTTCTACTCAGTTGCCTCATTACCAATTTCCCGCATGTCCAGTAACAACCCCGGGCCACCGTCTGCTATTACTTTCAGTTTTGTTCTGCTTGTTGCCTACTAGATCTCTTGGCTTGGTGTCCCATAAGCAGGGAAACTGTCCCTTCCCAAACCCAGCCTGACCTCTCAGGCCTCCAATCCCAGCTTCCCGAGCTTCTGTCCGACTGGGAGGGGAGTAGGACTGCCACCACATCAACCCTTGCTGAGTTGCTGTCCCTCAGAAGTACCTGTTTGTCCTGCCTGCCACCTGTTGTACCACATACATCATCACTAGGTGAACCTAATGAAACCGAACAGTTGTACATGGGCATTTTTAGGGAGCATGCATGCTCACACACACACATACACATGCACATAGACACACAGTCACATGACCACATGGTCCTTAGTTTATCTTGTCCAAATTTAGAGCACTGAACAATCCATTTCAGCCCTGGCTAGGCATCTTAGTTGTTAGAGTGTTGTCTCAGTATGCCAAGGTTGCAGGTTTGATCCCCAGTCAGGGCACATGCAAGAATCAACCAATGAAGGGGTGGGTGGGTGGGCTGGGAAGGGAGTAAAAGACAGAAAACTGTACTTGAACAACAATTAAAATAAAAATTAAAAAAAAGAACCAATGAATGCATAAATAAGTGGAACAACAAACCAATGTTTCCCTTTCTCTCCAGTCAATAAAACAACAACAACCCATTTCAGAGAGCCCTTCCACAAACTTCTTTGCTGGATCGCACATCAGCCCTGGCTGTGGGTTCAGGTTCTCTTCCGTAGTCCGGTCCGTTTCACCCTTTAATTTCAGGCTGGCCTCTCACACTTTCAAAGGCAGCATTTTTGTTTGTTTATTTTTTAAACTTTTTTAGCTTCGGTATACCATATGTACAGTAAAATGAATAAAATGCCCTCATCTTATGTGTACATCTCAGTGGATTTTTCTTACATTTATACCTGTGTAACCACCACTTGGATCAAGGTATGGATGCTTTTAGCACCCCAGAAGGTACCTGGTGCCCCTTCCTGTCAGCCCCCTGCTTCCCTCCTGCCCCCACACTCCAGAGGTAGCCGCACACGTACCAAGACCCAGTACTTTCCCCTGTCGCTGAGCTAGGCAATGGTGGGACCAAGCTGCTGCTTCAGGAAGCGCTCCGTGAGGTTGGCCAAACTGCAGATCCCCACCCGAGTGCCCTCACTTCTGGTACCCTCGTCAGTTCCAGGGTTCCCCAAACATCCTCAGTTTGCTAATTCACGAGAAAGACTCACGGAACTCACTGAGAACTCTCATACTCATGGTTACATTTTTGCTTTACGGGGAAAGCATACCAGTTAGAGCCGGTCAAAGGAAGAGACACAGAGGGCAAAGTTGGGGAGGGGTCCAAATTTGGAGCTTCTGGTTGTCCTCTCCTGATGTTGTCACCTCTTCGTTATTGATGTGTGACAATGTGCACGAGGGAGGTCACCAAGCCCTGGTGTCCAGAGTTTTTATTGGGGCTCCACGTTTATAGTGTGGCTGACCTTTAGTCTCCACTCGTCCTGGGGTCAAGTTAACACCTTCAGTTTCCAGTTCCTTCAGAGGACGCAGCTGATACAGTGTGTCCCCGAGCCCCCATCGTACTCACATTGTTAGACTGTCCAGGGGCCAAAGCCCGGGCCAACGAAGATGCTCCTTTCAGGCAGGACATTGCAGGGGCCTGGGGGGCACCTCCCAGGAGCTGAAGGCAGAAGCCAGGCTTCTCTTTGGGTGAAGTGAATTCGTCACCACACACCTGCCTGGGCCTGACCTGACTGACCTCTGGGCAGGCTGTGCTCCCGCTGGTCTCCAGCACTATCCCAAAGGCACCAGAGGCCCATTTTAAATGCTGTTCTCTTCAGGGAAAGCGACCAATGAAAGCCATGAAGATTTTTTCCCCAATTAGAAGAAGTTTTTTTTTTCTAGGTTGGTTTAATCACTTGATTCTTATTATGAACTCATTTCAGTGAATAAAAACTAGACACAAACTTCAACCAATTACATAAAGGAAGCATTTTACTGACCTTGCAAAAGTCCTTTATTATAAATAACTATGTAATAATATAACATGAAGACATTTTAAACTGGAGAGTTTTTCACCTGAAAAGGAGAAAATACTGTAGGGAGGAAGAGGTGTAACATTCAGGAATCTACTTTAGCCTCTCAGCCAGAAATAACCCCGTAAGGCTAGATTCTGGATGTGCTGTAATGTGCTGTTCGCCACGTATCAGCCCATTTTCCACATGAGGCCAGAGGGATCCGGCTTCTAACACATTGCTCTTAGGACAAAGTCAAAGCTCCTCCCTGAGGTTTCTAAGGCCCTTTATGCGCTGGCCCTGCTTCCCTCTCCAGGCTCATCTGCCCCTCCGCCAACCCCGGCAAGCTTCACACTCCTCATTGTGGACCCTATTTCTGAGTGCTGGCTGCTCTGCACTCTGGGCCCTGGGCTTGCACGAATGTTTGTCCCACCGCCTGGAGCCATCTTTCTTCCCCCAGCCTTCACATCCCATTGTCTGACTCCCTTTTACCCTCAGGCCTCAGCTTAGAAGTCCAGAAGAGGCTTTTCTAAAGCCTCCATTGTGAAAGGTATTTTTATCCCACTGCCTACCCTAGCGGCTCCCTGTCCTCATTGCCAGTTAGAAGTGGAGGAGGTTGTGGCTGAGGCTTTAAATATTGTTTAGTGGGAAATAATTCAGGTTGTACCTAACTGCATGGGGAAGGGCTGAATGCAATAGCACTGATTGTTCTAGAATCTACACCAAGGGGGCAGTGTGTGTGTAAGCTCATGCGCCCACAGCAGGCAGTGCTAATTAATCATGAGGCTGGCCCTTGAATTGAGAGCTATTTACCATTCTGGTTCAAGATTCAAATAGCCCGGGAGTGACATCTCTGTTCTACCTAAGTAGTAGTGCCAGCCTAGAAGTTTGGTAATTTTTTTTTTTTTTAAAGATTTGGAGGGTGTGGAACCAAATGTGGTCTCTCTTGTTAAAATAGCTTTATTACTGTAATAAATCTAGAGAAAGGAGAACAGGGAGTGCGAGTCCCTCTTGTTAGTTAAACATGTTCCATTTGCACATGGGTTTGAATTCCCAGGACGGCGGTATCCGAGCTGATGGATCTTCCCCATAAAAATGGCCTTGGCATCGGGCCATTGTAAAATTAAAATGAATTCAGATTCATTCATGCATGCAACTTTAATTTACAATTAAAATATTATGGTTACATATTTTAATAAGAATAATTAGAGGGACCCAACTGAATCAACCCTTCTGTTTAATGAGACAGAACCCAGAATCCTAATGAAAAGGCAGGTGACTGCGACGGGAGACACGTCTCGTATGGTGTGTTTTGTGGAGTCAGGCGCTTTTGTTCTTTGTGTGTTCTGATGTCCAGCAGGAGCGGGTTGATTTTCCTGCGTTACTAAAGACCTGTGCTTCCAGCCACGTAGAGCTCATCCGCCGTGACGTGTGAATAGGCAGTTTCCTCCTGCTGGACAGTGCTTCATGGAGTCTGACATTCTGGCCCCTCCAAGGCAGGGGTTTGCTCCCCTGCCCAGGGCTGCCTTGGTGTGAATGGGCTGCTTCTCCCTCTGTGGTGGGACTGGAAGGGTGTATGTATCTAATGTGTATACATGTGTCTATTTCCTCTGGTCTCCTGGATCATAGTGCTTGAATTCTACTTTCAGACAGTGTACTTACTGCACGCTGAATGCAATGGCAGCTGCCAGTTATCGATAACTTGGTGACAATAAATTCATCAGCTCTGTGATAGGGATATCCTGAGTGGAGCAGACACACATGGGCCATGAGAGTTCAGGCACCAGAAGGACCCCACTGCCAGGGAGGAGACAGGGCCCTACAGGGACAGATGGGAGGGATGTGCTTCTGTTTTGCATGTGTTGGATCTAAGCTTAACATATACATCTTTAAGGTACAGCATGCTGACTGATGCTAACACTTGAGGCTTGCTGTGGGGAAGCATGGTTTTGATATTGGGAAACTGATTGGACACTGACTTGGCTGGAACCAGTGAATATCATTAAAGAATATCCCAGAAGCTGGGCTTCTATCTGGTGTCCTGTGGTGCTGGGGACGTTGAAGGGAAGGGAAGTGACAAGACAACACACTCTCCCACTCCCTGAAACTAAATTTATTGTTCTTTCTTCCTCCTTCCCTCTGGGCTGATCAGATGTGATATAGTAACAGAGAAATTGGGAATGAGACATACGGCAATTCTCTACTGTCTTCACATTTTTTTAAAGGTTATAGACATATAGCTATTAATTTTTAAAAGATTGCATTTATTTATTTTCAGAGAGGGGAAGGGAGGGACATATCGACATGTAATTACCTCTCACATGCCCCCTACTGGTGACCTAGCCCACAACCCAGGCATGTGCCTTGACTGGAAATAGAACCAGTGACCCTTTGGTTTGCAGGCTGGCACTCAGTCCACTGAGCCACACCAGCCAGGGCTATCTTCACAGTTTTTCTGTGTATCTGAAACAGTTCTAAAATAAACTTTATTTTAAATCAAATAGCATTGAATTATATATAAATATAAATATTTCTAAAAGATTGTGCAATGAATAAAGGAAGGTACAAAACAGTATTTATAGCATACACCCATTTGTGTTAAAAATTATATATATGCCAGTTATATATATATACATAAAGTGTAAAATACATATAAAAAGCCCTGAATAGGTGAAATTTTATGTGTAAATATATCTTTAACCACATATCAGTATTTATTTTTATAACAATGAAAAAAATCTTTGAAAGGCAAGTATTACAGAATATCATGTGAATGGTGTCAATAATGTTAAACAAATGGTTAACATTTTCAGATCCGTATTTCTGACTTGCTTTCACTTTCAAATGCACATTTGTTCCTTTTGCTAAAGCTGTCTGTTGAGGATCCTCTCCCTCCCTTCCTCTCTTCTTCCCTTCTTTTCTTTTACTTTTACTTTTTCATTACGAAATTTTAAACATACACGAAGTAGAGAGACTAACATAATGAACCCTTCTGTACCTAAAGTTACAACGATTAACACATTATTAACTCATGACCAAGCCATTGCCCAACCCCACCTTCCTGCCACCCACACAGTGCATTATTTTGAAACAAATTCTAGACATTCTGGAATTTCATCTGTAAGTATTTCAATATGCATGTTAACAGTGGGCCTTTCTCAGAAACAAACCACATTCTTACACCTTAAATAATTAACATTAGTTTCTTCATACCATCGAATATTCAGTTAGTCTTCAAGTTTCCCTGATTATGTTGAAGAAAAAAAATTATTTGTCTGCTTGTTCTAATCATGATCGAATTAAGGACCACGTTGCGTCTGGTTAGTATGTTGCTTACAATCACTGATTCTGCCTTTTTTCCCTTTTGCAATTTGTGTGTTAAATAAACCACGTCTTTTGTCCTGTAGAGGTTTTCACATTCAGGATTTTACTGATTGGGTCCTGGTGGTGCAGTTTAACACAGGTGGCAGTTATTTCTTGTTGCAAAAGATGAATTTTTCCATTGCACTTTTCCTAATACATTCTGTGATACCAAAAGGTAACTCCTTAATTTTGAGCATGATTGGTGTAAAGAAACTTGCAACGTCATGAGGTCCTGTTAAAGTCAGGGCTACCTGAATGTTACCCACAGTTGTTTAACCTGAAGTAATAAAAGCTTTCTTAAAAATCATCATTCAAACCTGCAAGGGCATGGCATTAAACATACTCCAAGCTATAAAGTGGCAAGTAGCATCCTTGTGTCTTTTAGGATGTCGTAAGTATTATTAGGGAATAAAGGAAGGGAATATTGGGGGATAAAGACATTCCTTCTGCCTTTCAAACTTGCTAGTAAAGAATGTAGAGTGTAAAATGGCTAAATTTTAGTTCTGAGATTGTTGTGTGGAAGTCTCGAATAGAATTCTGGTGAATAAGATATTGATTAAGTTCCTTAAGCATTAGCTGTGGAGCACAGAGTTGTATTCAGTACATTTTAATTGTGTCAATCAATGAATGCATGCATGAATCTCCAGTACGTACATAAACATGTAAAACACTACTTTGGAATAGGAAAAATCAAGTCCTCAGAAAGTGAGCACAAAATGAAACAAGTTCTCACTTTTGTGATAGAAAATTCTCATCAAGGCTATGAAAAATTAATCCTCACTAATACCTAGAAATTCTGCTTTATTAGCTTTTGTCTTTATTCTTTTTTTTGTAATCTGAGTAAATATTTTTATACTTAGCACAGTTATGTTTGTGTGTACTACAAGGATTAAAGCTAGACCACAGTGGAAATTTTAAATGATTCACCCATCAAAATGGCTAAAATAAAAAGTAGCGATAACACCACTGGAAGCTGGGAGAGGTGTGTACTGACACACCATTGTGGTGTTCATTTGCATTTCCCTAGTGGCTACTGACGTTGAACATCTTCTCATGCGCCTGTTTGCCATCTGTCTGATTTCCTTGGTGACATGTCTCTTCATGTGTTTTGCCTATTTTCTAGTAGAATTCTTTGCTTTTTTTACATGTTGAGTTTTATGTATTTTTATATATTGTAAATGCAAGTCCTTGGAGGGATGTGCGATTTGCAAATATTTTCCTCCAGTCTGTATTTTGTCTTTTCAACTTCTTCACGGGGGTCTTTGGCAAAGCAAAGGTTTTTAATTTTGGTGAGGTCCAATTTTTCACTTTTTTCTTATGTTGATTGTTCTGGTGGTATCAAGGCTAAGACTTTAACTCCAAGATCCACTTTGTATTTGTCTTTTGGTAAGGTGCAAGATGTAGCAGTTGAGGTTCCTCTTTTAGCCTGTGGATGTCCAGTTCTACAAGTACTTGTTGAAAAGACTATCCCTTCTTCACTGAATTATTTTCACATCATGGTCAAAAATCAGTTGGGCATATTTGTATAGGTTTCAGCAACAGGGATTCTTCTCACTTTATTCTTTTTCAAAATTGT
The DNA here is from genome assembly GCA_004027475.1 of Anoura caudifer. Lineage (NCBI taxonomy): Eukaryota > Metazoa > Chordata > Mammalia > Chiroptera > Phyllostomidae > Anoura > Anoura caudifer. Next base: position 140,159 of record PVKU01002755.1, read on the forward strand.
TCCAGCTATTCTAGGGTTTTTCTTTTGCCATGTAAATTTTACAATATGCTTATCTATGTCTTCAAAAATATTACTGAGATTTTTACAGAACTTGTATTAAACCTATAGATCAGTTTGGGGAGAATTTGTCTATTATGTTGAGTCTTTTTTAAAAAAGATTTTATTTAATTATTTTTAGAGAGAGAGAGGAAAGGAGGGAGAAAAAGGGAGAGAAACATCGATTGGTTGCCTCTTGCATGCCCCCAACCTGGAACCTGGCCGACAACCCAGGCATGTGCCCTGACTGGGAATCGAACTGGTGACCTTTCAGTTTGCAGGACAATGCCCAACCCACTGAACCATACCACTCAGGGCTGTTGAGTCTTTTAACACATGAACACAGTATAGGTATGATACTTATATAGATGTATACAAAGAAGTATACGCTTCTTTGATGTCTTTCAACAGCATTCTTATAACTTTCAGCCCATAGAAGCTGTACATCCTTTGTTTTTTAATCTTCTTTGTAGTCAAATCAATTCTCAAACATTTTGTGAGCACCAACTCTGTGCTAGCACTGTGCTTGGTGCTAGAAACGTACAAATGAAATGCAAAGCCCAGGGCAAAGAGTTTTCAGAAGAGCATGTTGTTTCAACTGGTATTTTAGCTAATAGCAAAGAAGATAATGTTTTCTCCTCCAAAATAATGCAATTACAGGGAAATTTGAAATGACAAAGATTTATATTATTGCTTAAAGAGCCACTAGATAGAACGTTTGAGAGCCCAGGCTTTGGAGCAAGGAGGACCTGAGGTTGGAACCCAGCTCAGCCTATTGGCCATTTGACTTTGGGTCAGTCGCCTAAGCTTTAGAAGCCTTCTTTTTCTTATCTGTAAAATGGGATGATGATATTACTGACCTCTTAGGACTGTTGTCAAGAAAAAAGGACAACGTGTAAAACACTTGTCACAATGCCTGGTGTGTGTCAGTGCCCTGCACAATACAGTTATTTTTATTGTTAATTTCATCTCCTATCAGGGCTAAGAAAAAACCAACAACGGCAAGGTAGGTGGATAAGTGGATGAAGGCTGCACTTGGGGTGGGGGTGGGGAGAGGTAGCATATTAAAACCAAAGAGTGATTATTAGAAGAGAACACAGGGGTTAGATTTTCCAAGAGTCTGTGGTCTCTCTCTGCAGAAGCTCGTTTTCACATGGAGCATAGCAGGGACCAGTTAGTTTAAATTTTTAATTTTAATCTGCTTGGCTTCTTCCTTCATGCTAGATATCGTCATTAGGCCCAAGAAGTCATTAAAGTGTTTAATAAGGTTATTAAATTGAGTAACTGCTGCTGCTGAAGCCATTTTCCCAGGAAATCCATACGATTCTAGGTATGGAACCCCGAGCTGTCCTCCGTGGCTGCCAGGCTGCCAGCATGTCGTTGAAGAATGGGGGCACACGGTGAGGGATGTGCCTAATTAACAGATTATCGGTGAACCTTGGCTTCCTGGGCATACTGTTCATGGCTGGAAGCACGGTGGAACTCCACTAATTCCTACTAATTGCAGGGTTGGGGGAGGAGGCCCGTCTGAATCATAGAATATTTTAAAATAAGTATGTTTTTATTACTTTCAAGTACATATTTTAAATCCAAAGAGGCAAACAAATTTTTGTCTGGCACAGGTCTTCGGGGACCCAAGTTATTGAAGCTATCAGAATGATTTTCAATTATTTCTATGTAAATAGGTGCTTCTGGAGTTCTTTAGGGTGCTCAAAAATAGTTAGTTCTCCTAGATCTTAAACATTGCTCTTGCTGCTGTGAGCTGTTAATTGGCACACCCTCAGTGCAAGGGGTTTGTTAAATTAAGATAAACTTTAGACCAGCTGCTAATTCATGTAGAACTTTAGACCAGCTATCACTAATTCATGGAGTCCAGGAACCCAAGTGGGTGAGGTTTTTATTTCCACCAAAGTTTGATCTTGTTCCCCCACCTGCAGGCAATTCATTCATTCATTCCTGCAGGCATTTATTTATTCATTAAGTGACATTACCAGAATATATTGGATGTGCCAGGCATTCAAGTCATACGTGACAGCCTAAGCCGCCCTCTGGAGCTTAGCATCTGGAAGAGGAGAGCTACAGACAATTACTGTACAGTGAGGTGTCCTGAGTAGGGTGGGTGCCTGGAGTTGGCCCGGAGGCATTAGGACCTCAGAGGAGGGTCAAATTTGTAAATAGACTGGATGAATCTGAGGATATCTGGAGACTAAGTTGCATTTTGAAAAATGAGTTAGAGTTAGCAGAAAATAAAAGAAAGAGACAGCAAAGAAGAAAAAAAGGAGAAAGTGGGGTGGAGACAGCTGTCCAGGCAGAGAGATCAGCTTGTTCAAAGGCATGCAGGTGTGAAGTTGCACGTTGAGTATGAGCAGGTAAGCTTAGCCTTTGGAGATAAGCGGAGTGAAAGCCATGAAAGGCTCTATTGTGCTAGCTTAGGAGTTTGAACTTGATCTTGAAGGTTAGGGGGCAGGGTTTGAAGGATTTTTAGCAGGTAAATGACATCATCAGAGGTGAGCTTTGGAGCTGTTCTTGTCTTAGCGTGGGGGATGAATTGGATACAGGGCTGGAGATCATTTAGCAGCCCTTGCGGTAATGTTGGGCAAGCGGTTCTTGAACCAAAGCAGTAGCAGAGGGAATAGGGTGTGGGTGGGTTCAAAGGAGGGGGGAGCTGGAGGATTTGGGGAGGCGATTTAAAGGGAGAAGTCTGGGGTAACTGGGTTTCTAGCCGGAGTTGCTGGGGATGAGATGGGGAACAGGATAATGTGGGAAGGGCGGCACTTCCAAGTTGGGCAATCTAGGCAAGAGGCTGGGTATGTGGTGAGTGGCCTGGACTGGGCTGCAGGTGGAGTTGTCAGCTCATGCTGGGTGCTGGAACCCTTGTTTGGACAAGGTTACCCTGGAATTACAACAGGGTGTGAGGAATAGCAGCCTGGGGGGTGGGGCTCTCGGAGCCACAGCAACATTTAAGAGAACAAAGAGGAAGAAAAAAAATTGCTATCCACAAAGGAAGAGTGATACTCAGCATTGTAACCAAGGTAAAGATTTCTGGGATTGAAAAAATGCTTGGGGTCTTAGCACCACAGTCAACTTTGAGTGTGTGCATTTAAAATGCATCATTGTGTTCCCAGAAGTCATTTTTATCACCAGCATGGTTTTAGAATATGCGTTCACCATACTCTTCTCCAGAAAGATTAAAGATCACACTTAGTAAGTAGTAATAATGGTAGAGTCTGAGAATTCCAACCCAGTGAGACAAAGAAAAGAGATTCTTTACAAATTTGTCACTATGCTGCCCATTCCTTTTACAAATACTCTGAAGGGCTTGCTCCGAGTGAGTACTGTGAAATCTTTTGGTCATTCCACCTTTCGCTGAAAAAGCACAGTTTTAGAGTGTTTGCTACTGGGTCCTCAATAATTTTTACTTTAAAAAACATAGCCCTGACTGGTGTGGCTCAGTTGGTTGGATGTCGTCTTGTAAAGCAAAAGGTTGCTGGTTCGATTCCTGGTCAGGGCACTTGCCTGGGTTGCAGGTCTGGTTACTTGGTCAGGGCACATACCAGAAGCAGCCTACGATATTTCTCTCCCTTTCTTTCTCCCTTCCTTCTCCCCTCTCTAAATCAATCAACCAATCAATCAATCAATCTTTTAAAAAACATATACGTTTGGTTAACCTTTTCGTAATTGCTGATTGACAATGTTTGTACGAAGACCTCAGTGCTTTGGGCTTGTAAGTGTTTTCCTTTGTATGTAATAATACTTTACATAGAAAAGTGTAATAATGCTTTATATTCATCCAGCACCTAATGAAAAATTTCCCGGTGTCTTCACCAGTATTTTATAATTTGATTCTTGTAATAAACAGCTGAGATAGGTTGGACAGGTATTATTCCCATTTTCCGGATGTGGAAGCAGAGGCTCAGTGAATAAGTTCATAACTTAGGAAGTGGGTGACAGACTTTTCCCCTAGCCTTGTGACTGTAATTTCAGTGTTCTTTCCATGAAGAGGGGCGTGTTCCTCAAAGTATGTGTATTAGCAATTGAACAATAGCAAAGAAATGGGGGGGGGAAGCCCTGATTTTTTCCAGAACAATTTGTCATCATTTATCACTGATTAATAATTTGTTGAGTATTTGGGAGTGTGTGGTGCTGTGGATTTTATAGCTTAAGTTCAGAAACATTTTTTTTTTAATCACAACTTTATAGCAAATTGACAAATGTGTTTTTCTGTCTTTGGTTTTCGTTTAATCTGTGTAAAGTCCCACTTATTTCGGTAACCGCTGCGCGTCTTCCGTAAGTAGGGGACATTGAGTTGTTGGAAATATTTCATTTCCCTGTTGGTATATTTGGTACTTCCGCCTCTCCAGCGGAAAATCGGAGCTGCCAGTACCCTGTGAGGGAGTGTGGCTCGCATGTGACTTGGTGACTGGGAGCCTCTGGCCCAACGCAGGCCTGGACAACCTTGTCAGCTGCTGGCAGCTGGCTGCCTGGCCTGGAGCGTGGGCCCGGCTGACCTTGTCATCAGGCCCCATGCCCAGGGTCCTGACTGCTTTCAGGGGCCCAAGAAAATGTTTTCATTTTTTTTAATCAGAAAAATAAAATGATCTTTAAGGTCAAGGAAAAGGTTTTACTATATGATAGCAATATATTTATATTTGTGCCAGGAAAGTCATAAGGTCTGATTTTGAATGTTGTGCTTTGGAGAAGGGCCCGTGAAGGTGGAAGCACCCAGGGCCGTGAAAAAATGCAGTCCTGAGTGTGCGGGGGTGTTTGGAGCGGTATCTGCTCTGGACCCTGCTCTTCTCTCCTAATCCTAATCCATTTGTCCTTCTGTCCATTGATTCATTGATGATTGATCCATTCCTTCTAAGAGCTGTGGATGTGTGAAAAGCACTTCAGGAAAATGGGTTACTCACACAGACACACACGGACAGGAGACGGGGGAAATGTGGACCGGCCAACGGCAGGCTGCCTGGGTTTCAGCTCAGTTTCCATCTCTGGGCAGCATGTTCGTTACCTCTGACCCAATCGCACTGTACAGAATGAGGGGCTGTTACAGATACTTCGTTTTAACAATTGTTTTTATAGTGCCTCTTACAATTTAGAATGTGCTTTTGAGAAGTAATGGCCAAAACATTGAGTATCACTATATTGTTACCTTATTTTTATTGCCTCTTTGTCTTCTAAATGACGTTAAAAATACATAATGAGCCCAAGCTGGGTAGCTAAGTTGGTTAGAGTGTCATCCCAATATGCCAAGGTTGTGGGTTCGATTCCTGGTCAGGCCACATACAGGAATCAACCAATGAATGCATAAATAAGTGGAACAACAAATCTCTCTTCCTCCCTCCCTCTCTAAAGTCAATAAAAATATTAAAAAGTACATACATAAAATATTTAAAAATAAGACTCTTTGGAACATTGATTCACAATCCTTCTCTATGGAGGGCAAGCTGTGGGGCAGAGTTCTCAAAGGCAAGAACAAAGCTCCTGTCTTAGAAGGTGAAATTTGATAGGTGGCAAAAGTTATTTTCGGGGAGTGTGGACTCTTTTTCTCCTTTTAAAAATCCTCTGTACTCCCCTGGTCAGGTGGCTTGGTTGGTTGGAGTGTTGTCCCAGTATGCCAAGGTTGTGGGTTCGATCCCCAGCAAGAGGCAGCCAAGGAATGCATAAATAAGTGGAACAACAAATCAATGTTTTTTTCCTCTCTCTCTCTAAAGTCAATAAAAATAATGAAGTTAGAAAATATACTCTGTACTGAAAATTCTCCTTTTATCATCTGCACAGTAGAATGAAGGTGCTCTGTCCAGAAAACCCACCATCTCTCTGTCGCTTCCGCTCTAGGGCGTTTATAGCTGGCCCCGCACGTGTGCGGAAGCAAAGCAGTAAGAAATGGCTAAAATTTCAGTCTTGAAGTCCCTTTGTTAACCAAAAAGTTAAAATATTGACAATTAAATTCAATGAATGAATTTATAATCCCCAAGTGAATAAATTATACTTTAAAATTTATCAAGCCAAACAATGCATTTTTTGTTATACATGTTATCATGTTTATTTGAAAGATTTTATTTATTTACTTTTAGAGAGAGGAGAAGGGAGGGAGAAAGAGAGGGAGAGAAAGATTGATGTACCAGAGAAACATCGATGGGTTGCCTCTTGCACGTCCCCAACTGGGGACCTGGCATGTGCCCCGACAGGGGATTGAACCCTGGCGACCTTTCAGTTCTCAGGCTGGTGCTCAGTCCACTGAGCCACCCCAGCAGGGCCATGTTATTATATTTTTAAACAAAGCTTTTCCTCGTGAAGCTGGGGGCACACACAGAGTCCCTGTACACCGTCATTGCTTGCCTTTCACGTGACCTTTTCTACTTTTTCTCATTTGTGTTGTAGGGAGTGCATGATATATGAGTCAGGGCCTACAGCTTTAATTTAGAACGATGGAGAAAGTAAGAAATGACCACTTTTAAAATTTGAGAAAAACATGAACCTGTGCTTCATGATTAAAATGTACGCTCTTACTATCCTCTTACAACGTGTAAAACTCTCCAGAAGCGCAACAAGCTTGGTTTTGCATTATTTTAAAAATTGCATTTTGTGGCAAAAGTGGTTTTTGTTCTTTTTTTGGGGGGTGGGGCAGGGGGACTTCCTACGGAGCCCAATTCATTAACTTCTCATTTTTCAAAGAACCATGACCACATCAGTTGAAGTTCATTTCCGGTTTGTTCTAGTGCAGCTATTTCTCTCATCTGTTGCCAGCCCCTGCTTGCAACCCTGAAACACAGCTCTTTGTTTATGACACCCTTACAGGAGTTCGTGAGCGTCTGGGTTCGCGATCCTAGGATTCAGAAGGAGGACTTCTGGCATTCCTACATCGACTACGAGATATGCATTCATGTGAGTGTGCAGTCAGTAGTCCATGGGAATCATAGTAAGTTTTAGCAGAGTCTGTTTGACGGGATAGGATGATATGCTTACAACTGAAATTTGTGCAGTGATCTTAATTCAAAGAACTGCATTTTAATGATCACAGCTAATGCTTGTATCTTGAAGTAGTAAGATGATGGCTCCTGAAGTTGAAGATTTCTTATTTGAGTTCCTTATTGCACCTGTGTTAATATTAATGTTTTAATGTTTATTGCCTTCATCAAGATGTGAATACATATAGAATTCATGGTTAAAGAATATTTATACCTCATTAATAGTATTTATGATCTGTTATAGCATATGTCCAGGAAATAAATACATTGCTTGATGTCTTCTGTTTTGAGAGGATGTCAAGTTCTCTGGAGAAGAGATGTGTAGTGTTTTATAGGTAGAATAAGAGAGTAGGAACTGTTGAACAACAACAACAAAATTTTAAAAAAGGAAGTAGGAACTGAATATGTGTAACTTTTTTGTCCTAGTCTAGCTTCTAGTAATTAACACAAGTAAATAACTAGAAATAATGTTCTTTAATTGGAAAGAATGCTCTGTCATAATCTTGTGAACAGTGTCATGTGGTGTGTGGCCTTCTGTGATCATCTTGAACCGGGTCAGCAAACTTTTTCTGTGAAGGGCCAGGTAGTAGCCCTAACCAGCGTTGTCCTTCAAAGCAAAGGGCCATTTGTTTGATTCCCGGTCAGAAGATATGCTGGGTTCAGGCCTGGTCCCAGGTTGGGGTGTGTGGGAGAGGCAACTGATCAATGTTTCTCTCCCTGTCTTCCTCCCTCCCTTCCCCTCTCTCTAAAAATAAATCTTTAAAGGACCAGGTAGTAAATAAATGTCTTCATCTCTGTGGGTTACGCAGTCTTTCTCCACACTACTTGATTTTCTGCTCTTGTAGGGTGAGAGCAGCCACAAACAAGATATAAATGAATGAGTGTAGCTGTGTTCCAATAAAACTTTATTTGTGAAGACAAGCGGCAAGGTGGATCTGACCTACATGTTAGAGTTCTGTGGCCCTGATCATGAGTATAGTCACTTTCCCCATCTGCTTTAGTCTAGACTTTTCCTGGGAACATAGTGACAGGCCTGGGCTTTCTCTGTGACTGCACAGCACAAGCGAGGTAAAACTCAGCTACCTTTAATTTTCCCATGATAAGTAGCTACCTTGGTAGATTGGATATGCCATCACTCACTAGCCATAAAACATGAAACTTTTCTTTTTTTTCCTTCTGAGGCTCTCCATCTAAGAAAATAAACAAACTGAAAACTCAAAACTGCTTTTTTGGTGATTGTGTTGAAGGCCATTGCCAGGGTATACTTTGTATTTTGATTTTATTTTGATTTTACTCATAAAGTCACACCAGATATAAATTTTGTGTGGAACATTTTAACACAAATGTATATGATTATGCCTTTGAAAATGAAATTAAATTCTTTAGTGCCCTTTTAACTTCCTCTAAAAAAATGTGTAGGCCCTTATCACATGCTTTATGGTAGGCATGGAATTTGATTATCCTCCGGGAGCTAATAAAAGCATAGATTTTTCTCTGCTACATAAGTCTCATGATATGAATTCAGAAATGTCCATCCATCTCAAACCAGAAATGGTGGATTCCACAAATATTATTTGGTGGTGGCCTGGTGTTTCTCAGACATGTGAATAAATTGACAGTGAATACAGCTTGGCTTGACGGATAGCAGAAACAAGCAAATCTGTTTAGAGGAACTTAATAAATTAGTGATCTCAGCGTTGTCTGTTCCTGAAGCAGCTTCTATCTGTTGTACAATTAAGAATCGGTGGGGGATTGGAGAGTCACAGTCAGCCTCCCTTAGATGCAGTAACCACAGAGCTTTGCAGGTGGAGAAGCCATTGTTTAACCCATTTAAATTGATCTCAAGGGAAATGATATCAGGCAACTCTGAAATCTTATTTACTTGGAATTTTAAACTAGTGGACTGTAGAGGTGGGTAGTCTGTCATCTATACTCCCCGAACTTGCTTTGCAAAGGAAGGGCTTATGGGTAGGTGGACCTTTGTCTGGCGCAGGTGCCAGCGGGATCTGTAGTTATCGGCATGCACATGGTTCTAAACAGAGAAGAGAAAGGGCGTTGACACCAACCTAGTGTGTGTCGGAGACAGGGTCCCCACAGGGGCCTGATGCTCTCCGGGGAGGGAGCTTGGAGAGGACACCTGCCTGCCCAGGCCTCGTTAGGGCACTAATTCAGGTGTAAACTGCCTGCTCTCCTGGTCCCCAGGAGAGGTGCTGGGGTGCTTTGTCACTGTGGGCGGAGGGGTGCTGTCCCACAAACTCCGCCCGGCACCTTGGATGGGGCTGAGACCAAGCGCTGCTGTGCGGACTGGTCTCTTAATTTAACCTCTCCGCATCGGAGGTTTTCTGAGAAATACCAGGAACTCTGTCATACGTTTCTTGGGGACAGTTTAAGAACTAATCACATTTCCTAAGGAAAACAACTGCTGGGTGCTTATTAAATGGTAGAAGATGGCAAAAATTTTCTCATTTGGTAATTAAAGATTATGAAATAGAAATTTGGAATAAATATAGAGAGTTGAGGATCTTCTTACAAAAATCAATAGACAAATATTTGTTCACCTCTTGTGTTGCCCACACAAGAAACACGTGGCCAGTCTAGCGTTTACCCAGAGGAGAAGCATTGTCATTTTGCTGAGGCTGGGGCTTCTGCAGGTGGCTTTTTCCATGTCTGCCTTAGGGTAGCTGGAAGGAAACCAACTTCTAGTAACTAATAATAATGTCAATAGGTTACGTTTGCCAACTGCTTGCCGCCAGTCCTCACACACCCTGTGAAATGGTATGCCCCATTTCATCCGTTTTATCAGTCAGGAAACTGGAGGGTACGTGACTTGCCCCATAGCCCAGCCAGGACTGGATCTGGGTCACCCATGAGGGTGTTTGTCCCTGTGCATCAGACCCCTTTCTAACTCAGGTCACATCTGGTGGAGAAGGGAAATGCTGTTCTCTGGTTTCAAAGTGATTTCAGGATTCCGGGTGGTCTGCAGTGATGGCCATCTCGAGGGCATGATGGCTTCTGTGATGTCACGTCAAGGACCAGGAGAAGGTGTCTCTAGTCCCCAAAGGCTTTTCCAGCTACATGGACAGAGGGAAGGTGTTAAAATGCAGTGATGACCCTGAGTGCTGTTGGGTCATTTGTGCTTCAGGATTTAATTTTTCTGACTCTCCTATGAAAGCGGTGCTGGTAGGTGATCGGGAGCTATTTCCGAATGCAGGGAGTAACTGGCCTGCCCCAGGTCAACACTGCTCATTTGTGGTTTAAGTGCAAATGTATTTTTGGTTTTAAAAATTCTATTTAAACAAAGTTTTGGGGGGTTATATAGTGAGTTATAGAAGTAGGAAAAAAGCATTTTCCCCTCAAGTGAGGCTTATATTTTTCTTTTTTCTGAACAGACCAATAGCATGTGTTTTACAATGAAAACATCTTGTGTACGAAGAAGATACAGAGAGTTTGTGTGGCTGAGGCAGAGACTCCAAAGTAACGCACTGCTGGTGTAAGTGACTTACAGAGTCCTTATATTGAGGAGATTTTATTATTATATTCAATATTTAGAAATTTGATATGCATAATAGGAAGGATTTTTATAAATTATGAAGGATTTAATAGACATTCTTGTTGATTGTAATTATAGTTTTAGTTAGTTTTGTGGCTACGGCATCTGAATTCAAAATTTATCACTTGAATTCCACCAGCTTTTATGGGTATTAACCATGAAAGTCCTCAAAAATGTTTAAAAATGGGATTTTCTTTAAGTTAACATTCTCTTACCCTTATTAGCTCTAATGTAATATATAATCACTGTGTGATAATTATCATGCATACTTTGCTTTTACTTTGAGAGATTTCTGGAACTAAACCACCTTAATTTGATGATTATAATTTTTTTTTCCTTTCTCATAAGGCAACTGCCAGAACTTCCATCTAAAAACCTGTTTTTCAATATGAACAATCGCCAGCATGTGGATCAACGGCGTCAGGGTCTGGAAGATTTCCTCAGAAAGTAAGTGTGAAGAAACTCGTGTGGCCACACAGGAAATGCGAGAAAAGTGGTTTGCAAGAGTTGGGTGTCCGGTGATCAGGTTGGGTGAACCGTACCTTTTCTGAAATGCTAATGATCTGCACCTGAGCCTAGCTCTGTCGTTCATTTCCTGTATTAGAGCTCCATCTTGTGGTGCACATCTGATGGTGCATATTCCGGACCTAATCTTCCTGAAAGAAAACAATGAACTAATTGAGTCTGATAATAAATACGTGGTCCCTTAAGCGGTAAAGCTGAGCCAAATTACTTGGAAGTTTAGCTGACAAAACTAAAATTTGCCAGGAGACAGATGTACCTTATTAAAAAGGCACTTCTTAAAAACCATCGGCATTTACAGCAGTTAGGATTGACAGATGAAAATCAGCTCTGCAGTGGGCTGCCAATACCCTTCTGGCTCCTCTAAATGAATAGTTTAACTCTACTCTTTGGAGGGAATATTTATAAGGGAGTATTTATTGGTGTTTGATAGTCTCCGTGGGTTATTAACTCTGGATTACTTGGTGATGAGAAGTACTATAGTTAAGGCGACTTAAATTCACACTACTATAATTTTTTTTTCTCACTCTGGAATGCTGGAATACCCATTCCATGGGAGAGCACACTGGTTTGCACACACACGCTGAGGCCAGATTGCCTGGGTTCAAATCCTGGCTCAACTGCTTATAAGATGGGTGCTTGGACAAGTCTTTTACTCCCTCTTCGCCTATGTTTTTCCATCTGTAAAATGGAGTTAATAATAGTACCTGCTGTATAAGATTGTTGAGAGGATTAAATGAATTAATGAATGTAAAGCACTCACAACAGTCTGGCATGTAATATGTGGTATCTCAGTATTGGCTATTCTTTGTTTGATGCATGTAGAAAGGAAATAGCTTTGAGCCAATTTTTCTAACTTCCTATTTTACGGATAAGAAATTAGGCTGAGTCATGTGACTGACTGCTGGTTAAGTGGCAGAGCCCAGTCTCCTGGGCTTTTTCTACTGGCCTCAGGATTTGAAGTAATCTTTTGAGTTCACTACATGGTACCTTAGAGCTAGCTTGATATAATACGATAGGGGAAACCAAAACCCCCCAGAATTCATTTATAAACAGTTGTGTATTTATTCTTACATGTTTAAATGTCAGTCACCGCTCCATTTGATGCAATACAGCTTTTGAGACGTTTTTTCACTGCTCAGAACAGGTTTTGAATGCATCAATTTTGATACTTTTTAGTGCTTCTCCCCTTTTTTGTTTCACCTTTTCCAGATCAGCAAAATGTTTTCCTTTGAGGACTTTTTTCATCCGGAGAGACAAAAAGTTGCTTGGGGCAATATTGGGTGAATAGGGAGGGTGGGCATGGGGGAGGGTCATGCTGCTTTTGGTCGAAAACTGAACACTCGGCACAGTGTGGGCAGGTGCACTTGTAAATCACCCATCATGAAGTGGGCAAAGACATTGAAAGAGTCTTAAAAAAAATTCACCGAAGATGAATGCAACTTCTCACAACAATGCCAGCTGGCACAATGGTACAGATGGGTTCCTAGAACACTCACCTAGTGGGGGAAGCCTGTCCTGCAAAGGGCCCACCCTCCAGAAGATAATTCCTGTTTTTTTTGGGTCCCCCCCTTGCATAGTGCCTTCTCACTATGTGGCTCACTCATAAAGGGTTCGGTTATTATGTATGCATGTGGATATTAGTGTTTATTTCTATTAGATTGCTAGACTGTCTTTCCTTTGGAGGGGTCATGGAGACATATAGAAACACCCAAGATTATAGATTGAGGAAGGCCTGGCAAAGAATAGAAGCCAGAGAAATAAAAATGACCTGAGACTACAGGACCCAGTACCTGAGCCAAGTCCTGGGAAAACATTCCAGAGGGATTCTTTTGAGTATCACGTGCTTGACAGAACAAAGATCTGGTCGAGTTTTTCTGGGGACAGCTCCTATCTTACTTGTTGCCTGTATGCGACCCAGGTGATCGATGGCCTCTCCCTTAAGACGTGGTCTCTGCAGTCCAAGTTTGCAGAGTGGCCTGTTGTTCCCAATGCTGCTTGGGGAAGTTGCAGACTGGCCATTGACGGTGAGGCCTGGGCTGAAGGGTCCCCATCAGCACTGGGGAGCTGCTTGTCTTCTTTAAGAGGCCTCCTTCTGTAAGGTCAAAGGACGGCCTGTGTCTCTATATTTATGTTGCTAGTTGATCGCAGGGAATGTGGGTTTTCTTTTTTTAAAATCAGGAATCACATCATTGTATTTTTTTTCATAAAAGGTTTTTATTTATTTCTAGAGAGAGGGAGGGAGAAAGCGAGAGAGAGAAGCATCAATGTGTGGTTGCCTCTCACGCGCCCCCTACTGGAGACCTGGCCTGCAACCCAGGCATGTGTCACTGGGAATCCAACCAGGGACCCTTTGCTTCGCAGCCCAGCGCTGAATCCACTGAGCCACACCAGCCAGGGCCACTTCATTGTTTTGAACATGACCTTTCCTTTCACAGTCGATCTTACCGAATTAATGACTTCAGTGAGTGTCATTTGGCTGCGGTGGAGTTCTGCTTGCACTCGGTTATTTTTGCATCCTGTGTGGTTCAGCTGCTTGCTGACGGAATTCAATGCAGGCGTCATAGTGAAAAGTGCCTTGGGTTGGGAGCTCGAGGAGGGGCCAGGCTCCAGGTCTCTCATGAAGCTTGGCTCCTGATGGTTATCTGGTCACATGACCATGGGAAAGTCACTGAATTCCTTTGAGCCTTGGTTTGCTAGAAAGACTGCGGTAATGTTACCCATGCATTGCTGACCTCACCGGGTGGTTGTGTCGCTGAAGCGATGCATCCGGGGAAAAATGTTTATTAGGTGACTCCTTTGGCCCGGGCTGGGTACTGGGTATACAGGACTGCACAAAATGGACACAAATCCTTGTATTTTTGTAGCTTCCAGTCTAGTGGGGGAGCACTAAATGTGTATCGGGGAGGGCTAGACTCATTAACATCGGATCTGGATTACCAACCGGAAGTCAAGTCACAGAACAGACACCAAGTTCTCTTGTGATGTTGTTTGGCCGGCTGCGCTGTGTGAACAAGCGTCTCCAAGCTGGTGGTGCTCCTCCGTGGTTTGAACCTGGGGGAAGCAAGGAGTCTAATACCACGCGGTTGGAGCCAGGCCCGACCTAAATGACCAGAATGCCGTGGCCCCTCCTGACTCCCCTCCCCCCCCTCGAGGTCCTCAGATGCTGAGGCATAGCTCTCCTGTTCTTTGTCCGGCTTGTGTAGAAGGGATAACCTTCTGTGTCTTTGGCGCCCCTGGTGTCTCTCAGCCCGAGCGCACTTTGGGAAACGGGATGCGTGGGATGTGTGGGATGTCCAACTTGGCCACATGCGCACTGTGTCCTGTCCCCGGCCTCACACCCTCTGAGGTTTCGTGGGTTACCTTGTAAGTAAGGCCGCCATCAATAGCCGGCACCTTGTTTATTTGGAGAGCACTTTAGGAACTTGAAAGGGAAGACACCACAGCATGAAATATGAACTAAACTTGTGTGACAGAGTTTTAGCATGTGTTTAAAATGCCTGGTCTTTATGTAAGTTTTGAAGTTATGAACCAAGGGCACTTAATATGTTCAAACACTTCAGAACCGAAATGCTGCTAATTCTGGGCATATGTGTGCATATAACAGGTTTTTTTTTTTTTCATTTTAAGATCATTTGTGAAATCATATATGTTTAATAGCAAAGTACTTATCCAGGCCAATCTTTGTAGAGGAATTAGAAAGTTGTTTCTTTCACTAGATGCCAAAAAAATAATTTATACCATGTACTGAACACTTGCTATAGTGTAGCTTTTCACACACTTCATCTCGGCACTGACGATATTAGGAGTTGGGTATGATCTCAAGTTTATAGACAAGGAAATTATAGGGAAGGACTACATTAATCCCAGGAAATGGCAAGTTTGCAATTAGCAGAACTCTTAAGCGCAAGTTAAATTTGGTCAGTACGATTGTGAGATACTTCAAATATATTCATTTTCCCTCCA
Source organism: Anoura caudifer (assembly GCA_004027475.1). Taxonomy (NCBI): domain Eukaryota; kingdom Metazoa; phylum Chordata; class Mammalia; order Chiroptera; family Phyllostomidae; genus Anoura; species Anoura caudifer. The sequence continues at coordinate 155,204 of PVKU01002755.1, forward strand.
TTTTGGTTATAATCTCCCTTTTGGATTTTTCTTCCCTGTATAATTATAAATTGTAAGTCACTTCTTGTAGCTGTGGAAAAGGAAAGTTATAGACTAAAATGATAAACTCTGTTAATAGACTCTAACTGTGAAAATGGCCTTCCTACTAATTTTTTACGTTTGATTGATAATCACAAATGGGAGCCAGCTCTCCTTCACTGAATTCATCCCATTAATATAACTCTGGGTCCCTTACAAAGTAGGCTTTTGTACTGCAGTTTTGTATTCCTTCAAAACTGAAGGAATATTACAGTTTTTCACAAAAGGGTGCCCTAGAAACAGTACAGATTCTCTCTCTCTCTCTCTCTCTCTCTCTCTCTCTCTCTCTCTCTCTCTCTCTCTCTGTCACACACACACACACACACACACACACACACACACACACACACACACACTTTTTGTGTCTTTGTGTTCAATAGAGGGCGCCACAGCACAGTTCATGAATGTCTTCAGGGAAGATGTGTAGGTTGTGTTTTTTCTTATAGTTACGAGATAAACAGGCTGAATTAGATTTGTTTTGCCTGCATCAGACTGCTAACCTTCCACATGTGATACATATGTGTACATGTGCTATTATATTGGGTTCAGCAGACCCAGGGCATCCTTAGTTAGGATGAAATGTTTTTGCATAGCTCTATATTGTTCTCAACTGAAGCAGTATATAATACACCTAATAAAACCATGTTGAGGAAAACCAGATTTTCAACTGTATCCAATTCAAGGGAAAACAGGTTTTGCTTTGTCTACTTTAAAGTTGTTATGGAAAAAAAGAATAACTTCGGACTCATGTTTTAAATAGCTTTTCACAGATTCCTTTAAAATTCTAGAGGCTATTTTTCTGGTTCCTCTTATAAAAGGCTTGGAAATTGTACACACTTATTTTTACAGAGGCTTATAATGATGACATTTTATTGACTGTTTTACAAAGTACTCTTTATATTCAGTTGGAAGTTGATTTACTGCTATTAGATTTGTCTGTGGAAACTGTGGCACAAATACAACTAGGGTAAAAAGATTTAATACGGTGATACAAAAGCAACGACAGTCTCCAATATGTATTAAACCAGATACAACTTTAAATGAAATAGCTGTGCTCACCAAAGCAGGTGGGAAATCCCTCTCAAAATTTTGTATTCTTAATTTTGGAATGAAATATCTGAATAAAAATAAAAACCATAAACACATTAACGATTATTTTTGCTTATTTAAAACTCATATCCATGGAGCGTGGTGGCATAAATTTAGCCAGCCAGACTGAAAGAATTGAAAAACCCAGAAGTGTGCGTAGCACATGTGCTGTTTTTGAACTTGTGGCCTGCATGGGTGGTCAGAGGTTCCCACCGTGGCCACTTCTTTCTCCTGCTTCGGAACTGAGAGCTGGGTGTGCCTGACTCCCTCTTGCTTTTCACCTGTGTGTCCTCCAGATGGCAGTATTACGCAGAAAACACTGGGAAATGAGTCTAACGTACAGTAAAATTGGAAATTGAATTATAGCTCAAGAAAAAAGACAGTAGCCTTGAGGTCCCGATCAACCTGGGCTCTGATCACTTTTGTTTGCTGTACCCATGTGTTAGGTTACTAGCAAGTTAATAACAGTGCGTGAGCAGTTCAAGGCTCAGTAGAATTGCTTTAGACATGAAATAAAGCTAAAATGAATTTGTGTCCAATATCATTGGCATTAGTGCTCATTACTTTTGTGGTGTAATGCCTTGAACCATCTAAAATCAATTTTAAAGATTACCCATTATTTTATAAAGAAAATAAAACACATTTCCACCAGAAACAAGGCAGTAAGTATAATCCTATGAACGGTTACTTGTCCCATAGCTGGCAGGAAGCACTCGGTTCAAACTTCACAGCACATGCGAATTAATATTAATGGGTCATTGCCATATAAATCTCCTCGGGATGTGAAGTATTTAAAACAAGAGTGGTAAACATTGGTAAATGTAGAAAATAAATCTCGAAGAGTAGGAAGAGAGAGGAATTTGCTACTTTACTACCTCTATTTGGTAAAATACTCTTTATCATGTGATTTCGATCATCTTCTGAGGGAACCCAGGGCAGGGGACACGGAGGGGGAGGAAGTATTTAGCAGCTTTGCTTGAGACTTTGCCTTTCAAAAAGCACAAAGATTTTATTTTTTCCTTTTGTAGGCCAGGAAAGAATATTTTCTTAAACTACATTTGTAAGCCTGTTGCAGCCAAGGGCACAGGTAGATTTTAGTGTGTATACTGTGCTTTCTTAGACGTTTGCCACCTTGAAAAAATAAATTGGTTTCATTTTGAAGGGAAGGAAATATTTTAATGACCTTGGGTTTTAAGTAAATTAAATATGAGTGGCTAAAAGAGATGTATTTTCCTGGTTACTTGTTTAAAAATGTGGAGTAGAAAGTAAGGCCTATTCAGTCTTAAATATGTAACCAATTTCTCGCAGCTCTCTCTATAAAAAATCCCATGTTGGGCAAAATTATACTTGGGTTTTAGTATTTTAGTTTTGTATCCTACATCCGGTTTTAGTATCTTGTCACTATGTCATTATTAATAGAGATAAGATTAGCATACTTAAAAGTCTTTGCTAAAAAGATAACAGTTTTTATGTAACTAGAAGACTGAACTTTGTCAGAAAAAACACATTCATTAATAATATGAATTTGAGCATGTGTAGATTTTGCTACAGGTTAGTTTTTATTCCTCCCTGTAGTTTTGAGGGACTAGTTGAAATCTGTACATTGAAGATTTTGGAGAAATTTCTAGTCAATCTTAGGTGTTCCAAAAAAAAAAAAGCCACATCTCGACTGAGTCCTTGTAAACTTGCACAAGCTTAGCAGTAGGGTCTTTTTTTCCCACAAAGAGATGACTTTTTAACAGAACTTTTAATAGTAGTCAAAGTTTTGATGTTTCCTGACAGCCTAGCCCATAAAGATCGCAGAATTGACATGCTGGTTGGCAGTAAATTTTTTTTTAAGTAGAATAAGCTTCTATGACTACACAAGCAAAATATTTCCATAATTAATCCACATGGCCACAACAGATGGTTAAACTGAAGAAATGTCCTTGAAGTTATTCTTTTAACAGATGTTGTTAACTATTAGCTTCATGTTTTTACTCACCTAAATTTCCAAATAATTGAATAAGAGTTAGCATATGCTTTCATCCCTTTAAGAGGCAGAGTCCATCATGGAGGCAGAGTTGGCCATCGCTGAGAAACGACTTCGGGGGCACATCTCTGATGCCTCTCTCTCTCCCGCCCTATAGCTGTCCATCCCTGTCCACTGAGTATTTCTCCCTTCCCCCCTTATATAGGGTCCTACACAACGCGCTTCTGCTTTCCGACAGCAGACTTCACCTCTTCTTGCAAAGCCACCTGAATGCAGACGACATCGAGGCGTGCGTGTCTGGGCAGACTAAATACTCTGTAGAGGAAGCCATTCACAAGTTTGCCTTGATGAACAGACGCTTCCCTGAAGAAGAGGAAGAAGGAAAAAAAGAAAATGATATAGATTATGATTCAGAAAGGTATTTCCTTGCATTTCGATGCAACGTGTGTGTACTTCTTCCACACATAGTACTCACATGCCTGTGTACAGATAGCTCCACACACTTCCCTTTCTTGTTGATGTTATACTAAGATAATGAAAAAATTAATTGACTGAGATTTTATTGAGTTGTGACAGCTCATCATAGTAGTCTTCACACACACCTCCACACTGAATTAATGAATGCAGTAGAAATTCAATTATCTGCATTCTGATTATGTGACTTTCATTTAGTCAGACTTGAATTATTCGCGTTTAAATTATCTAGCTAAAAAAATATCCAACTGCACTCCAAATGGCTAATTAAAAGTCCAAATTTCCTGTCTCTCTTTGTGACTGGAGATAATTAAAGTTCTCCTCTGTTACTCAGGCTTTGAGTGTGTTGTGAAAACCAATTTCCTCTTTTTATTATTTTCCCCCTCTCTTCTTTTCCAGTTCATCCTCTGGGTTTGGACATAGCAGCGATGACAGCGGTTCACGGGGGTGTAAAATGAGCACAGCTCCACAGGAATCCTGAACAAGAATTCTAACGTGACCATCTTAGGAAAAGCAAATTATGTCCAGTCATAGAGAAGAAAGCTTGCTGATGATATATTCTTACCTAAAGCTCACTGTCATGATATAAGGTATTTAAATTCTTCAAGACGTTGGGTTGTTTATTAGTGCTGTTTTTATGTTGTCTTATTTTGGCTAAGCTTCCGTAGAAAGCTAAAAGCCTGTGATTGCAACACTCTCTTTTATAGGCACACGTTATTGGTAAAACAAGAACCTGCCCTCAAATGAAATGATTTATGTGTTCAAAAAAGCCTAGTTGGTTTTATGGAATTTGAAAAGATAGGAGAATGGATAGCATTTAAAATCCAGATAGAAGAGTCCTTCTTGTATCAGTGGGGCAGTGTGACCCTGAACACAGCCTGTGGGAGCTTAACCACGAGGAAGCCTGACAGGCTGGACGAGACCGCCTCGTCCAGACAAGTGGCTGATGCTTCGCGGGTACCTCCCCTGCGCAGGGAAACTCTTCGCTTTTGGATGTTTGACTGAAATATTTTAAGAGCATTTAACCTTTCCAGTATTCTATTTCACACTTAGGTGAGAAAGGTATCTTATGAATAAAAACATAATAAAATCATGTTTACACGTCAGACAAAACAGAAATCGTGCTGGTAATTTTGCTGATATTCGCAATATGTAGATACAGAAATACAGTTTCATTGTCCAACATCAGCTTTAACACATGGTTTCCGGAAACAAATCATTTGTTTTCATTATCATTGTGTATTTAGGATTACAGGTTAATGATTTATTTTCTGACAAAATGTGCAATTTCTCATCACTAGATAACTTTGTCAGTGGTGGTTACTTGTTACTTATGTTTAGGTTAGAAGTAGTACCTTATACAAATCAATAAATTTAATTTTACCAATAAGTATTCCAGTAATTTAGAAAAGGATATCAACTTGTTAATTTCAGAATTAATTATTCATTTTTTAAAAGCCTTTTCTTTTTAGGTATCTGCCAGAGAATTGGTATAATTTAATATAATTTAATAAAATATTTTTTCCATGGCCCAAAGTGAAAATGTCTTAAACTACATTGAGCTAAAAAATTTCAGATCAAGCAGCATTTTCTTGAGATAATTATCCAAGTTTCTTCCCTGTTGAACAGTGCAAAATATCTCTGAAACTAACAGGAATGTATTTTTAGATAACTGGTATAACTTGTTGCTATAATTAAATGTTACCTCACTTCCTTTTAATTAGGAATTTAAAAGTTATTGTATCATTAAAAAGTCTTTGAAATGTCTGTAACTAAGAGAAATAGAAACAATTCAAATTAGAATGATTTCTGTAATTTCTCCTTTTTGTTTTGTGTTTTTTTTTTGTTCAGTGTAAAACAATATTGAACTTTTGTAAATATTTTGACTTAATGTATTGGATCTTGTTACTTTATCAGCTAACACTCATTATTTTAATACAGAAAAAAAGAGGTTTAGTAATTTCTTTTTATCTTGCCAACATGTAAAGTTTACTGTCCCATCATTTAAGAGTGATCCCCAGCTCTTTGGCGATATGTATCTGAATTCACAATATTTCTGTTTTTCAGCAGTTTTGAAAAGCATGTAATGTATGCTACCAATTGTCATATTACTTTTAGATGATGTAACAGCCATCAAAATGGATATTAAGTGATGCCTAATACTGTGGTATTGTCAACCTCATGAGTTCTCCATTTTCACATTAAACATGAAAACGAAATCAACTCTGGTTTGTTGGATCACTTATTTTATATGAGAATGTATTTCTTCTGACTTAGACCTAAATTCAGTGTGTTTTTATGTGACCGGTAATTTTTAATGAAGTTGGGTAAAGCTTGCTTTCATATTCACTCTAGTTGTACACGTTTGAGGCTTTTAGCCTTGGTTTGGTTGTTTTGGTGGCTGAGCTCTGTTAAAGCTGATACCCCGCAGCTGAGATATTTAGATGAACTTCAGCCCCAGTGGCTTTCTGGCTTCGCTCAAGTCTCTTATTTTTCTTTGGCATAGTTTTATAAAGTTTTCTTTAGGAAAAGAAAATAGTTACATAATTAAACTAAATAGAATAGGCATATATTTAAACCTGTTTTTTAATGGAACTTAAATTTAAAGAAATTCTGAAGGTATAAACGGTTCACCTGTAAAGCAGGTTTATGTGTTGAGTTTGGAACTGGTTTTATGCAGAACCCAAAAGTGTCAATAATGAAAGTCAACAACCTGTTACTTAGGACTTCTTTTAAAGTCTCACTTGGAAGAAAGGGATTTAAATTCTAGTTGAAATTTCAAGTTTTAAAAATTATTAAGGAAAAACAGAAATGTTTACCTTCGAATACTTAGGTCCCTTAAGATATTAAATATTGTGCAGGAGCTTTTCAAGCCTAGTTCACATTTTATTGAATAATTAAATACAAACAAGTGTCATGAAATTACCTTAAAATCTCTTTTCTGGCTATTAAGAATTTAAACAAATTCATTTGGCCTAGCCACAATTACCATTATATCCAACAGTAAATTGAATGTTGTTTTGAACAAAATACATATATTTTTTGCCTTAAAGGTTCATCATTATTGAGCTACTGTGGTACAAATAAGGTTTTCTGTGTTGCAGCTGTAAAGGAACATCCCCTTTCAGGAAAGGCCTCTAAAATTTTAAGACAAAAATAACAAAACAAAATCTTACTGTTTCTAAATAATTTTCCTCTCAATATTTCAGTTACTTAGGTACCCTATGAATACAATGCAGCATCTTTTCAACGGAGAAAACAATTTCAATACAGTTGTCTGCTTTTGTTTGGGATACAGACCTTTTCTTACTTTATTATAATATATAAACACATTTTCAAAGACAAAATGCTGTCTGAAATTAGTCATTGCAATTTGACATTCAAAGCATAGATACAATTTTCTTTGCAAATAAAGGTAATAAGAAATTAATACACTGTAATAGAGTGGAGTCCAAAAATTTTAGAAGGATGTAAATAAGCAACAATTTCTTTAAAAATTGAAATATTTACAAAGGATTTTTGCTCTATTCTTTGCCATATGCGTCTCACAAAACCAGTCAGCATTGTCGGTTCAAGCCGGACACAATTGCTCTTCTCTCCTGCTGGAGACTTTTCTAGATTATTGTTAGGAACCGTGCGTTGGGCACTAATTTATTTTAGCTGCGAAAACTCTGGTAGTTAATGACCCTTTTCTTTTTCTCCAAAATTCCAAAGACTTCTTTTCAAAAGATAGAGAGGAGAAGAGAGAAAAAAAAATAAGCTACCATTTTCTGCTGAATTTAAACTCTGGTCTAAAGACACTATGCAAATGACTTATGCTAAAGAGGAAAATACCCTTTCTCGCCCGACGAGAAGTGTAGATTCATCCAAAACCCCACACCGCTCGTCTTTGCTGCTAGAGGCACAGCACGGGTATAACTTGAGGTTGTGTTTTTGCTAGTTTCTTACCTCTGGGCCTTCTTTATAGCTTTGCCCCCCACCCTACTGTCGGTGGCAATTCCCGCGGCTGCCCCCTCGGCCGCCTGTTGGCTGCGCGGCGCCTCTGCCGCTTGCTCGCGCGCACTCCCCGCGCCTGGTCCCGCACACGCGCGCTCCCGCCTCCTCCCGCCCCGGTCGCTCTGTGGACCCCGGCAGCGACTGGGTGGCAGGTAGCGAGCCAGTCGGCCTCGGTCCGGTAACCCATGGCAACCGCCCTGGTAACCCATAGCAACTGCGCTGTGGAGAGAAAGAAAGAAAGAAAAAAACCCGGGGTGGAGGGGGGCGGCGGGTGGTGAGTGGGAACAAGAACCGCAAAAAGGCAGCAATTTACAGCACAGCCTGCAGCGCCCTCTCCCCTGCCCCACCTGCTCCAAATGTGGGCCCGCGAGGTCCCCTTCCCAGCGTCAGGATGACAACTCTGGCTGCTCGAAAATCATAAAAAGATAAAAATAAAAAGTAACACAGAGGGGCCTGGGGCGGGGGGCGGCTTTGGTGTGGGAGGGAGCTTGGAATACCGATGACCCTCTGGGCCGCCAGTTCATCGTTTTCAGGGCTCTGGCTGGGTTTGTGAGCAGGTGTGGAGCTGGGACCCCACCGCCCGGGTGGGTGTTTCCAGGGTCTGCAGGATGGGAGACGGGGGAGACTGTGGCCCCTTTACTGTACTCGGCTGGGCCCGAGGCTTTGTTCTGCAGACGCACGCCGGAGACTTGGACCCTGCTCGCAGCCCCGCCTTGGGTGTGGCTGAGGCCTGGAGGGTCCTCCGAGTGCCCCGGAGTGGCTGCAGGGCTGGGCGAAACCCACGCGTCCCAAACCGCACGCACCTCAAACATTATTTAACCCCATTCCTCTATAGTCTCCCCAGGACCCTAAAACCTGCAGGGCGGACTTGCAGTCGCTTTAACCCGCTCCCTTCCCATCTGGAAAGGGAGGGCACCGTCGCGCCTGGTGGAGGGATTGCATCTATGAAGTATGAAGAAGCTTGTGCCTCCTGGTCTAGAAACAGCCTTGGGTCAGGGTTGTGTGTGTGTGTGTGTGTGTGTGTGTGTGTGTGTGTGTGTGTGTGTGGTGGGGGCTTGCAGTAGGAGACAAGGCCCCCACCCCGTTATTCCGGGAGCCCGGAGACAAGCTTTCTTTGCCTTGAAAAACAAGCGCATGTTCGGTTATACTGGGTGCAAGGCGGCTAGAGGACAGAGGAGGGCGCTGCTGGGCCAGCGCTGCGGAGAACGAGCCGCCAGGGGTCTGGTTAGTGCCTGCGTGGTGAAGTGGGGTAGGCTCCCAAGACGAAAGGACCAACGCCCTACAGAGGTGTGAGTCTGTGCTTGGGCGCATCATCTGCTGCCTTGTGTATTCGCAGAAGGCCCAGCCTGCAATGAAATGAAGAAGGAAACACTGGAGCTGGGTCCATTCCATATAGAGCACGCAAGCACATGAAAAGCCCACTCTGCAAGGAAATGTAATGGGGTAAGGAGAGATTGCTCTAGGAATCTGGGAATCTGTGGTTCTAGGACACAGTAATTCTCACTAGCTGTGATTCCAGACGCATTGTGATGTTTCAAAAGTGAGAAGGTTTGGCGTGGGTGATTATTGAAGTCCTTTGAGCTCTTAATCCTCAAATCTTCCTCTGTAGGTATGTACCAGTTACACATTCAAATAGTAAAATCATTAGCAACATCCTTTAGGAAGGCAAAGGCCTGCACAAGTGCAACACACACACACATGCACACACACATTTGAACAATTTGTATCCCCCAAAATGTGATTAGAGCAATAGCGTTTTACATATCTAATACTTTTGCTGGTTAACAGAAGGGAAGCTGGCTATGTAAAGAATTCCATTTCAATCCTTTTGCAAAGAAAGAATCTTCTGAATATTTTTGCTGCTAAAGGGAAACTTGGTTTATTTTCACAAACTCGCATTTTCTGGGTTCTGCTGCTCCCTGGGCACCAGGTACAGAGGAGATGGTGCAAACTGTGAGGGACAGTGGATGGGAACTTGCCCGCGCTGGGATTCATTCCGTACAATTTCAGCCCTTTGCGTAGTGGTGTCCTGGGAGCCCTGTGCTTTCATTTAATTTTTTTTTAACAAAAGCAATTACAGAAAAGTGCAGATTTAACGTGTGACATTTAACATTTTGCCGTGGCAGGCAGCCTCCACTTAAATGGGGCCTTTCTGCAGAACAACAGGAGCCAAAAGGCCTTGTGTCGGGGAGTAATGTAAGGCACTATCTGGGCTGCGAACGCACAATGAATCGGGAAGGATTTATGTAATTAATTGACCAGTCTTAACCTGTTATCGTGATGTAAGGAATTTGGAACTCATTAATTTGGGCTCTGACAGATTTCATATTAGAGCTGGCAAATATGGATTGAGCCCCTTATTCTTGTAGCAGCTGGAGTTTCCATGACAGTGAGGATTAGTGAAGAAGACCTATTGCTGGAGTCAAACTGCCTCTTTGTAATCAGTAGCCCTGCTCTGCATTAAAGGCATCACAAAAAAAGAAAAGAAACAAAAAAAAAAAAAAAAAAGGAAAAAGCGTATTACCTGGCAGAGGGAGCAGAAGGGTCTTGTGCTCACTCTGCTAGTATGTGTACTGAGCTCAAGCATTTGCAGTTAAATGAAAACATTAATTTCAGCCATAAAGTTAGGTGGTTTCTCAAACACCTTGAGAGAATGAGAAGGTAAGGGTCTCAGGGTCAGGTCTGGTATTGTTGTCAAAGTTAAAAGGGATAAAAAGACAGAGCCTTTGAATTTTCTCAGTGTGAACGCGGAGATTGTATGCAGAAGGAAATGGAAGTCTCATGAGGGGCAAATGGCATTTTGTATAATGTCATAGCCACAAATGAGCAATTCAGGGCCTCGAAGGTGAGACTGGCTTCCTCAGGAGCCACTTGCTGTGCTCCTCTGTGGACCCTGTGAATTCTAAAACTCACATAATGAGCATTTCATCAATAACCTGATCTGTGTCCTCTGCAGTATTTGATGTTTAATGAATCACCCACTGGGAAATGTCTAGTTTATTATTTGAGATTTTAAGAAAACCTAGTCAAAATCTAACTTTTACTTCCCGGCACCTGCCCACCCCACCCCCTGCACCTCCCCCCATCACCACTTGACAATCAGAAAATTACTAGGTTGGAAAAAAGTCCCAATATGAAACAATGCTGTCCCCCCTTCCTTTCACAATAGATTGTGCCTATTGCTGAACCATGTGATAAGGTTAATATAACAACTGCCATAAGGATCATTAATACAGGCAGATAAGCAAAGTTGCATGTTTAAAACACGTTCAGGGTATCATTTGCCTCCCCCTGCTGATAAAGAAGGCTTCAGTAACAAATGCAGAATAAAGACACCGAACATTTACCTTCTCAGACAGAAAGCCCAACTGACCTTTCCTAATACATTATTTCTCATAAGTACTCTTCAAAGTTGGGGACTGATCACTTTTGAAGTATGTTTTTTTACTTTGTATATTACCTTTAAAAAATTTCCAATCAAGCATCAGTTAAAATTTAATATAACAAATATTGTTACAATATAAATCTTTGCAACAACAAAAAAGATTTCCAACTCTTCTGCTGTGGGGAAGCATTGGAAATTTCCATCCCCTCTTTTTTTGTTGTCTTCATTCCAACCAAACCCCAAAGTAAAGAATTTTTATTTTTATTTTTTTTAGTTAGTGATAATAGGATTTGATGTAGCAATGAGGGACTTGGTGCAAAGATTTGTTTTGTGATTATCTTGTTAACAAGTGATTTCTTTAGGCTTGGTTCCATTTAAATGAATGCATGAAGATAAACACTAGAAATTGCATCGATATATTAATGCTATCCTTCACATCGAGAGCGAAAAGAGGGCCAGTAGTTGTTATTGGTATTATTATTTTAGTGGGAAGGCTGTGAAGATAAACAATTGATATTAGTAAGACTTGGATAACTAGTATAAACCATGACAAGGGTGATTAATTGTGTATATAAACACACTTCAAATTTGTATACACAATCTCAGCTCTCACCTAGAGATTCCTTTGTATTTTCTGAAAGGGTAATTTCTAAGTTGGCAATTACAAGGTTATCAAGTCATGTGCTGTGTGTTCTGTTTATACGTCGGAGTTATGGAATGGACATATTGAAGCGTGATTTCCTGGAGAAAGTGTCAAGTGGGAGGAAGTTGGGGCGCATTGGCTGTGCTGTGAGGCCAGTGGAAACCCAAAGGTGGCGCCAGCCCTCTCTGGACTAGGGTTTCCTCATCAGTACAGTAAGAACCTTGAATACAGAATGTCCTGAAAGGTGTTAATAAGTGTTACTAAAAAAGGTGGGGAGGAGATCGGGTAGAGGCTTCCATGGTCAATAACATTTCAGACACATTGGGTTGAACGAAGTTAATGTTAATTTTCTGCAGGACTTCTCAGTGCCTTTCATATGTTAACATGCAGATTTCTCAAACTGATTCTAAGAAGAGAATCCAAAATACTCTGATCTTTTGAGCTTATAATACTTTGCATTCCTTCCCAGAATGGTTAAGGGGCACTTGCACTCACCTCAGGTGTTCTCGAGGTCAGGGTGGTTCAAGCAAAGCGTGGACATCACTAACAGAGAAGGATTCTTCTTCAGGGACCAGGTTGTATAAAAAGGTAGGGGCTATGGTGCTAAGGTTAAACTTGTTTCATTGCTTATGAGATGCGTGACCTGGAATGTGACACTCTGCCTTTTGGAGTTTGTTTGTTCATTGATACCTTGTGGGCAATGAATTCACTGTGTGTTCTCTCTGCTTCTATGGGTCTTTTCCTTTCCCATCCCAATGCCCTCTTGCATGACTTGTTCCTATTTGTTACTCAGGCTGATGAAGTGTCTCCTCTGAGCTGATGCCACTCTGACCACACCCACCACAGTTCAGGTGCCTTTTCACACTGTTTCTGTAGCAGGACCTCCCTTGTCCCCATGTGCCTTCTGGCACACCCATTCCCCTGCATGGTTGGTCATCCATCTGTCCCTGTCTTCAGGCAGTAGCCCCTGGAGGGTGAGGCCTGCATCTCATGTATGATCCCCATTGCCCAGCTCCAGCCACAGTTTAATGCGGAGCATATTCTAGAGTCCATGATGAATCACCGTCATATGGGAGACCAAAGGCCTGCAGACCCTTCTTAAAGTTCCTACCCTGTGGCACAGCCAGCCAAAGTAGCAGAAGAGCTTAGAGAATGGGGGTAGGTAATTCAGAGACATTTGTCACCTTGAACTTGGAAATGTTGGTTGTCCTGAGGGTGAAGGAGAGCGCTCCATTTCAGTGCCTCATTTCCCATTTCTTTTGGCAGTAGACTTTGGAATGGTAATGTAATTGTCCATTCATTACGTCTGCACGGCAGTCAGAAATCTTTGCTCAACGAAGAGAGTACTCTTTTCATTGATCGAAGAGACCATTCAACGAAATGTTTTAATGCAATACTTCTTTTGGTCAACTTGTTTCTGATAAGACACTGTGCGGAACTCAGTGGGTATATAGTATAGTGACATTGGATGAATGGTGGACGATTAAGTTGAAATATTTGGCTACGTGGGCAGGTGCATTTTCTCCGAACGTGTGCTCCTATATCATGGAATGCCATGCAAAGCTGAAGCCCAGTCTGACTTTAAAAAAGTACTTAAAGAGTAATTCAAAGCTTTACAAAAGTCTCCTAAAACACACCAAAAGAGTCTAATTTTAACCCCCTGCAAGCTTTCTTATGGTTCTTTCCTGAATCAAGTTTGTCCATCACTATATTAGATGGTAATCCTCCAAAGTCAAAAGGGACATTTTTATATGGATTTTGACAGTGAGTTGTACTGTGAGCAATTTAATTTAAGGCTGTGTTAGTGCAGTGTAGGTGTTTGTGTAGCCTGTGGTTCAGCCTGACCTCTAGAGGAAGACAGAATGTAACCGTAATAAACATTTACTGAGTTTTAACACCAGCCCAGAAAAAGATAAAGGAATGATGAAGGCAACTGAGATGATACTGTCCATTAGAGCAAAGGAGACAGTTTGTAAGTAAATAGGAGCTGGGGTTACATGAAGAACACGAACTACAACAAAGACACCCCAATTGCAATGGCTCAGATGAGTGAGAAATCAACTTCTCTCAGGAACTGTTGAAGGCAGGGGGGCAAGCCCTGCTCCAGGACATCACTCAGGGACCCAGGCTGGGGCAGCGGCTCTGCTGTCCTCGCATGTGCTTTCCAGATGTCTCCAGGCATTCCTGCTTCCAGCCAGGAAGAAGAAAGTTGGGGACACAACTGGGGTGAGCACCGTTTAATTTATTTTTCAACAGAAAATTTTAAACACACACAAATGTACAGATAACGTATTATAATGCATACCCACATGCCCATCACTCAGCTTAAAGGTATCTTCATCTGGTTAAACATGTATCATTTACATCTCCTAGTAAGGCCCTCCTCATTTTAAGTCAAATTTCAGACCTCTTTAAGAAGATGCTCTATCACGTGGTAGGAACTCAGCCACTTGGCCATCTACTTACAAGCAAGGCTGGGCAAAGTCTCTAGCTGAATGGTCCAGGAGAATACCACATTTGAGATTATAGGATTTGAGGGGGTCCTTGAGAAAGGCCATAGAGATCAGAATTAAATCGCTCAGGGAAAGACTACAGACATCTCTACGCTGCAGTGGAATCCAGTGGTGACGTTCACATAAGGGTACCCTGTGAAAGGCTACACTGAGTCTTGCGTGATTGAATTTTCAGCAAATGCAACATTTGCTGAACAAAAACAGAAGAGCAAAATGAAGTGCTTAGAAGGCCGGCATTGAATTGTACTCTTTTTCTCGTCTGTGTAAAATTAGCTGAGAGGATGGTTTTAGAGGAGAGTCAATATATGAAGAAGTTGTGAAGATAGTTTATCTGCTCCTGCTGCTGGAACTCTGTCTTTTGAAGTGTTAAAAAAAAAAGGCGTGTGTTTGAGACTTCACGTATTTTCATGTAACAAAGAGGGAAGAAGACACCACAGAACTTAAAATGAGCAAAATAGGAACTAGTGCATCGAAGAATTAATTTATGTCACGAAACATTTATTGGGCATGCGCTGTATTCAGAGGATTGTCCTAAGTTCTCCAGGGGATACAGTAATAACAAGTATACAGTCCTTTTTCTCTGGGGTTCTCAAGCTGAGGGCAGATACACAGGAAAACAGCCAACCATAACATAAGACAGAATGAATCAGGTGCCACAGTTGATGTCCAGTGTTTTTTCCTGCCTGCTAGCTATTCTCTTCTCCCAGATTTCTTAATCTTCCTCAGGGGCCAGCCCTCTTCATTCTCAGTTCTCAGTGGAGCTGATTGAATCTTCATGCCGGGAGTGGGTGATGACCCAAACCTAGCCAAACAGAGCAATGGTATTTTCCTGGCCCAAGTGATTGGTTCAGGAGTGGGCACATGACTTTATGAGAACCAATGCCTTTCGTGCAGCTGTGGAGAAAGGAAACTCTTTTTATCACTGGGGTGGCTGGGATAGGGTGCAAAGCGGGGAGTGCCTGCCCAAGAGCAAGAGGAGAGTGGGCCTCGATGCCATCCTTTAATCTGCTAGAACCTCCCATGCCAAGCACTGCAGTGAACATGTTTACTGATTTATCCACTTATTCACTCACTGGCTCACTTTACTGGCAGTTGTATTTAATCCCTATACCATTAACATGAGGCAGGTAACATTATCCCCCGTTGTAAAGATGAGCCCACTGTTAATTAATGGAAGAGCTGGAACGGAACACAGGTCGGTTTCTAAATCCTTACTAATTTCCCTAGACACAGCTTTTGAGGAGAAAATGACTCTTAGACTACTGTATTTTCTTAACTCCTAGAACAGTGCATTTGGTTCGAAGGTGCTCCTTGTACGTTCACTGGCTGAGTGTACATTTGTGGTGGAAGGGGTGGTGGTGCGGTTACCCAGATTGGGGGCACATGGAAAGGTGCAGGAGGAAGTGGAGGAGAGGATGGGCTCACGCGTGGCAATGACGACTTTGTGGTGTGGACACAGGAAGAGCTGACATGCCAAAGTGGGACTGGAATCTGGAGAGAGGTCAAAGATCCAAATTCGGGAATCCTCTGAGAGGAAAACTGACAACGGCCATCTTTGCACAAATGTCATGTCAGTGAGGCCTTTCTTGACTCAAAATTGTTATCTCCTCTCAGCTCCCCCCCTCCCTCCCTCCCTATCCTTCTTTCCCCCTTTATATTCTCCACAGCACTTATCACTTATATTTATTTTACTTGCCTGTTTGTTTTCATCTGTCTTTTCTGTACCCCCATGGTCACTGTTTTTCACGTGGAATCCAGTGTGCCCAGGCAAGGGCTGCTGGGTACACAGAAGGTGCTCAATTGATACTGGTTGTATGAATAAATGAAGGACTGGAAGTGGATGAGGTTGCTCACTGGTGGCAATGACAAATGGTGGAGGAGGTTGGACAGAAGGCTGAAGAAGAGGAGATCCTGGGGGAAACTGGGAATGTTTAAGAAGCAGAAGGCAAATCAATAAAGAGCAATCCGCAAGAATAAAGAAAAAAAGCAGAGGATTTCAAGAAGGCAGCAGTGGGCAGGGTCAAATGTTGAGAGGTCAAAGATGGTCAAGACTGTTACATGTGGAGTGAGTTCTCTTGGGTAATGTTGCTCAGCAGCATGATGTAGCAGCGCCTGGGACTCAGTCAGTTATGAGAGTTTGACTTTCAGTCCTGCCATTTGTTATGATGTAAACATGGGTTGCTCTCAGAGCATCTGAGCCTTGGTTTCTTTACCTGGGAAATGGATGTAATACTGACTGTACCTCAGAGCATAATTTTGAGGATAAACTGAATTATTGTGTGAGAAGAGCATGCATATTGGTGAATTATTACCATACTTACTGATTTTCAAGAAGTAGAATAAATAGAGAGACTAAATATATATGAATAAAGAGTGTCATGAAAATTTCCATAAGCATTATTATTTGGGAAAAATTGATTTCAAGAGAAAACAAAATGCACGATGATTCTTGCTGCTATTTTCAAACTCTATGCATATTCACTTGAAAGTGAGCACTTTGTATTTATGAATTTGAATTTGGGGCATTTTCTTCATCATGTCTGTTTCCAGTTTCCTTGCCCCTTTCTGCCCAGCTTATTTATGCAAATATACACCCCCACCACCACACAACACACAACACCTCCGGAAGCCAAGAGGCCTTATTTCAGCCCTCTGACAGTTGGGATGGAGAGCTGCTTGTAACTATTCCCTTTCCCTGCCCCCTCTCAGGGTATCTTTTTTTCACCCCTTGTAGCCAGGAGGTTGCATATCTCATGTCATTCTAGAAAAATCATTGATTATATTTATGCATCATCTTTTATGTAGTAGGTTTTGAGTTAGATTTAGTCTTAGTAACTGAAAGTTCAACATTTTCTGAATATTTTCCTTCAGAACCACAACCATCTTTGGCAGCAAAGAAGCTGAGGGATGAATAGGCTTCCATGTTGCTTGGTTATAGATAGGGAGATGCGGAGAGAAATTTGCAAGCATTTGCATATATACAATTGTCTGTCTGATGTTTGCTTCCAAGCTTGCTCTCCTCCTTTGCCCACTGCTCTCTTTGTGCAGCGAATTACTAATACAAACACAGATAATGAAATTGCTGATCCCAGTCTGAAAAGCCGACGCACATTTTGGAAGGTACCTGGGGAAAATGGATAGGTTCTCTTGATCTTGTGGCTTTATCCAGACAAGGAACTGAAGAGGAGAAAGTAATTACAGGGACTTGTCTTTGAAGGTAGAATGAGTGGCGCTGACAGGATTTCTTTTCAGAGAATCTTGTAGAGATGCTGTTTTCTCGTTAATATCAATAGGTATTTGCCTGGAAATAGAGTTTACTTATTAAAAATGTGTGTCCAGCCGATGGGTTGCTGTCCATGGGAGACCAAACAAGTTCAATCCTTGTGCTTCAGAACAGAGTGGGTCTCTGCTGGGTGAAGTTTGCCCCCAGGAGCGAGGCATTCCCCAGGGGAGCCATGCCAGTGCAAATCCTAGAGGCAGGAAGAAAGTAAATCTGCCCCCAAGAGCATGGCTGCTTCTGTTGTGCTCCGGAACCAGAGGCTTCTTAAAGCAGAAATGTGACTTTTGGGGGGAACTGGAGGTGGTGGCTCAGTGGCCCTGATTAGGTGATGGTGACATCAATATGCTCAGCTTGTCTGACTCCAAAATATGTCCCTATTGGCTATCAGAAAGTTCTCTGGAGAAAAGAGCTGAAAATCAACTTGAACTGGAAACTTACTAGGGTAACAAACAACATTTCCTTACACCTGTCCTTGCCGTGGACCAAAAGTTAGTACTCTGGTAAGCAAGCAACTAAAATGAAGCCCATGGTTTCTTAAACAAACAGTCAAATGAATAAACAATGAAGTTTTAATTGTGAATGTCCTATGTAAGTTATGGCATAACATGATCACTTGGGTTCCAAGAGCTTATCTGCTCTTTACTTTCCTTTAAATAATCCAATTCTCTCTGTCTGAACAGGTTGCTAAACAACCCAAGTTGGTGTTGACAGCTTGTATGAAAAGAACAAATATTTGCTTTTTCTTTCATGTAAATATGTGCGGGCCTGTCAGATGAGGCTGGCTTAAAGAGGTTAAGATTTTGTCTTCCACAGCTCACTAAGGGACAGCTAATCTGTATCAGAAATAATTTTAGATGTGGAACTGCAGTGTGGAAAATGGAGGCGTCCCACTGGTTTCAGTGACATTAGTGGGGAAAAAAATTAGCTGAGAATGGTTATGCAATGTTTATTTTGTCATGTGGCCTAAAATAGATTGGGAATAGAATAAGAAAGAGAGAAACAGTTTAGAAGACTGATCTAGCAGCTATTACTGTATTGGAAATTAGTTTAATGGTATTCTAACACTTTAAATAGATACACATGAAATGATATAACTTTACATCAGAATGGTGTTAAATAAAAAAACAGTGATAGCATTATTTTAGATAAAGTAGATTTATTTTTTTGAAACTAGTGGTATTAAAGAACTCATTGGGCAATCGTATCTGCGTGCCTTGCTTTTTCCCAGTTCTCTCGGGGCACAGTCTTCGGAGCCCATAATGAGGCAGGGAAAGGCGCGCTGTTGCAGCTGCTGTTTAGTGGAGGAGAGTGAGTGAAGGAACATTTCTCTTCAAAATGAAGGCAGCGTCATCCTAGTGGTGCTGTTGGACTGTAGACTGCGGATGTTTAAGCTCCTGTGTGAAATTCATTTGCAGATATAATGGATCCCAACCTGAATGTGAAATATTCATTACGCACCGTGTTGCTTCTGTTCGGACTCACGCGGCCTGCCACTCCAGGTGGGACTGCGCCCTGATTGCCCCCGACGTCGTCCCCTTTCACGGTGCCCACTGCGCGGTAGTCCCGGGCTGTGTCAGCAGCTACCTCGCTGGCCAGACGGTGG
Organism: Anoura caudifer; assembly: GCA_004027475.1. NCBI lineage: Eukaryota > Metazoa > Chordata > Mammalia > Chiroptera > Phyllostomidae > Anoura > Anoura caudifer. Next base: position 174,237 of record PVKU01002755.1, read on the forward strand.
GTCCCCCTTTCCTTTCCACAACGAGGAACTCACTGTCCTGGTAGTACCATCTGCATTCTGCAGTACATTTTAGGACACAGGAGGGGGATTTTAATAAGAGCTCCAAAGGGCCTGCTGCCGTTTTTAGAGGGAAGGTTTCCTACAAAGGAAGCGCATGGAAACTCCCAAGAGAAAGCTGTTGAAAGCGCCCCCAGCCAGGGGGACCGGTGTCATCCCATTTCATTGTCTACCTGTCACCGCAGCCCTTGCCTGATGCTGACAGGCTGCTCTGTCCTCTTGTAGCCACTGCTGCTTAATGTCATTTTCTTGGTCGAATGTCTTTATTTCCGACTTGTTACAAACCATTAACTAGTTTCCAGTTTTTTAATGTCCCAGCTACTTTTGACTAGTAAGTCATTTGGCATAACAAGGTTTCCCTTTATCTTCTTGCTAAAGAAAATCTCTAGACGAAATCTCTTCCCAGTTTTATGAATCCTAGTAACTAGGAAGTACCTGTCATTGGCTACTAGACATCTTTTCTGAAAGCATATTCCAACTCATATGATAGAACGTGACACACACTGGGCAGGTAACCATTAGGTGCCAAGGCTTCAAATAATTTAGGTGAAAAGCAGAGAGTGTTTTCCAAATGTACTTCGTGTGATGGTTACAGATAAACACACATGGTTTTTAATTAGATTGCCTGGATGAAATGCTTTCAAACATGAAATTTTTTTAATATGTTTTGAAAAGCCTTCAGTGGTTTAACAGCTGTCAGTCTCTATAATCACAGCTTTAAAGAGTAGTGCTTTGTAGCATTGCTGAAATGGAGACTGGCTGCATTGGACATTGATGTTAAAAATAATGTATTCAGACGTGTGGCTTGATGACATATTGCTAAACCATTAGAAGCCACTTCGACTTTAGTTTGCTTTGGCAAAAAACTGCTCACACATGAAATAAAGGTAACTAAAATTTAGAGAATCTTCTAGATGGCTCCATAGTATTAAAGTTTTAAAAACATACTGTAAAAAATGCACTTAAATGTTATGAGCAAATCTATTAATGAAATATTATACCATTGAAATCCTCAATAGGAATATTTATTGATTCTTGCCTAATTAATGGATTAAGGAGTTTTAAAAAATCAGTTACTGGCCTAGCAATTCTACCCCTAGGGCCATCTTAGTGAAATCTATCTTAGAGAAATAGTTGAGCAGGTGCACAGCTTATACCGTCAGTGCGTGTGGCATTGTTTTTTAATTGCGAAAAATACGAGACAGCTTAGCAATCTATTAATGAAAGAATGGATAAGTGAACCATGCTACTGCTCTACAGAATGGAAGGCGATATTGTTGTTTTAAAAATGAGCTACAAAATGTATGTGCTGATCAGGGGAATGTCTGACGTATTGGTCAGTGAAAAAAGCGGACGGCAGTGCAGTGTATAGAGTGTGATATTGTTTTTGAGGGTGGGGGTAACTCTCCCCATCTCCTCTATCTTCGTGTAAGCATAAAACAGCCTGGAAGGGTACCTACCGGACAAACTCTGGGTGTGAAGGAGTAGGAGAAATCAGAAGTAAGACCTGGTCATTTGCTTTCTATACCTCCCTATCATTCGAATTCAGATTCTCTGATGTTGACAGACAGTATGAGTTCACTTGACAACATGATTAAATAATTTAAAAAGAAAATCTCATGTCATGGGAAGTTGAGGATAAAAGGAGGTAAGTGTAGCTGCTCGCAATTGCTAACACAGAAGCCTGGCTTCCTCCCATTCAGCGAGCCCTGGCACTTGTAGCAAGTACATCTTTCTACGTATTTTAACAAAAGAACCTCAAAATCTGGGTGCACATGCTGTCAACCCTAGGTTTGTGTCACTCCAGGCAGTGGTCCTCAGTTGGTTTCTTGGTGCTGTATTTCAAGGCAGCTCATAAATTATTAATAGTACATGTGTAGGTCAGAGACACACTAACCCTGACAATCATTCCATAATATTCTTTCTTTAGCATTAGAAGAGAAGAGAAGGGAGGAATCAATATGCAACATCAGAGGCACATTTCACATAGATATGGTACATGCACTTAGAAAAAAAGAGTCAGATCTTTACAAAAACCTGTCAGCCTGGCATTAATCTTGTATTATGAATAATGTGGCTATCTATGAATCTTTAATATTTTTTAAATGATGAAATTGTATGGTATGCCCCACCAAAGCAAATTTGATAAAATGTGAGAATAGATTGATCAATGAAGATATTGATATACATGAATAAAAAAATTTAAACCTTGCTCATGAAAGCAGAAAAAGGGGCAGCTGTACTTTGACCTCAGGGTACATTTGCAGCCCCAATAAATTTAATTCTGGCATGATCCAGGAGGCCTGGAAATGAGTCTTTAAGTAAGTTAGAAAGTGATGGGTTGAAACCATCATCCCACTGGAGAAGCAGCTCTGGTTGTAAACTTCTACCACCCAATATGGTGCTGGGCCCTAGCTTATCCCCAAACCCTATTTGAAAATTCCTAACAAACACACAGATTGATGCTTCATTCAGAAGGTACAGCAGTACTCGAGAAAGATTACAAAGCCAATGGCTTGTCAGAAATACTGTTATATTCATTTTTTTTCCTATGAAATAATCCTGGAATAATTTGTTCCAGGTTTTAATTTTTCAGGGAAAGTAAGAAACGTAGATCAAGAACTTTGCTTCAGAAATTTGCCTAATGAAGAAATTTTCATCAGTGCTTGTTGAACTGAGGATAAAAATATAGTTTGTTTCTATAGATTTGAGGAGAATTAACATGTATCTGATTGTTAATATTTGATTCTTGTTTAATTATTTATGGTATCAAGGAATGAATCTGTCAAGTAAATAATGAAATGCGTACATGCAGCATATGTAATTAGGTTAGGTGCATAAATCCAAAACGTTCACTTTATAGTTGTCAGTGTAAAATTTATTAATAATGAGAAATGGTAAGTGAGAAAAATTCTTAATACAGTCCACCTCATTAGTGTGGATTACAGCAATTGTTGGTCAGAGAAGAAGAGAAGGAGGAGGAGGAAGAGGGCGATGAATAGAGGACATCAGGTTTCATTTTCTTAGTTGTGCTTTACTTATTTAAAAATATTAGTAAACTGGGGTACATTTTCCTCTCTCCTGTTTAGAAATGTGTGATTTGAACAATGAGCTGTGGGTTTGAGTGAAGATGCAAATGGAATAATTCCTATTGAAAAAATACAGGCCTCAGGGTTTCTAAACCTAAACAATTACTTAATGGGAAAATTCAACTGATGTTTGGGAAGGAAAAACCTACTTTTATAATTGAACAGCCAGATTTGAATCTTAAAATTTGGCTTGAAATTCACCAATGGTGAAAAGACGGCAAGCCATGCATCATCCACGGAACTCTTCCATGTTTCTCTTTCTTCACTAGCCGAGTGGGAGTGGAGGAGAGTAGCTCCCTGTCAAGCAAATACCCTGGTTTTGCCTGGGCTGCTGGGAAATGTAATGAGATGGATTTGAGGAGAACATACCTGGGAGTGGGGCTTGATGGTACACAGTACTAGGTGGGATCCCAGGATATGGTGGACTAGAGGTCAGAGGACACACTCTCTGCCCCTGAGGGTCCTGGCTGAGTGGGTGCCACCAACTCCATATGAAGGAATTTGACTGATAACCTGGTTAGATTTAGTTCTGTCCTTAATGTTAATTGTTAATAACATGTGGGGCCTACAGGGGAATCAACCAGAAAACGAGATAATGAGATCCCACACTATCACTAACTAGCCTGGAAACTTCCAGAAAGTTCTGTAAATGCTAGGGCCTCACTTTCTTCACTTACCAAATTCAAGGGCTGTAATTCTGGCTTTAATGGTCTACGATTCACAGAGATGGTATTGTGCAAGCAACTCCATGAGCTTCTCAAAAAAAAAAAAAAAAAAAGGGAGGAGAGAGGTAGTATTATTATACAAACATCCATCATCTGACTGGTATTGTTATAGGGGCAGTTATACATTTATTAGAAGGTGAGAGATATAATCACAAAAGGAAGTCCATGTATTATGTTAGCAAATGATATGACTCTAACTATAGCCACCACTTACGAACTTTCTGCCTCACATACATAAAAGTTAAAAGAGAGCTAGGAGTCCTATTTAGGATAAAGAAGTGACATTACAAAACATAGAGTGTATGTCGCAATTTTCCTACCTGCCTAGATTAAAAGAGGGGATGGTTCTTTAATAATAGTACCTTCAAAAGCTTCCGTGATTTACAGGTTTTCAAAAGGATGAAGATGGTGGTGAATCCATCTTCAGTTATTACATTATTTGCTAAATCAACAGAATTATTTGCTATCCTCCTGGTCTTAATTCTCAGATATCTACAAACTAAAAAGTTTAGGACAAAAATAGCTCAATTCAGTCAAGCATTACTATTGTTAAAGGAAACCCCTAGGAGGAATCCATACTAAGGCTAGTTATTTAGGAAAAAAGCAAACATGATTTTACCACCCAGTAAGATATTACCAGTTGAATTCAACCAATCAATTTGCTATTGACTGAGTCATATACACCATTTTTGAACATGTATTTTATAGAAAGAATCAATACAAGAATCATCTCAATGTGACTATTTTTGACTTCCAAATGATAGGCTATCATAATTTGCAGAGAGATGGTTTTAGTTCCCTTCTTTCTTGGGAATTACTCCCTTTCCCTTCAAGACCATATTCTTAAGAAAAATAATTTTTTAAAGCCAGTTAGTTTAGGGATGATTTGTACACAGAAACAGATGGCTGAGAGACTGCTTCAAATTCAGATTTTGTTTTAATATCACCTATCCTATCCCCTGCCTCCCCTCCCACCCCCTAATATAACTCAAGGGTAAGTCCTGACTTGATGATGTCATTTGCTCATCTCTCTTGCCAGGAAAATTCAGAGATAGGCATGTGACCCAGTTCTGGCCAATGAAATGGGAAGAGATCTTTGGAGGGGTCTTCCAGTACAACGTCCCCACTCTTATCTTAGGAAGAAATTTGAGGTAAGAACAGTTCTACTTTTTGGCTTGACTTTTCATGTCTTCAAGTGATGCCAAGAGCCATGGAAGCCATTTTGAGACCTTGAGGAGAACTGAGGACAAGGTTGACAAGCTGAGGATGGCAGAGTGGGAAGATGAGAAGAACCCGGGTCCTTGACAACATGAAACATTATCGAGCCATTAAATTCATCTTAGCACCTGCTACCTTGAGACTGTGTCATGAAATACTACATTTTCATTGTTGTATAAGCAAGTAGAGACGAGTTTTCTATTATTCACATCAAAGTTATCTTAACAAAGACATGAGATATAAGAAGTTTATTTTATCACACGTAAGAGAAGAGCTCATCCTTAAACTGGGAGTGACTTTACTTGTTTGGTTGAGAATATTTAAGTTCTCTGCTATTTCAACATGTGCATTATTTTAAGAATACTGGGTATAATATCACTTAATATTCCTGAGAACAAATACTAAGTAACTCAACATTTTGTGTCACTAAGCGTGAGGAGTGGCTTCTTGGAAGGAATGGTATTTAATCTGGGCCTGGAAGGATCAGTGGTGTTTGAACAGTTGGAGATGGGGTTCAAGGGCACTCTAGCGACCTTGAAGGTAGCATGTGTTTGGGGGTATGTGATGGTGGGCAGATAAGGCTGGATGGAGCTGGTTAGGTGCAGACTGTGGAGTATCTGGAACGCCTTGCTGAGAAGTTTGGGCTTCTTCTCCTCAGTGGTGAGAAATATTAAATCTGAGCAGGTCACCCCTTGTTGGCTCTGGATGACTTGTTAAAGCACCTAGTATTTATTGTATCTACATTTCTGCATAGTTTAATGAAAAGTGTACATGATTTTAATGACAATAAAATCCATTTTCCATTCTAATTTGGATTCTATATTTCAAAGTGACTGGTTAAGTAGCTACTGTTTTCCAAAATGTTCAAAACCAGATGCAAGTTCTCCAGAGAGACTACTCGGAGGCCAGAAAACAACTGTGTAAGGCAGTCAAGCTCAGACCCCTGGGTGCTGGCGGGCATGCCAGTTAGGTGGAGGGTCTGATACTCTGGGAAGGGAGAGACGTCTTGCCTGTGCCTGCAAAGAGATGTCTCGATGGAAAAGGGCATCGGGGAAAAGCTGCTTAGAGCCTTGGGATGGAATGAGACTGGAGACGAGAGTTCAGAAAGAGAAGCTGGAAGTGTGAGCTTCTATTTTCAGTGCCCGGGAGTTGACTCTCTTCAGTCGTGTTACTGATGAAGAGAGAGAAACAGAGCAGGGAAGAGATATGACCATATTTCCTGGAGGTTTTCATTTGCTTACTGCTTTACGTTTTCTCTCATATCAGAAAGGAATTGACCTTAAAGAAAACCTGGAATGAACACGAGGCATCACGACTTCCCTGCTGGTAGAGATGGGCTGGTAGGAGACGGGCCTAAACCTCAGCCCTGTCACTAAGAGTACTGATTCCTGCAGATCAGGCAACTCAAAGAGTAGCTCTCCCCTGGCTGCCTCTTCCAACGGTGAACACAGTGAAGTCACACACGGTGCCAAGGTATCATCCCGCTGAAGACATGGGAATTGTTTGTGTCTCTTTTAGAGCAAGGAAGCACTTCCCAGAACCCCCCAGCAGATGTCCTCTTGCCTGGAGTTGGCCCATACTGGTCACATGCTTTTCTGAACCAAGTCCTGGACAAGAGAAGGGGCTGACCAAACAGATTTAGACTATTTAGGATTCACCGTTGGGCCACAAGGGAAACAAAGGAATGGCTTGGAGGTAGGGTGGGAGAGTGAAGGAAGTGGGTATGGGACAGCAGTGTCAGCTGTAAGAAAGGACCAGGAAAGGCACACTGCAGAGTTGTTGAGAGCTCAGGCTCTGGAGGGAGGCAGGCCTGCTTTCTCAACCGAGCTCCGTAGCTGGCTTCCCTAAGCCTCGGTTTCTGGGAGAGCAATAGGGCTGCTGTGGCAAAAATACTCCAGGTAAAGTTGGCATAATGCTTTGTGTGTAATAAATCCTCGGTAGATGTTTGATATTATTGTTGTTGCTGATACTGTTGTTATTAATAAAAGTAACCTAGCTCCTGTCCTGGAGGAGCTCACAGGAGTCCACATGTCGTGACCGGAGCTGTCACAAGGCAGGAGGTGACTTCTTACAGGGAGTGAGTCTTCCCCCCTTTATGCCAAAGGAAGGAGAGAGGCTCTCTAAGGACTGCTTACCCTTCTGCGTACGACTTGCCTCTATTCCCGTAAGGATAGCTCAGCTAGGGCAGGGATCCTGCCGCAGCATCCTCATGGGGGTGGCTGGATCCGAAGGCCTGGGGAGAAGAGAGCACAGCACACCCTCTCACCTCTGCTCAATAGGCGCAAATGGGGCGCTGGGGATGCTTTCACCCAAATTCATCACTATGGACAGGGTGGTCGGGGACCAGTGGGCTCCAACGTCTGCCATGAGAGTTCAAGGTTGTGAACCTTCCCCACAGTGTAGTCTATTTTCCTGGCATTTCCACACATTAATTAGATGACAGTTAAGAGACCGAGCATTTGCTTAATATTCACAAGCAAATCTTAGCGGTTCCGCAGTTCTCAGCACCCCTACCCGCATTTCTATTTCCAAACTTAGGTCCACTCGGGCCCTTACAGCTGGCGCAGGTCAGGCCGGGTCCCGGTCCGGGGGGTGCAGGGGTTGCCGGAGGGGAGGCCACGGCCCGCGGGGCGGTTCATTGTGTCGGCAGTGGCGCCTCGGGCCTCCCCCGCAGCCGGCCGCAGAGCGGAGGCAGGCAGCCGAGACTGGCTAGCCATTTGCATTCGCGGGCAGTCATTTTTATACGCGGAGGTAATGAAGTTGTCAGCAGCGCCCCGAGTGTGGCAGAGCCTGTTACTCCAATAGAGCTGCCCGGCTCGCCCTGCCCCCCGCGCGTCCGCGAGTCCCCGGAAGAGCGCCCGGCGCCCGCTTTCTCCGGGCGGCCGAGGGCGCTGTGCCTGCCTGCGTGCGCCGCCCCGCGCGCCGCCCTGCGCTCCTGCTCTCCGCCTGGCGCCGTCGCTCTCTTCCCTTTCTTCCCCCTCGTCTTTGTCCGCTTCCCTCTGCGCGCACCCGCTCCCTCTCTGCGTCGCTGGGAAAGAGCCCCAGAGACCAGCGACCCTACCCGGACTGGCTGCCCGCGACCCCACACACCCCAGACTCTGGCCCGCTGCCCTGCTGACAGCACATTTGGGGACGAGTTAGTGGCAGCGAGGCCGCACCGCCCTCGCACTTCCCATTCCGCTCGCTTCACTTGTCCCAGCAGCTCCTGGTTCTCTTCTTCACGTCCATCTCCAAGAGATAGGACCTAAGACTGAGTTATCATTTGGGCCTAAAGTGGTTTTTCTCCCCTTTCTGAATGCCTGTTTGTACTTATTTTTATGACGACAAAGCCCAAAACACATCTGCCCACTCAGGGAGCCAAGAAAAGGCAGGTTCAGCACCGGTAAGGAAGTGAGGTGGAAAGCTAGACACACACCTGCTTTGAGATAGGTAGGTGACAGAGGGACAGCTGACCTCGAAGCTGCTGGAACTCATTTTCCTAGGGCTCTGTAGCTGTGCTGTCCACGGGGGCAGCCACTAGCCACGAGGTTACTGAGCACCTGAAATGTGGCTAAAATCCTTGTTGAGATAGAATGTAAGTGGCAAGTACAGACTGTATTGTGAAGTCTGTATGAAAGGGTGTTAGCTGTCCCGCAATTCTTTTCAAATACTGATGGGCTCTTGAAGTGATAATACTATTTTGGATGCATTGGGGAAATTAAATATATTATTAAAATCTATTAAATCTGATTTAATACGTGATTCTTTTTACCTTTTTAAAAAAGGATTTTATTTATTCATTTCTAGGCAGAGGGGAAGGGAGGGAGAAAGAGAGGGAAAGAACGACGCGTTATACCTGGAGGTGTGGTTGCCTCTCTCTCACGCCCCCAGCTGGGGCCTGGCCCACAACCCAGTCATGAGCTCTGCCTGGGAATCAAACTGGTGACCTTTCAGTTCACAGGCAGACGCTCAACCCTCTGGGGCTGAGCCACACCAGCCAGGGCTGATTCTTTTTACCTTTAAAAATATGTGGCTACAAGAGATTTAAAATGATGGATGTGGCTCGCCTTATATTTATATTGGATTGTCTTGGTCTAGAGGCTTAAAATGGAGCTTTTCTCCAACCCTCTCACCTTCCTCTGCGGGTGCTTTGGAAGAGAGCAGGGAAAGAGGGAAGGTTCTTGGATATTAAGCATCAAACGCCCCAGAAAATAATTAGGAAGTAATTGGGATTACATCGAAAACCTTGACAACACTGAGGAGAGGCGGTTTAGATTGCACAAACTGGCTGCTCCTTTCTTTTTGTTCTCTGTGACAAAAGACCCATGTTCCCACCACAGTTGTGCCACTATTCCATGGACCAATTGTCCGTGTGTGAAGTTGGGCCTCTAGGAGTGTTTTGTGCCTTTTAGGACTTATTTGTTGCACACTAAACTTGCTGACATGCCATTTAGAAGAGTGAATACTGTGTATGCACTGTAACAACTCTCTCATAAGTATTTTTGGTGTACACTGTTCCTTAGCACGCACAGGCTGCAGAGTAAGGGCTCCCAGAGTGGGCATCGACACGATGCGCTGCAAATGATCCGGGCTTGGGGGGGTCCCTGGGCGTGCGTTGACTCCACACATGGCCACCGCTCCTGCAGGGCTTTTATGGGGAAGCTGGCCAATGATCCATGCATTAAGGACTCCCTAAATACACATTGACACGATAGACGGGAGTTGTTTGGGTCTATCGTGGCAATGATCCGGGGATAATGGCGGTGTCTTAGGCACTAGCATTGAGATTGGAGTGCTCATGATCTTAATGGCAGAACCAGAACTGCCCCAGTTGAGTCCCACTGTGACTCCTGGTGCAGAGTGCATGGTTCTTTGACCTCCTGCATCATGACCATGTGGCATTGCTAGTGTTTGTTGATGTTTTAACTGATGCAAGAGAGTTAGCTGCCCACCCCCCAAGCGTGCTTTTTGTAATTCAATACCTGGATTGGGGGCGGGGGTCCATGTACTGATGGTTTCATGGGTTACTAATATGCTAAAGACCTTGGAAAGGTTATATTTAAAGTAAAAAGGTGGTTTGGACAGACTAAGTTTGGGAGATGTATATGAGTTTGAGAGTTACTATGGAAAAAAATAACCTCAGTCCTAAGAAAATCTAGTTGACTAAACTGAAATAGAAAAAATAGGAAGGCAGTGAAAAGATGGAAGACACTGTTAGAAATCATAAAAGTCATATATTCAATGGTAAAATAATGGAAACACTGCAGAAGTGTGTGAAATTAAAATGAAATTCTCCCATCCCTTCTTCTATGCCATCCACTGTTTTTAATTTAATCTTTATTTTTCCCATTACCATTTAGTCCCCTTTTATCCCCCTGCCCCCAGTCATCACCACACTGTTGTCCATGTCCATGAGTCCTTTTTCCTTTTTGCTCAGTCCCTCCACCCCCTCACCTCCCTTCACCCCTAGCTGTCATCCTGTTCTCCATTGACGAGTCTGCCCCCATTTTCCTTGTTAGTTCAGTTTGTTCATTAGATTCCAAGTGAGTGAAATCATATGGTATTAGTCTTTCTCCTGCCTGGCTTATTTCACTTAGCATAATGTTCTCCAGGTCCATCTATACTGTTGCAAAGGGTTAAATTTTCTTCTTTTTTTGTGGCTAGGTAGTATTCCACTGTGTAAATGTCCCATAGTTGTTTTATCTACTCACCTACTGATGGACACTTGGGCTGCTTCTGTATCTTGGTCACTGTAAATAATGATGCAATGAGCATAGGGTTGCTTATGTTCTGTGGAATTAATGTTTTGGATACCTTTGGATATATTCCCAGAAGTGGGATAGTTGGCTCAAAAGGTATATCCATTTTTAATTTTTTGAGGCATCTCCCTACCACTTTCCACAGTGGCTGCACCAATCTGCATTCCCATCAACAGTGCAAAAGGGTTCCCCTTTCTCCACATCCTTGTCAGCACTTGTTTGTTGATTTGTTGATGATAGCCATTCTGACAGGTGTGAGATGGTATCTCATTGTGGTTTTAATTTGCATTTCTCTGATGATTAGTGCCATTGAGTATCTTTTCCAATGTCTATTGGCTATCTGTATGTCCTCTTTGGAGAAGTGTCAGTGTCTATTCAGGTCCTTTGCCTATTTTTAAATTGGGTGTTTTTTTTGGTGTTGAGTTTTGTAAGTTCTTCATTAGTTTTGGATTTTAACCCCTTAAAGATGATTGGCAAATATATTCTTTCATACTGTGGGTTGTCTTTTTATTTTGTTGGTGATTTCCTTTGCTGTGCAAAAAATTTTTAGTTTGATATAGTCCCATTAGTTTATTTTTCTTTTGTTTCCTTTGCCTGGGGAGATATATCTGATAAAGTATTGCTATGAGCAATGTCCGAGATTTTGCTGCCTATGTTTTCTTTTAGAATTTTTATGGTTTCAGGTCTAACACTTTAGTCTTTGATCCATTTTGAATTTATTCTTGTGTGTGGTGTAAGAAGGTGGTCTACTGTCATTTTTCTACACATATCTGTCCAATTTTCCCAACACCATTCATTGAACAAACTATCTTTAGCCCATTGTATGTGCTTGCTTCCTCTCTTGGATACTAATTGACTATAAAGATGTGGGTTTATTTATGGGCTCTTTCTTCTGTTTCATTGATCCATTGTGTCTGTTTTTATGCCAGTACCAGGCTATGCTATCCACTGTTACAATTTTTGATAATAATTTTAACATATTCTTTCATATTTTTATACATATACAAGTATATGTATAAAATATTTTGTTCACACAAAATATTTTATTTGTTCACACAAATGGGTAAATCCCAAACATCACTCTTCAGTGCCTTGGATTTTGAGTTAATAATATGTGAACATCTTTTCTTTTCAGAACATTTAGATTTGTTGCATCTTTTGCAATGATTTCATGGAATTCCTATATGGATGTCGCAGTTTCTAAATTCATGCCATTTCAACCATCACTGCAATGAATATCCTCATAGATTTGCAGATTTGTGCCCATATGTTCACAGGATAAATTTTTGGCAGTGGAAATGCTGGGACAAAGGGATGCACATTTAAAATGGTGATACATATTGCCAAGTTGATAACTGGAATGATTGTAGTACCTTACACTCCAACTAACAGTACATTATTTTCCCACTCTGGGCCAGCACAGCATGCCAGCGTGGAGAACACTTCCAATGTGTGTGAGTGAATTTTCCCACCAGGTTTTCTGCTCAGCTGTATGGCAAGCGCACTGGGGACTGTGATAGTTGCAGTGAAGTTCAGAAGTCAGACTACAATGTAGGAAGTCCTGTTTGTCGCAGTAAGAAGTCATTGCTCCACAGGACACACTGAGACCAGCTGAATTTTGGTAATAGGCTATCAATATGGGAAAACTGGAATTAGGTCATGTTAACTCATCATGCAACAAATACATTTTTGGAAGTTAGAAGTGACTTATCCACTGGATTGTAAGCTCCTTCAGAGCAAAAGCTTTCCCTTTTTTAAAAAAATATTTTATTTATTTATTTTTAGAAACAGGGGAAGGGAGGGAGAAAGAGGAGAGAAACATTAAAGTGTGGTTGCCTCTTGCTCACCCCCTACTGGGACCCAGCCCAAAACCCAGGCATATGCCCTGACTGGGAATCGAACCAGTGACCCTTTGGTTCTCAGGCCGGCACTCAGTCCACTGAGCCACATGAGCCAGGGCTAAAGCTTGCTCTTTTCATTATTGTGGCTTCCCTAGAATTATGGACTGGAACCTGGCCAAATGTTTTTTCTTCCCTTTCCTTTTTGTTGTTTATTTGCTTTTTTAAATTTGGCCATTTATTGTCCACCATATTCCTGGCTGTACTTGAAGCTGGAAATTCCAGATGGCCGACATTTAATCATTGTTCCCAGTAGCTCAGGTGGGAGACACAGAGAGCCGTAAACCAGTTTGAAAATGCACATGGTACAGCAAAGTGAACAATGAGCAACTAACTGCGATGGAGTAATAATTTCCCTAAAGTTCAATATTTGAGCTGGGTCTTGGAAGATGATTTGGGAATGGTTTCCAGATTAGCAAGGAAGGACTGCCAGACAGAGGAAACCACAATGGGAGGGGCGTAGCTTTGTGGGAATGTTGGCGTGAATGGCTCCCAGGGTGCTTATTTATGAGGGGCCTTGAGGCAGATGTCCCAGAGCATAAAGGAAGTGAGATACAGGGAAGAAGTAGGGTTCTCATCCAGGCTCCATATCTGAATTGTGGTGGAGCATTTGGAAGCCATGGAAATCCTGTAACTTTGAAGTGCCTCGTTATTAAAATGGGATGTTTATTTAGGCTAGATCATTTCCAATATATTTTTCAGCTTTAAAATTCTATGGCCTTGAGCTGCAGGACTTGAGCTTACTGTAAAACCTTCATCTGTCCTGTGTGCCAAGGAGCACTGTGTGATATCTTGGGGTATTCCTTTAAGCCGGTAGTAAATTGATGTAGACACCGGCTTAGCAGTGTCCATGTCATTATGGATGAAATAAAATATACACACAGACTACTGAGTCTGGTGGAGGAATAAGGATGACAGCATGGCTTTTCTCTCAAGGGGAACAAAAGCCACAGCCTCCACCATGACAGGGCTTTATTCTATATCTCCTCTCACATTACAAGATGGTTCTTCCTCACTATCCCCAGGTTACAACAATGGAGCCAATGCCCCTCATTACATCACAGAAGAAGGATATTAGCAAAAGAAAAGGCAAAAGTGGTTGAGCGGGTTACATCGGTTCCTTGCAGGGTGAGGGAGTTTTAGCAAAGAGCAAGCCTCAAAACAGCCTAGGTATATTGCAAATCTGATTACCCACGAGAGAACCTATCTGTGGGCGTGGGTCCTGTGCATCTCTGAGCGGGAGCTGGGCCCACGCCACGCAGAAGGGTCTGCCACAATAAATGGCAGTTAAAATTTGCTGGACCTAACTCACCTGGCCACTTCCTGTGATTTCAAAACTGCATATACTTTTAGGCAAAAAACCCTCAAAGCATCAACAACAACAACAAAAACACAAAAAAGCAAGAGAGAGAGTGCAAGACTAACGAGAATGAAGAAAACAAAACAACAGCACACAGTACAAGTCTTTTGATAATTACTCTTCCTGTGCAACTAAATCCTATCTTCACTGAAAGTTGTGGACACTGCTCAAGTGGTTTCACTGAAGTATATTGCAGAATTGGATTTCAAACATCCTGTTTCTTGGAATTCACATGCCGAGTGAATTTCACTGGATTTGATGAGCATGCCATCCATGTCCCCATCTGTGGTTGAGGGAAACATTTTGACTCAGGCAGTGTCTACAGAGACAGAGAACCCTATGACCTATTGATGAGAGACCTCCCCCCAAGCTGACACTAATACTCTTTGAGAAGTATTACCCAGCCCAACTTGCCCAAAAGAATGAGGAACTTGAATTAATTCTGTGCTGACTTCCAGATGAACTGGATGTAATTCCCCCAGTTTTTAGGCTCAGGGTTCTCCAAGTTGTGTTTGAGGCTATCTAGAAGCAAACAAAATAAACATAAGCAGCCTTCCCATAGGACTAAGCATGTGCCATGATAATATATCTTGTGAAGAGTGAGTGACTTGCCTAAAATCAGGGAGTTTGGTGAAATTACTAAGTTACTAAAGAAAGATGTCTTGCCAGTCCCATTGGTCACTGTCCAGAGTCTTGAGTTTTATAGATGAAAGCAAGAGGTCTAAGAGGCTCTGCTTCAGCTTCGCAGAGTAGAGCCATCTGCCCCACATGCTGATTTTGGGGATTTCCAAAATAGCTTCCTATGAGATTATCTCCTATGTAGAATTCACAGAAACAACCTCCAAGAGGAACTCCTAATAGAACCAAATTTGATATTTTCATTGGCATGGAGCAAGGCCTGGGAGCTGAAAATAAATTCTGATTTTCTCAGAAATCAAACATCAGCACAAGGTTGTTGAGAATGTGAAGAGTGAGAATTCTTACCACTTGGGTTGGTAGGTGGCAATTCCAAGTCATTGTCAGGATTTGGGGGACATGGAATCTTTGTTCAGACACAGAATCTTTCATCAATGATCCACTCCCAGATTCAAAGAGGAAAGTAAAGATTTTGGGGGGAAGAATGGTCGTTATGAAAGAGTGTGTCCCTTAACCAGTCTGAGGTAAGGCCATCCATGGTCAGAGCATGTCATGTAACCATTGGTTGTCAGGAAGCTTATGCATTTTTATACCAGTGAAGACCAGGAGGTCCAAAAGTACCCATGTGGGGACCATGAGCAACAAATGAAAGTGATGCCAGTTACTGGTACCTAACTGAATGAGAAATCACCCTAAATTTTTTTCATGGCTGTTTACCAAGAATATTGAGACTAATTTCACAGTAGTTGTACAGTTGATAGTTCTGGAGCTATATTGTCACTGACGTTTGTCTCCTTCTTGGGGAAACTGGGGAAAGAACAAAGTTATATCATTTAGAATTAGTATCCCAAAATTCTTATGTTCTTATGATCTAACAAAGTGACTAGAGTATATCTAGGTACTTAATAGGCGTTGATCAAATAATGAGTGGAGAAGGAAGGAATGACCCACTGTTAGATAAACAATAAAGAGGTAACAGAACTGCTTTTTAATCTGATATAGAATACCTGTGTATGAAGAGAGAAAGGCCTGAAAGCCTGAACATACAGGTAGTAGGACCTAGCTATTTGTCACTAAACGTTGAAAAAAGGAAAAGCACAATTAGAAAAACTGATCAGTTGCTAACGTCTTCAGATTCTTTGAAAAATCCAATTATAGGAAGAGCTCTCAGACTACATTTAAATCTAAATGTCATCAATTGACTTGAAATCTTCAGTTTTTAATTCAAAAAGATGGCTTTGAGTAAGTCACACATACCTAGTGAACTGTACTAGTGTCTCAATACTTAAAGCCTGTGAAGCTCATAACACACTAAAGTGAAAACTGAGGGAACAAAGAGCCCATAATAGAAACTTGCAAAGGTTATTCCAACTTTATGAGAAAAGCAGATTGTCAAGATAAAGCAGAAAAGTTCCAATAAGGAGTCAGAATTTTTTTTTTTTTCATTTTAGAAAACATACGTGGCATCTTCAGTAAATGAAATTCGGACTGCTCACGGATTGAATTCCTGTAAGAGTCATTTAACTGCAGAAGACAGAGCCCCCACACTTCATTCACATCAAGGGGCTGCAGAGAATTCAGTGTCATACCCAGAATTGTTTTCTTGACATAAAATGCAAGAGATCTCGAGGAGAAAACCTAGATAATATTATAGTTTCATTTGGCACCAGTATTTTAGCATCAGATCTTAAGGGGCCACCAAAGCAATGAGACAGAGAAAGCAATTCTTCAGTGGGTAATGTAGCTGCTTTTAAGATGCACTGGATATTTCTACATCTCCTGGTAAATTCGAGATAGTCTCCCAGTGTGCTTTTTTTGCAGGTTAAAATGTTTTGTGATTGAATATGGTACTACAGTAGTTTTCAAATTAGGGTTAGTAGGGGAGACACATCAAGATGCTTGTAAAGTTTTAAAGGCAGGTTCCTTTACCCCTGAAATCAGCAATAAAATCTGCCCCAGTGATTCTTAAGTGCATCCAACTCGAGAACCCTGTGGCTGGGATTGCAACGTTGTGTTCTAAAGTGATTGGTTGGTGCCTTTAAATATTGGAAGTTATTTGCTGGAGGACATGGGCCTGGTTAAACAATACTTATTTTTAAAAAGAAAAACAGCTTTACTATTTTTCTCAGTAGAAAAAAAATGGTATTTGCTCATGTTGAAGAAATCAAACAATGTTGGAGGATATAAAGAAGAAAATGTTTTATATACTCCTTTTAGATTAGTGATATTAACTCTTCAAAATCATATTTGATGCAAATAATTTTCTATTTGTCATTTAAAAATGACAGGGGTTTTACACCTTTTTATAAAATAAAATTTATCAGATTTCCCCACTTATATGGATTACTTTTCACTTATGATGAGAAAGCCTGCCATTTTCCCTGGATAATAAAAATCTTCATCTCCCCCTCACCCCATTGCTTTTATAGTTCTAATTTTTACGTTTAAATTGTTGATCCCTCTGGAATTTAACTTGGTATAAGGAATAAGGCTGGGATCCAGCTCTATTTATTCTTTCCAAATGGCTAGCTAGTTTTTTTCAAGACCAAGTCTTTAATAATTTATCTTATTCCCACGGATATAAAATGTTCCTTCTATTATGTATTAAATGTCCGTGTAGACTTTCTACCATGGTCATTTGATCACTCCATATTTCTGTGCCAGGACCACACATTTTAATATCTCATTACTGTGTGTTTTTAGAAATTTCCTGGCTCTTCTTGAATGTTTATTCTTCCAGATGAACTTTAGAATCATTTTTCAAAGTTTCAGAGAAAATCCTGTTGGGATTTTCGTTAGAATTGCATTTAATTTATAGATTAGTTTGGGGGAGAGAATTGGCTTCTTTGCAATTCTGAGTCTTGTGTGAGAATGAGACACGATTTTCCAATTGTTCCAGGCTGTGTTTGAAAGGTCCCTCGGCATGTGTCTCGTAAATAGATTTTGTCCATTTCTTGTGAAGCTTGTTTCTGGGTATTTTACGGGGTTTTGATGGTTTTATGATTAACCGTATGGTGTTTAGGTATGGGCTTACATAAGCTACCCTCTGGCAGGGAAGGAATGTAAGCTTGGAGCTGGATTGCTGTGTTTTAGGGAGTCAGTACACAATGGAAGCCTGTGTTTTGGAGACAAACCCGAGTGGATCTTTGCTATAACTTCTGGGTTACCGTGAAGCTTTAGGAATATTATCCTCTCTGAGCTTCCTTTCCCATCTGTACAGTAAGAAACCTGGCAGGGCTTTGTAAATGTCAGTGATAATGCTTGAATCTCCTAATGTGGGGGTTGGTACTTACTGTATCCTCAGATATGGGAGCTGTTCTGAGGGTCAGGCTAAGGAGTTCATTTCAAAATCCTTTACAAGGTTGAGATTCCTTGAAGCTTTCAAAAATGTATTTGTATGCAGAGATTTAAAACATGCTCTAAAACAAATACTGTTTGAGTAGCCTTTTCTCTCTGGCCCCTCTTCCCATCATAGCATATTTAACGTGAATAGTGAGCTCCTCCCGTGAGTGTCTGGTTCTGAGCACCATCACTGCTGGAAGGTTTAGCCCCAGCCACATCACAGTGGGAGGCCTGCTCTTTCTTCTTACGCTGTTAATTAATGGTTGCTTGGAGAATTGGGGGAGGGGCTCCCATGTGTTAATGGCTCAGAAATGCTTCTGAGGTACACAGACCATTTGGAGCACCCAGGTAAACATGATTTGCCACGTACAGGGGAGCTCAAACAAGGCTTTCGCGATCCTGGGCATTCAGCTAAACCAATAGTTAGTCCCACTTACTTAATGGCACAATCATCAACATAACCCATTCAGCATAATGGTCTTTTAATACTGAAACAATTACTTTGGATAATAAAATAACACTTTTAATTTGCTTGACACCAAAATTTGACCTATGTGGATCATCTGATGGTGAGGTGAGAAGAAGGGGGGTCTGTTGAGTTCTAACTGCGTTGCTAAGTGATCACCCATAATGTACTTCAAGCCTGAGATGCTTTAAATGGTTTAGTGGAAAAAAATGATTATCGGAATATGCTCTTGCTTTGGAATTTCCCAAATACTTCATAACTTATGTATTGATCTCCACAAGTTTCCTTAGGAATAAATTATTAAACCTTGAAGCCGATGCACTCCAATCAAATTTGTTCATTTTGAACAACTGATGTGAGAAGTGCTATTGGGAGATACAGTCAATCAACAATTTTTTTTGATGAGTAAAAGGTAGCTGTGTCCTGGGAGGAAAATGTGAATTTAACTCATTGCCCCATTATGTTAATTCCTTTGTAGCTATCACTTGGATATTGTAAACTCTTTATTGCTGTTTTATAAAAATTGAATTGTTTAAATTTTTATTGGTGTCTTTAAATTCTTTCCAGAAGTAGGTGAGTTGTAAATCCTAAATAATTCAAACGCCTTCACTTGTAGACCTACATATATTTTGGGTCTCATGATTTGCTGGTGTAGGCAAGGACTCTAGGTTCTTCATTTGGAAGGAGAAGAGCTTTGACTGAGCCTGTGAGTGCCTGGCATATAACGTCAGAGATTCTGGTCAGCTTCATCTGTTCCCTGATTTCAAAATATTAATTCTATTGCATTAGCTGATTCAAATCTAACATTTAATTTCTTTTAGCTAAGTATGTCTCCCATTTAAGGGCAAATGGACCCTGGGAAATATTAGGTATTATCAGTCATTTACACCTTAGTGAGAATGAATTGATAACAGCTTGCTTAAATTAAGCAGGTGTTAATAAGTATGCTAAGGAAAAAAACTGATGCTAGTCACCAGCTAAAATAATCTACCAAATTACAGTTAAGGACAAGATAATTGATAAAGTCCTTTCTTGATAGCAGATTTTGATGTGTTAGAGATGAAATCATACTATTTGTATAATTTTTATGGCAATCCTGTTTTCTATTTAATATTATATCTATCCCTCCAATGGTTGTACACTATTCCAATGACTGGCTTTAGCAGAATTATTTTTCTGTTCCTCTACTGTTAGATAATTGCATTTTAGCAGTTTATAACATGAAAGATGTGTTTACGCCTGTGAACTATCTTTTTATCAATGTCATTGCTTCCATTTTCTTTTTCATTTGGATTTTTTTTTTTTAAGCTTGGCTTTACTTCTCTGAGACGAACCTATACACACAAATATTCAGCATTGTTGAAGGGCTCTCTTGCCTTTTCAGGGTCAGGGAGCTGCAGGTTGAACGTCCTACATCAGTGCTGTGCGAGGTGTATTCAGTGGCCCAGTGCCTGTCTGAACTGTTGGCCGCTGGTCTGCAATGAGCCAATACGGAAGCTGAGAGAAGTGTTAGAGCTAAAACATTCCCAGTGATTTGACATTGCCGTACCATCTAAGACGGGGTTGGAAGACAGCCTCAGAGGATGTTGAGCAGCTTGGGTTATGAGTCTGTGTGGTGGGACTCTATAGGGGTATTAGAACTCAGTATCAATTCATGGCAGGTTGGACAAAGCACAGAAATAAGCAAACAAGCCAGTCCTTCACTTTGGATCAGCTGAAAAGTGTTGTCCAAGATCAGAGTGGAAGACGCAAACTCCAGGGTCTTCAAGCTCCATTAACGCTCATAGAGGGGAGCATAGGCCAGTAGTTAAAAGACAGGCTTGGCTCAAATCCCAGCTCTGCCCATTATTTGTTCTGAGGCTTTCGACAAATTACTAAGATGCTCTGTGCCTTGGTTTCCTCATCTGTAAAAATGAGAATAACAATAGAATTAACTTCATAATATGATCCTACAGAGAAAGGACTCAGCATACTGCTTGGCATGTATCAAATGCTCAATAAATGGAAAGCACCTTCATTACATCAATAAGAAGCTCCCAAGCAGAAGTTTTTAGAAAGATTCCTTTATGTGTTATTATTGCAAAACACATAGCTCTCCTCCCCTCCCTTCCAGCCCCGATTTTTTGTCAGCCTATCTGTGACCCTAGAGCTGTTTTGTTTATTTTCTACAGAAGGTGGGGGCCACCTCCCTTTTCAGGCAGCCTGGTCAGAGCTGACAGGCCAGGAAATCACACACCCTTCAGAGCCCTCATCTCCGCTCCTTCCTGCACTGTCACCAACTCAGCAAAAGCTCTGAGTTTATCTCACATTTGCCAGATGTCCATCTGTTTGGGATTGTCCTGAATTTTACTCCCTTGTCCTGTTTACAGTCCTCGCAGGTCACATAATGGCCCTTTGTCTGAGACCAGGTAGGAGACGTGTATCCGTGACTTGTCCACATGTTGGCCCTTTTGCTGTCCTGTAGACTTGATGTATCAGGAGAGCTGAAAGAGTGTCAGAGTTGGTGCTGAAGATCTGGATTCTTATCCTGGCTCTGCCATTTATGAACCCTGAGCCCCTGCATCCTCATCTGTAAAAGGGTCGTAATATGAACATCACCACGCAGCTGCGATGACTGAATGAGACAGCCTTTGAAAAGGGCTCTGGTGCAAATAAATGCACCTTTTCTTCCATCCTGGCTGCACTGGATGCCTTCTATCTTCCCATTTTGTGCTGTGCTAACTGTAGAAGGCATTGCACAAAGTGAATTCCCTACTAGAGCATATATTCATAAAGGCAGGGAGTTGTCTATTTTATTTATTGCTGTATTCCCAAGTTTTAGAACAATGCCTGGCGATAGTGCATGCTCAATGAATACACATTGAACAAATTAATTAAAGTGAATTATGCCATCATGTTTCAGCTCTAAGCAACAGAAAACCCTGACTTGACTTGCTGCGCTGGTGAGGACATCCATTATTTCATACCACCAGGAGTTTGGAAGTAGAGAGGTTCTGTGGTTAATCTGATGGCTCAGTGACATCATGGTTGGTCCAGGTTCTTCTCATCTTCTCTGTCACTTTCAGGCTAGCCGATCTCATAGTCCTAAATGGCTGCTGCAGTTCCAGCCATCACATCTTGACATAGTAACATCCAACAGAAGTGGAGAGAGCTTCTCTTTTCCTTGTGTATCTTTTTACACAGAAACCCAGAAACCCTCTAGCTGACTTTTCTGGAAACCCTTCAGCTGACATTTGCTCATCTGAATGCACCCAAACCAATTCCTGGCTTGGATCAGTTGGGATTAATCCCAAGTTTTGTGCGGGTGGGGTAGAGATCTAAACAGATTCTCACCTTTGACAAAAAGGAAGAGCAGAGGGAAGAGCAGTCAACTATGTTGGACATACTCTTTGGAGTCTTAGGGGAAAAAAGAAAGAATGATTAAACAAAAATTAAATAAGTTCATGAACAACTAAGTGTTTATGTTATATGGGCATAATGAGTGGACAATTGTATTTTGAGAGTTGGAGAAATGTACCTTACCCATCTACCTATTCAAGCATTCGAGAATAAATACTTTTGGGGTTGCCAACTGGTTATGCCAAAGGGGTGCTTAAATGCCAGATGAAGTAGAAGATGCATTTGCAGCGTTGCAATGTCTCGTGGGTTTGGTTAGATATTCAGGCCCAGCATTGTGCAGTATCGTCTCATTGCATCCTCTGTTTATGCAAAGCGTTCACTAGTTCACTTGGCCAGGCTAGCATTTCCCCTGTATTTTCAAGGGAGAAACGATTTGCAAAGAAATGAATAGTCCAAGTAGGTGTATAAACAATGTGTTAACAAATTATTTTTAATATTCTGCCCTATGAAGTAGCTATAGTTTACTTAAGCAGCCCCCTGGAACCTACACTCGACACATTTAATAGCTTATGGTTGAAGGCACTGCATGCATTTGCCAAACCAGTGCATTAGAAAATACTTTGTAACGCAAATTACCTCAGTTCAGTCATTGCCCTCCCTGCAGTTAGGTTGGATTCGTGAGGTGCTCTTGTGTCCTTAGACTGGAAGTACTTAGTGGTAACCGGGCTGCAGGAAGCCAGCTCTTGTTTTTGGTGCTCCTACTGCAAAGTCGCTGAGGGTCAGCTGTGGATCTACGTTTAGCGCAAGCCTGGGCAGCCAGACTTTCTGCATCCAAATCCCAGTTTTGCTATTTGTTATCTGTGTGACCTTGGGTGAGTTATACTATCTCTGTATGTCTTAGTTTCCCCCAAAGTTAGATGGGAATAATAGTAGTAACTACCTTCTAGTGTTGTGATGAATACATGAGTTAGTATATATAAAGTTCTTGTAATAGTGCCTGGCTTACGGTAAGTATTAGAAAAAATTTTCCTATTTATTATCATATGTTGAATATATGAATTCAACATATGATATTCATATTCAACATATGAATTCAATATGAATATATCAAATAATATATATTTTGATTTAAAGGACAATGGTTGACCAATTACAAGTCACTTTCTTTCCAGGTTCCTTGAAATGCAATATTTTCCTCAGTACATTGGTAAATTTTGTCCAGCATGTCTCTCATGGAGCAGCCATATTATGGCTGGGTAATGTTTCTATGGGTTGCAACTGAATTTAATAAAGTTAACTACTTGATTCCCTCTCAAGCAATTTGCAATGATTTTATTCCATTGTATACTGATGGATAATTTTTCTGAAATTATCTCTTTAGGAGTGTTAGGGTGTGTCCGAATTTGCCAATGGATAGAGTCATCCTCTATTTGTGTTCACGGATCTGATACTTTAACACTCTGCTAAGGCTGCTGATCTAATGTGGGCGTGCAAGTTAGACGCTAAGTTATTACCCATATTGTTTGGAGTGGCCCGAAGCTTATGAGTATTAGAGAGAGAGATGCTTTATCTCCTATTTCAAGCTGGGAGTGAAGGGAGAGCAATTGACTTATTCTCGGTTCCTGGAATTCTTTCTGCCCATCCAAGCCGCAGAGTATTGTCTCGTTTTAGGTTCTGTCTTAGTCTACAAGAGGAAATCAGTCACACACAGCATCATTGTGGTGCTTCTACACTGAACTTTCTGGGAAAACCAGGAGCTTACAGTCTTAGGAAGTTATTGGGATGAAGACTTATTTCTGGCTCAATGTGGCTCTCTGCCTACCCATAAATCAACCCTTTAACTGACCACTTTCAAGGTGAATTTAAACACAGAATCCCCTCAAGCCCTACCCCGAAGTGTAGTGCCCCCAGATTCTGATTGTAGACCGGCCATGTTTTTCTAGGGTGCTTATCACAAACTTAGTTTTCCTTTGTGTTTCTTCTCCTGATTGTTGGTGGGAATGAGTCAGATCTTTCTTGTAACATATGAGCAGCCCAGAGGAAAAAATCTGTTATTTTAAGAGCCAGCCAGGAATTCCTCTCAGGGAGGGGACTGTCTACGACCCTAATGGAAGCATTTGGCTATGAAGATAAGGCTCTCAGGAGATAGGACTGTCTGGAGCTCGACTAGGAAACAGAAAATTGCTTTGTGGAAGACATTTACAGGAATTTGGGAGTGGGGAGGGCAGAGGAGGAAGAAGAAGGGAGAGGAGTGAAGTAAGGGAGAAAGTAAGATGGCGGTATGATGCACCTGATCAGACTTTTAAGGAAGTAGAGAGACAGCTCAGTACGAACACTTGTTTTAAGTGATGTTGGCAGAAATCAAGTTTCAAAATCTAGGTTGCCAGTGAGATCAAGAACCTAGCCCGAAGAAGTCATTGGAGAGAGAGAGAAATGACTATGAAAATTTATGCTCTCAGGAAGTCTCAGAAACCCAGCAGAGAACGCTGGAGCTCCCACTGGGTGTGGGATGGACATTGGAGCCAGTTTGTATTTCAATCTCTATGGAGGGAGTGACCTCAGCTGACAGCCTGTTACAACTGCACCAGAGAAAAAACTGTTTATGAGTTGCAGAATTATTGGAATACTGCTATAAAGATGAATGAAATCTTAAAGTGAATTGTATGACTTATGTGTCTCATAAAAAGAAAACATATCAGTAACATTTAAAAAAGTTATTTTAAAGGATTTCTTTATTCTAATGGATAGAGATTGTCTTTGGATAATATAAGTATTCCAAAGATTTAATGAAGTAATCTAAAGCCGTGTAGACATTAATTAGAGTTCTATAATTAGAATTATAGTTATAGAAGCTTCCTACTGCAAAATAGAGGGTAATATTTCAATATTTCAGGTTTACTGTGCTGTTAGACCACACTACCTGATGCATTTTCATATAGCCCAGCTTTAATAATTCTTTCTAAATAACCATTTTGATAGATATTTAATAGTTTTTAAATTAATGTTGGAGTAAAACCCATTTGTATCTGTGCTCATCCCAGTCCTTCCACTCTCACAAGTGAACAGTCTGTCTGCTTCCTGTGCGAGAGCCACCCAAACCGGCGATGACACACAATCCAATCAGAAAAGCAGCATAAAGATGAAAGGTCTTGCCGATGAGAAGTGAACTTGCTAAAGCACACCTTTCAATGAATTTGGACAAAACTGAAAAATGTTGTTGATATCAGATCCTTAGGCTGATTACTGAAGCGTTCGATTGTTCAGTATGTCAATTCATCACTGTCTACCTGGTTATATTTAACACTTTCTCCTGCTTCCAGCATGTCTGCTGAGATAGGCAATTGCTGTCACATGATACCTGCTTCTCAGGAAGGTCAGTAGACCATTTGAGAGGCCGTGGTTTCTGTGCCGCCCCCCTGCCCCCCACCACCTCGATTCTTTCTCAGGTATTGCTGACAGCAGATGGAGCCTCCATGTCTTTCAGGAACTAAAATATTAATAAGATTAGGGCTTTTATCCTTCCAACAGTTTAGCCTTTCCTTTTAGGGGCTCTGCAAAATGTTGAGTCTGTTAATGTGTACCACTGGCTACCCGGGAAGCCCTGCCCCTGCTTACAGGCACCAAAACACTAACTTTGGACCCGTGTCCATCCTTTTCACTCTGTGGGAGTGCTCGTTCATGTTTTTGTGTGCTTAGTTTTTAAATTTAAATGTAAATTTTTCAATTATAGTTGACATTCAATGTTATATTAGCTTCAGGTGTACAGCACAGTGGTCAGACATTTATACAACTTATGAAGCGATCCCCCCAATAAGTCTTAGTCATTCACGTTTTAAATCACTCTCATCTTTCAGAGACACTTGGATGAGTCTAATTCCATGTTGAGATGGGAGTTCTTGGGGTGTGTTTTAATAAATATTTGATGGGAATACCAGCCAGGGGAGTCATTCTTATTTACGGAATTAGAGATGGTGTCTCTGAGGCAGGCTTAACTCTGCGGAGGGAGCTGTGTGTATAAATGCGCATAGCACTCTCATGCATGGGTTTCACCTGTTTTTCAGAACCCAGTAGTTATCCGTGTCCCCATTTTTAGAAGTGGTGAGTAAATTGCAGAGCACTGCTGTGTGATACCAATTAAAATAACCATTGTCTTTGCAAGGGTCTTCTTTTAGCGGAAGGCAGAATCCACTTTTCTGCATATATCCTACAAAAATACAATACATATTTCATATGGCGTGTGATGTAGATTGTTTTAAAGGACAGCAATGGCATTGGTTTAGCTATCCTATTCCGAATGTGCAACGAGCATCAATTTTGTTCATTAAGAAGTTTAGGCTCTGTAAATTTATAGTACAACTACACTTTGCTTTGTATGGGAGAGAGTTTTTACTCCACATCACCGGTAGCAAAATGTCCACTTTTATTATTTGCTGACAATTTCAAAGGCAGATGAATCTTAAGAACAGTTGCCATTTCTTTTATTATATTGAAATTTCTTGTTGAATGTCAACTGTTTGTCAGTAGAATGCAACCATAAAGATTTTGACTTCAATCTTTTTCTTTTTCTTCTTCCTTTTTTCTTTTTCTTTCTTTCTTCTTCTTCTTCTTTTTTTTTTTTTTTAAAGAAAAAGCCAATTCATCATGTCGGAAAGGACTGCCTTTTGCAGTCTCAGGTCCTGCCAGAGACAAATGACTGTAAAAATTTAAAATCAATCATTAACAGATTAGCTGTTGGTCCAAAGTAAATAGCAATCAGCTTATTAGGCATCAGGCAGAGTGAGATAAAGGGGAAGAGTTATTGGAAATGAGGATGTTGCTGGGGCTCTGCTTGTGGGGTGGGGCACAAGGAGGCTGTTTCTGTGTGACTCTAATCACAAATGGGAAACAAGGTAGCTGGCTGAATCAGTTGAGTTCCCTGGTCGTGTCAAACAGAGTCCTGTGGTTTTCTGTTCTAAGTCATGGCTTCATTCACCCTGATTAGCATGGAAGTTGGTCGTGCTCTCTGGCTGTTCTCCTCTTTGCCTTCTAAGCAAGATCTGTCACCTGCTGTTCAGTCAGCTCTGCAAAGCAGCCTAGAAATTGTGGCGGAGACTCCTTACTTTCAGGAACTGGACCTTTCTTATCCCTTTCACACTTGGTTCAGATCTCATTACCGGTTAGGTTGAGGTTGGAAACGAGGGGAACGGTTCATTAGCTGCTTCCCCCTAGTTTCGGATGTGTGAGTTACCATGCCACAAATGCCACAGTCATTATTGTTGCAAGCAAGATCCACTGATGGATGCTCAGTCGGTGGGCAAAGGTTTGAGGAGAAACATGATACTTGTATGGCCTCAAAGTATTTTTCTCGTGGGGGCAAATGCAGACAACTCTACTTGAACAACAAGAAAATAATTTTTAAAAAAGTTTCTTTCTCAAGATACTTATTAATTACAAAGGCAAAATAATAACTCTACAGTGGTGAAATCCAGTAGCTGCCCCCTTACCCAAGTAATCAAGGTTAACATCACCAGTAACAAGACAGCCCCTCTCACTCCCTGTTCCCATGATGCACCGAGGACACAACGCTATTTTTGTGGTATTCTTCTAAACATCAGACAAACCCATTCTGAAGAATAAGTGACCAGTAATCTTGAAAAGTGCTAAGGGTAAGAATGCCAGGGAAGACTAGGGAATTGTCACGGATTTGAAGGGGCTGAGGAAGACAATACAATACATTGTTGAATACTGGATTGAATCCTAGAACAGAAAAAGGACGTTAGTAGAAAAACTGGTGAAATCCAAATAAATATTGGCATTAGGAGAAGCTGGAGGAAGGGACTATGGGAACTATCTGTACTATTTTTTGCAACTTTTCTGTAAGTCTAAATAAAAGTTTGTGTTTTTTTAAAAGGAATGAAGTACTGAAAGAAAAAAAAATGTGTGAGCTCCAGAAACTTCTGCTGCAGAATGCAGCTTGTAGTTTGGGCTAGTTTTAGCTTATGTTCACAATTGTGCTTTATTTTGGCCAAAGCTGGAGTAAACCATTGCTTTCAATGGGAAAAAACAAAACAACACTCTTGTGTGGGGCCTTTCTTCACAGTTTCCTTCTGTGACAACACATTGCTGAGTACATTCATGAAGGACAATCACAGTTAGTGGAACGTTGGATTCTGGAGTTTGTGAGACTTGGATTTTCAGTGTGTGGGAGTTATATTGGGTCATTAAATCCTCACAGATGTGCAGGCCCGTTGAGGTTGACTCTGCTTCATCCTGCAGGTCAGGGTCCACTTCTACTTGGACCAGGAGGCTAACTGGGCCATAATCTCAAGGTGATGGCTGCAGCACAGGAGGGCAAGCACCACCACACCAGCACATTTTGAGCCTCAGCGTGTGTCCAAGTGCATTGGTTAGAGCAATGCACTTGGCCATGGCCAAGTCAAAGGGTGGGGGAGGTATTCTCCTCCCATGGAGGTTGGGGAGAGAAGTTAAATGTTTTTGATGATATATCTAACTAACCATGATACTCCTAGCCTTTGCTATCTCCACCATGTGGCTACTTTTGACCTGCTCTGCAGAGCCCTCTTCCCTGGTTTAAGCATAGGTACTGAAAGATTGCACTGTCCCCACTCATGTGAACAGTTTAAAAAAATTTTTTTTATTGTTGTTCAAGTACAGATGTCTCCATTTTCCCCCACCACTTCCCCCCACCCCACTCATCCCCACCTCCCACCCTCAATTCTACCCCACTTTGGCTTTATCCATGGGTCCTTTACACATGTTCTTTGATGACCATTCCCTTTTCCTCCCATCATTCTTCCCCTCTCCTCTCTGGTTACTGTCAGTTTGTTCTTTATTTCAATGTCTCTGGTTATATTTTGCCTGCTTGTTTCTATTGTTGATTAGGTTCCACTTACAGGTGAGATCATGTGGTATTTGTCTCTCACTGCCTGACTTATTTCACTTAGCACAATGCTCTCCAGTTCCATCCATTCTGTCGCAAAGGGTAGGAGTTCCTTCTTTCTTTCTGCTCCATAGTATTCCATTGTGTAAATGTACCATTGTTTTTTGATCCACTCATTTACTGATGGGCACTTAGGTTGCTTCCAACAATTGCCTATTGTACATTGTGCTGCCATGAACATTGGGGTGCACAGGTTCTTTTCAGTTGGTTTTTCAGGATTTTTAAGGTATAATCCCAGCAGTGGAATTGCCAGGACAAAAGGCAGTTCCATTTTTAGTTTTTTGAGGAAATTCCATACTATTTTCCACAATGGCTGCACCAGACTGCATTCCCACCAACAGTGTAGTCAGATTCCCTTTTCTCCACGACCTTGCCGGCACTTGTTTTTTTGTTGATTTGTCTATGATGGCCATTCTGACTGATGTGAAGTGGTATCTCACTGTGGTTTTAATTTGCATCTCTCTGATGACTAGTGATGCTGAGCATCCTTTCATGTGTCTCTGGGCCCTCTGTATGTCTTCTTTGGAGAAGTGTCTGTTCAGGTCCTTTGCCCATTTTTTAATTGAGTTGTTTGTCTTCCTGGAGTGGAGTTGTGTGAGCTCTTTATATATTTTGGAGATCAAACCCTTCTCTGAGGTATCATTTGCAAATATATTTTCCTATATGGTTGGTCCCTTTTCATTTTGCTGATATTTTCTTTAGCCGTACAGAAGCTTTTTATTTGGAGGAAGTCCTATTTGTTTATTCTTTCCTTTATGTTCTTTGTTCTAGAGGACATATCAGTGAAAATATTGCTGCATGAAATATATGAGATTTTCCTGCCTAGGACTTTTTTTTTTTTTTGTCACAACTTATATTTAAGTCTTCTATCCACCTTGAGTTTATTTTGGTGTATGGTATAAGTTGGTGGTTGAGTTTCATTTTCTCACACATACCTGTCCAGATCTCCCAACACCATTTGTTGAAGAGGCTATTTTTACTCAATTTTTTTGCTTCTGCCCCCTTTGTCGAATATTAATTGACCATAGGGACTTGGGTTTATTTCTGGGCTCTCTATTCTGTTCCATTGATCCATGTGTCTGTTCTTATGCCAGTACCATACTTTTGATTACTGTGGCCTTGTACTATAGTTTCATATCAGGTATTGTGATCCCTCCTACTTTGTTCTTATTTTTCAAAATTGCTGCAGCTATTTGGGGTTGTTTATGGTTCCATATAAATTTTTGAAATGTTTGTTCTGTATCTGTAAAATATGTCATTGGTATTATAATGGGGATTGCACTGAATCTATAAATTGCTTTGGGTAGTACGGACACTTTGATGATGTTAATTCTTCCAATCCATGAACATGGTATATGCTTCCATTTGTTTGTGGTATGATCAGTTTTCACTTTGCCATGACTACTTAGTAGTCTCCTGGAAGTGAAATGCCCTCTCCGTTATGTCACAATGAGAGTGGGGTCCTACAATATTGCTAAAGAAATGTATCAAAGCTCCCTGCCTCAGTTCCTACATAGGTATGTTGATATCATCATGTTAGCTGGGTCATGTGGCTCCAAGCACCAGGCACCATCAGGTATCCAGGATCACCTCTCATATCTGCATCTCAGGCCCTCTTCACAGACAGGCTTGCCCTGCCAGACCCCACGCTGCATGGTAGTTCTCTCCTGTAATCTCTCCATCCTTCCCACAACCTGGCTTCCCCTCTCAAGATATGTACAAAATTTTCAGACCAATGATTATAAAACAGTTCATTTCTTGACTTGTTTGTTTGGCTTTCTCCAGATGCTTCCTTGGCTTCCCCAATTCAGTGGATTCAAGTAGTTGTATGTCCAGAGACTTAGTCCCCTGTCCCAGAGTATTAACATCTTGAATTAGAGAATCTTACTTACCTTGTATCCATTGCAGTGAGTTACATGTGACCCACAATAGTTCAAATTATCAAAAGACATCTATTCCATAGAGCTAAAATTCTGAATCCTTCATGGCCTGACCCAATCTTTTATTCCCTGATTTTGTACATTTTCTAATCACTTGATCTGGCCACTTTTCTCATTGGCTCATGGTCACATGCTGCTGTAACCATTGCTTTGCCTTCTCAGGGCCCAGGTGCCCTTCCTCTCCTATCTTCCATTCAAATCCTATCTACCCTCAGGGCTCACCAAATTCCACCTACTCAATGAAACTTCCTCCAGCTGCTCCTGCCTTAGGTGATTTCTCCATTTTTCTATGCCCTGAAGTGTATGGTCTAAACTATAGCTTAACTTTTAGTTATTCTTTTTTTGATTTTGAAAGATTGTACTTATTTATTTTTCAAGAGAGGGGAAGGGATGGAGAAAGAGAGGGAGAGAAACATTGATTGCTTGTCTCTCATACATGCCCTGACCAGGGACTGTACCCACAACCCAGGCATGTGCCCTGACAGGGGATTGAACGAGCAACATTTTGATTTGTGATCTGAGCTACAACAGTCAGGGCTTTAGTTATTCTTATATTTTGGTTTTCTAACTGTACATACAATGTAACAACATAAATAATCTTAAGTAATTATTAGGTTGTAATGGCTTTGTGGTCTAAGTCCACACCCAACACTGCTTTTGTATCCTCCCTGGCCAGCAATATGATTTTAAGCGCAGAGTAGGAATTCCAGGAATTCATGATCAGTTTCAAAATTTAAATCACAAAATGAATTCTTTGCTTTCTTTAAATTAAACAAGCAAAAGCTAAGAAGAAAAAAGAATTAAAAACAAGGAAAAGAAATCTCAATGTGGATAAAAAATATTTTTAAAGAAATAGCCCTGGCTGGTGTGGCTCAGTGGATTGAGCGCCTGCCTGTGGACTGAAAGGTTGCGGGTTCAATTCCTAGTCAGGGCTTGTGCCTGGGTTGCGGCCAGGTCACCAACTGGGGGCGTGCGAGAGGCAACAAATCGCTGTTTCTCGCACTCATCGATCGTGTTTCTCTCTTTCTGCCTCCTTTCCCCTCTCTCTAATAATAAATAAAAAAACCCTTAAAAAGAATAGTAGCTTTAAATTAGAAAGAAAATTAGTACTTTGAAAAGGAAGAGAACATTATTCACAAAGAGAAAGTTATTCTGGATTTATTTTTGTCAGATGATGAATCGATACTAACTATTCCAAACTCTTATCTGAATGTAATAATAGCTTCTGTGTTCCCACTATTTTGTGGCTGAGTGAGGGCGAGATCATTTATCTCCGTCCCTGGTACAGGAAGATAAGAAACTGAGGGTCGGAGCAGGTACATGCTTTCCCCGACACCCCCCGCTGCTAAAGTGGCAGAGCCAGGCGGAAGTTGTCTTCTGGCTTCAAGTCCAAGGTTCTTCCTCCCACCCATGCTACAGATCTCTGCTCTTTGAGGACGGATCCTTTTCTACACTTTCCTGGTGTAATTGTGTGATGTTTATAAAAGATCTATCACTCTGAAGAATGAATTGAACTATAAGGTAAACATTTAGAAGGAGAGGAATGGAGTTGGAATGAAATTCTGGGGTCGTTGGTGCCTGGCATTACCACCGATGACACAGCGGAACGCCAGTCACGGAGTGGGTTTAATAGATGGAGGCTCTTAAGCATGTGCAAGCGTGGGTAAAGTGGCTGCCTTTCATTAACGAGGGCAGGTGCTGGAGCCTGCAGCCCACCGTTCACTGGGTTGGTGGTAGCGTGGTGAGTTTCTGGGCCAGGTGACAGCCTTCCGTTGTTGTGAGTTGCTTTTGAACTAAAGGGGCGAGAAAGCTCATTCTCATATAGTAACTTGTGCCATTTCTGCCTGGACTTGATTGAAGTTCCAAGGTAGAACGACCCCACTGGTAAAGATTCTTGTTAATAAGTCCCACACAGGTATGCAAAGGGTTTATATGAAGAAATAAGTCGACTAAATAAAAATTCTATGAAGAGGTGAGACTAGGAGAAAAGCATAGGTTTGTGTTTGTTTGTTTGTTTGTTTGTTTTCCTTTGAGGGAGACTGGGGAGGTGCCTTAGAGCCTCTTATAAAAGCTTTATTTTCAAGCACAAGCTGGAAATTAGAATAAAAATAAGGAGAATTTAGTTTAGAGCCGCCTTTTAAAATCTGTGCCCCTTAGCAGAAGGCCAGCCATTTCCACGGAAGCCCGGAGGCCTAACCGCGGGGCCCTTCTGCTCAGGAGGAAAAACCGCAGCCCTTCGGCCCGAGCGCTGATGCCACACGCATCCGGCCTCAACCTGCCGCCGGCGCGGGCCCATTACCGGCAGCCCCACCGCAGCATCCAGGAGGGCGGCCTCGCAGCAACCGCTCGTCCGTTTGGGGGGAGGGTGGTGGTCATTACCAGCACAGGATGATTTTATTTTGTCTGAATTATTTACAATGGAAGGAAGCAGTTGGGAGGGGAGGGGACGTTAGGAAGTGTGCTCCAACCCACTCCCATTGATTCTACCCAGAGCGAGAAGAGCACAACCCAAGAAATACCACTTCCTTTTCTTTCTCTCTTGCCTCTCCCACCCGCAAGCCTTAGAAATAAATAAATAAATAAATAAATAAATAAATAAATAAATAAATAAATAAAGCAAAGAGAAGCCCTTGGTGGCTGCGGGGGTGACAGTGGGGGTGGGGTAGTGGCCCGGCCTTGGCGGTGGGCTAGTTCCCATCATCGAAGGGGTGCCCTGGCCAGAGCTTTCAGCGCTCGATTCTCTTTCCCCGGCTCTCATTTCGTGTGTCGTTGCATAATGAACAGCACGTATGGATTTAAATCCCATTTGGAGGATGTGCAGTTGCGGAACCTGTAATCAGAGGAGTTGGGCTTTAATCCCAGAGGTGCCATTCCCTTATCGGTTTTTTTTTAATTTAAGATTTATAGCTCTCCAGCTTCCAAACGAAAGTGTGGATGCTTGGCAGGGGCACAAGTAAGGCATGGGGGGACCTTTGGGGGAGAACAGAAGTCACCTGAAGGAAGCGGAGGGACTGTCACAGTTGGGCAGGAGGATCGTGGTTGACTTGTGCTTCCATTTCTTCTTTGCAAAATAGGAAAGCAAACCTACCTCCTGCCCTGTGAGGCGATGGGTAATGTTTGTGAGAAGAGGTGTCCAGATCGTTTTGGCGTGGTATCGCATTCTTTTATGAAGAAAACAAACAAACAAAAATGCCAGGCAGAGAGCCCTCCCCGCTGGCTGGACCCGACTGCGCATCCCTAAAGAAAAGCGTCACCCGCCCCCACCTCCCCCGTGCAGAGGGTGCCTTGCACGCTGAGGTGGGGGGTGGGGGTGGGGAGGGTGTGGGGAACCAGGCCGCTTCACATTTGCCCTGCCACGGCCATGTGTGGGGGTGCCACCTGAGAAAAATGGCCTGGCCAAGCAAGGGAGTAGTTTTATTTTTCTTCATTGAAGAACTTTTAAATAAAATGTTACACTGCTTACGAATTCACGATAAATGTGAGTTGTAACACCTTGCAGTAAAACGAATGACTACATGCCTACCCACCCACACTAAGAAATGCGTTCTACCACCACTGAGACTCCAGTGACATCCCTCTCACTTCCAGGGCTGACCACAAGCATGACTGTGTGCCAACCATCCCCCTGCTTTTAAAAAACAGGCTTTCCCTGGGTTTGGACCACAGGTAAGTAGAATCATACCGATGTATTCTTCCATGAATTGCTTTTTAAATTCAACATTATGTTTGTGAGGTATGTCCACGCTGACACATGTAATACTTTATTTGTATTTGCTACTGTTTCTTATTCTGTTGTATGACTACTCTAAGACTTATTTACCCATTCTCTTGTTGATGATCATCTGGCTGTCTCCATTTTTTCTTGTTATTACAAACCGTGTTGCCATGAATTCTAATCCAATCTAGTCTTTCTGTGCACAGGTGTAAACATTTCTTTATTGTATATGCCTGAGGGTGTCATTGTTAGCTTATAGAGAACCAGCATTTCGGCTTTCTGAGATCATGCCACGTTCCTAGTGGTTGTCCAACCCACATTCCGAACAGTGATGTTAACTCAAGAATTCAAATCAGACTTGTGGCCAAGATGGAGGCATAGACAGATACACTGTGCCTTCTCCCACAACCAAAATTAAGGACAACAAAGATTTAGAAACAAGAAAACAACCAGAACTCAGAAAATTGAACTCTTTGGAAGCCCAACAATGGTTCATCCAGACCAGTAAGAGGGGCGGAGTCACGGCAGGAAAAAGTGGAGGTGCCGATGGGCACGCAGGCAGCAGCGGCTGGCAGATCCCAGGTGCACAGGCGGTGACTAGCAGAACCCGGGCAGGGGGTGGCAACTGTGCAGAACCAGTGAGGCCACACAAGGCAGCTGGCTAACTGGCTGGTCCCACATTCATGCGCAGATAATCCAGGTAAAGGGGAAGTGGTGGAGCGGACTGGAATCCGAGAGTGAGCACAGCAAGCTCCATTGTCTCCTCTCAGACCCCGCCCCCACACATAGCGTCACTACCCAGCAACTGGGCTGTCCCGCCCTGGGGAACACCTAAGGCTCCACCCCTCACTACATAACAGCTGCGACTAGACAAGCAAAACAAAACAAAACAAACAAACAAACAAAAAAACACCCAAAAACCCAGAAATGAAAATGTCTCAAACTGGAGAACAAATCAAAGCCCCAGAGCCAATTTATCTAAGCAATGAAGAGATTGCCAACCTATGAGATGCGCAATTCAAAACCCTGGTGATCAGGATGCTCACAGAATTGGTGGATTTTGCTCACAAATTAGATGAAAAAATGAAGGCTACAATAAGTGAAATGAAGAAAGATGCATGGGGAACCAACAGAGATGGGAGGAAAACTGGGACTCAAATCAATGG
>PVKU01002756.1:0-209657 GCA_004027475.1 Anoura caudifer
TGTTTGTTTGAAATGTTTCTATCTTTTTTAGGTGGGCCTGTATCTCTATGAAATTCCCTCTGAGGATTGTCTTTGCTGTATCCCATAAGTTTTGGGTCACTGTGAGTTTATTTTCATTTGTTTCCAGAAACTTTTCAATTTCTTCACTAATTTCATTCTTGACCCATTCATGGTTTAATAGCATGCTATTCAATCTCCATGATTTTGAGTGTTTTGGGTTTTCCCCTTGGGGTTGGCTTCTAGTTTTAGTCCCTTGTGGTTGGAGAAAATGCTTGGTATGATTTCAATTTTCTTGAATTTGTTGAGGCTTGTTTTGTGTCCTATCATGTGGTCTATCTTTAAAAATGTTCCATGTGCATTTGAAAAAAATGTGTATTTAGTTTCTTTGGGATGAAGTGCTCTCTCTCTATATATATATATCTGTTAAATCCATTTCATCTAGAGTGTTGTTCAATGCCACAGTATCTTTGTTGATATTTTGTTTGGAAGATCTGTCCATTTTTGACAGTGGGGTGTTAAAATCCCCTACTATAATTGTGTTGCTGTCAATATCTTTTTTGAAGTCCTCCAAAATTTTCTTGATGTATTTGGGTGCTCCTATGATGGGTACATATATGTTTATAATGCTTGTCTTCTTGGTGGATTCTTCCTTTCAGTATTATGAAGTGACCTTCTGGGTCTCTCTTAATGGCTCTTCTTTTGAAGTCTATTTTGTCTGATATGAGTATTGCTACCCCAGCTTTTTTTTTCCTGTCCATATATTTGGAAAATTTGTTTCCAGCCTTCACTTTGAGTCTATGTAGGTCCTTTGTCCTGAGGTGGGTCATGCTTTCTTATCCATTCAGCTATTCTATGTCTTTTGATTGGAGCATTTAATCCATTTTCATTTAAGGGTATTATTGATAAGAACTTATTCATTGCTATTTTCATACCTGTGTTTCTCTCTCTCTCTCTCTCTCTGTCTCTCTCTCTGTCTCTCTCTCTCTCTTTCCCTTCCTTTCTTTAAAGCAGTCCCTTTGGCATCTCTTGTAGAACTGGTTTGGTAGAGGTATATTCTTTTGTCTGGGATGCTCCTTATTTGGCCTTCTATCTTGATTTAAAGCCTTGCTGGGTAATGTTGTCTTGGTTGCAGACCTTTGGTTCTCATTACTTGGAATATTTCTTGCCATTCTCTTCTGGCTTGGAGCGTTTCCATTGGAAGTCAGCTGCTAAACTTATTGGGGCTCCCTTGTATGTTACTTCCTTTTTCTCCTTTGCTGCCTTTAAGATTCTCTTTTTGTCTTGGAATTTTGCCATTTTAATTATGATGTGTCTTGAAGTAGACTGCTTTGGGTTCCTCTTGAATGGGACTCTCTGTGTTCCCTGGATTTGTGTGACTTTTTCTCTCATCAAATTAGGGAAGTTTTCCATCATTACTTTTCAAATAGATTTTCTATCCCTTGCTCTTCTTCTTCTCTTTCTGGTATCCCTATTATACGGATATTATTACATTTCATATTGTCTTGCATTTCTCTTAATCCCTCTTCATTCTTTCTGAGCCTCTCTTCCTTTTCTTGCTCTTTCTAGGTGTTTTTTCTACTTGGTCCTCCAACTCGCTGATCCAATCTTCTGCTTTATCGATTCTGCCTTTCATTCCTTCCACTGTGTTCTTCAGTTCAGAAATTACATTCTTCATTTCCTCTTGGCCCTTGTTGGTAATTTCTATTTCCTTTTTCATGTTATATAGTTTGCAGTGAGTTCATCATAGCTTCCCTGTAGTTTCTGGTAGCTCATTGAGCTTCCTGACAACCATTGCTTTGAACTCAAAATCTGATAGCTGAGTTGCCTCCATTTCATTTAGCATTCTTTCTGGGGCTTCCTCCTTTCCTTTCATTTGGGGGTTGTTTCTTTGTCTTCCCATTGTTTGAGAGACTCTTCTTGTTAGCCTCAGCTTCTTAAATTTATCTTTCTGCCTCCCTGTTTATGGTGTGTACTTCTGTGCTAGAATACCTGTGAAGCTTAGTGGTGCATTCTCCTTTGGGTATCCTGGTGATCACAGCTTCCACTTCTCAGCTTTTTGAATGTCCCCTCTTTGGGACCAACTCTGGTTTCTTCAGTGTTCCAGGTTTTGTTTTTGTTTTTGTTTTTGTTTCACTCATGGATATTTAAAAAGACAATAGAGAAAAAAATAAAAAAGGAAGAGAAAAATAGGAAGGAAGAAGAGATAAAATTGGAAAGAAAGAAAGAAGAAATAATACAAGAAAGAACTAAAGATAAGCAAAAGGAGTTGAGGAATAAAAAAGATAAAAATAATGAAAAAATAATAAAAATATTATTTAAAAAAAGAAAAAAAGAAAAGTGAACAAACAAAAACAAGCAAGCAAACAAACAAACAAACAAAACTCTTGCTGTTTTCACACTTGCCAGTCTGGATTTTCTGGTGTTGGTAGCTGCAAAGGCCAAGGGGTGATGGTATCGCTTTTCTCCTTGTTCAGCACTCAGTT
Organism: Anoura caudifer; assembly: GCA_004027475.1. Lineage (NCBI taxonomy): Eukaryota > Metazoa > Chordata > Mammalia > Chiroptera > Phyllostomidae > Anoura > Anoura caudifer. Next base: position 2,484 of record PVKU01002756.1, read on the forward strand.
ATCTTTGGGCTAGTCCTCCCAGGGCTAGCCCGGTGCCTCTCTGCACAGGGCCTTGGGCATATGTTTTGAACCTCCTGGGCAGCACAGACTTTCCCAAGTTCATGGGTGTGAGCTCGGATCTCCTACGCTGTACACTCACCCCAATTTCACGGGAGTGAGCTCCAATTCTCCCACTGATCACTTGCACTCCCTGGATTCCTGATGTGGGCTACAGGTCTCCCGTTGCACAGGTGTCTGCTGTCACAGGAGCGCTCAAGTGTTCACAGTCGCACACAGTTGTACCCATTTGCGGCAGGTGTCTTTACTTTAGTCGTGCAGCCGTATGCTATCGCGCTCGGACCCAGCTCCCTCCTTAGAGCCCCTAGCCGACCTGGCAAGCGCCAGCCCAGGGCCTTGGCAGCCCTGATCTCTGTGCTGATTCCTGAGCTCTTATTGTTCCGAAGTACTCTCCTTACCATCTGGTTTTTCAATGTCCGCTACAACCTTTGATCTCCTACTTTCAGATATGCTGTGCTTCCGCTGGTTGACCGCTCCATTTCTCTGCAGATCAGCCAGATTCCTCTCCCATGTGCAGGGGGAAATGGAATCTGCTCCCTCCTACCATGCCACCATCTTCTCTCCTTGCTTTTCTTTTCTTAAATGAGCTTTGGTAATTTGAGTCTTTCAAGGAGTTTGTGTTCCATTTATTGGTATAGAATTATTTCCCTTATTATTATTTCATTGGCCATGGTATCTGATATGCCTACTCTCATTCCCAGTAGTAATAATTTGTTTTTCCTTTCTTAGTTTATTAATCATTATAGATTCACATTTATCAGTTTCATTCATCATTTTAAAGAACCAGCTTTTGCATTCTGTTATTTAGTTGTTGTTTCTCTTATTTTAATTGAGTTGATTACTTCTTTTATCTTTATTATTTCCTGCCTCATACTTACCTCACACTTATTCTGTTCTTCTTAGTCAAACTTATCAAGATATTCACTTCTCCCACTGACATTAGAACATTCTTCTTTCCCAATATAAGCACTTGTTGCTATAAATTTCCCTCTAAATTTTACTTTAGCAAACTACCACAAGTTTCTGTGTGCTTTGTTTTTCAGTTATAGATTAGCTCTATTTTGCAATCTCCCCACAAGAAGCTGCCTGGCAATGGGGAGGGGTTAAGCACGGGCCATACTATCATGTATTACCTTTACTACAGCATTTCTTTTTCATCTCATTGGACAGATTTTAATGAGATATTGAGTATTCTTTGCTCTGGCTGCACTAAAACTCCAACAGATTCTACCAGAATTTGATCTTTACTATCACAATCTCAGGGCAAACTTTTTGCCAATGTGATTTGCTATTACTCACTGTGAGCATGAGAAGTCAGTCCACAGGCCAGGACTCTGTGCCCTGCTTTGTCCAAGGCCATGCCCCACAGATCTAAGCCTCTCACATGCCCCAAACTCTGAGCTCTGCCTCTCAGCTCAGCAGGACCAGAGCATTCTACTTGGACTCCAAATTTTGCCCTGTAGTAAGGTATTATCCCTAGACCAAAAAGCAGTGTATTTGTGGCACTCACTCTATGAGCTTCTCTTTTATAAAACAAATGCCATCAAATGGATGACAGTCTTGGACTGTCTTTGTCCAAGCCCTGCAAACAGTGGCCTTGTATATTTTGTGCAGTTTTATGGTTGTCAAGTGTGGGTGGAGCTAGCCATTTGCCAGTTACTTCATCAGGGCTGGGAACAAAGTCCAAATCTCCCTTGCACACTTTTTCAATAAAGGATACTTTATAAGAGAAATGCTATTTTCTGCCAACAAGTGTGATGCTTCTGTAGTTTTAAAAAATGCAACTAGCCCATCTGCCTTTTGCAATGTAGCTTTCACAGTTCATGTGGGGAAGAGTCCCAGGAACATCTGCTGATGTGAGCTAGCTCCCTGCCAGACACTGACAGCTTGAGAACCCAAGCCAGTGCCAGTCAGGAAGCTTGTGAACACTTAAGTGACACACCTCATGGATACGTATCCTCCAGCTAGGACCATACTCAGTAGATTCGTATACTGGCCCATTTCCAAAAAGATGGAAGACAGGTAGTAACAACAGAATGGTAGCATTCAGAGGACAAGAGATGAAAAGGCAGGAAGCCAGGTGATGTAAGGTGCATCTACCTGAAAGGGGAACATTGCTAAATGTGTCTGATCCTCATTGTCACAGCACTGTTCAGTAATTTCACTAAGTGTCTGCGGAATCAGGGAGTCAGAGTTTTAATAACACTGGGTCATAAATATGCTACGGATGAAAAAGGGGTTCTACAGCTAGTAACCTTACAGGGTGATCTGATTATAAATTCCTAACTGGGTGGGTTATGGTGGGTTGTCACACCCGAGGCCTATAACTTCTTTAGTGAATGGCTTATCTTCACTTTAAGCACATCCTGTCCATTGTTTCCATGCACCTCCGTTAACACACCTTTGAAATGCCCCTTTTGATACCCCGCTTCTAAAGTGGACCATCATCAAGAGAGCACATAAACATCACTATCCTGTTTAAGCCAATCACTACCTTTCTTCCACCATCATGTAATCTTCCTTGTGTTCCCTCTTTAATTTTAAATGCATAAAAGAAAATGCAAACTGTCACTCTCTGGAGCATTTGAGATCTTGCTCTCTAGCAACTGTCATCAGTTTTGGCTCAAATAAACTCATAAAAATTCTGTACATTTTGAACATTCTAACATCAACAATACTTATACAATATAGAATAAACACCAAAGTTTACTCAAACATGTAGATTTGTCTCCATGCAAATATGGATAAAGAAATATTGCAATATTCAACAAGTATTGGAACAGAATTAAAGTAAATCCTGTTTTTTTTAACACATGCCAGGACTAACCTTATAAATGAAACAATGAAGAAAGTGTCATATGGGAATTCTGGCCAATGGGTACTATTAGGCACATTTTTTCAATTCTCTCTCTTGATTATCATACACTTCAACAGAATCTTTACCAAAACAAGTTCTGGATACACAGAGAAGGAACAGTACATCTCACCACATTAAAAATTAAAAACATACATTTTTTTTGAGCAATAAGCTTTAATGAATTGTAACCAAATATGTGGGCTCAGCTGCCTGCCACAATGAAAACAATACTTGTGAGACAGGTGTTGGTGCAAAAGGAAAGAGGTTTATTCAGGTGCCATGAACTAGGAGAATAATGGACTCTCATCTCAAGGACCATTTAATCTCCCTGCTGAAGCCCACAGTTCTTATAGGGCTAAGTAGGGAAAGGCTTCTTTATCTATTCAACTATCTTGCTAGCTTTTTGCATACATGGGCCCTATCCATTTATCTTTCTAGTCTTTGGTACACCCAGTGTAAGAACCTCCTCCTGTGCCATCTCGGCCAATGGAGGAAATTCCCCAAAGTTCCCTGACTGTCTATGGTAACAAAATTATCTAAGACCTGGAAATCTCATAAAAATCCAGAGCATTTTACTCTAAAGTTCTGTCCTTAACAAGGAATATATTTGTTCATGGCATTGTGGTAGCATTTATTTGCTTTTGTGACCTCTTTCACACATTTGTTCACTGACTGGCTGTCAGCTGAAATGTGGGGAGGGACCAACCCATGGGTATTTCATCATTGATCACCTAACTATTCCATGATCAGCAAGAAGGCAAGCCCCACTGTTCAAGCACATTTCAAGACTGCTTGTATCAAATATGCCCTTGTCTCATTGACCAGAACAAGTACAGTGGCCAAAGTCTGACTCACAATGGGTCACAATACAAGAGGTTTGAACAAATGGAGATCATTATCATGCCAGCCAATTATGCTCTACTCTCTCACCCCAGTGATCTGCATCTCTATTATAAAACTCATTTGCCCCAACCAAAGTCCCCAATGCCTTATCCAACCATGGCCTCTAGCTCAAGGTCCAGGATCTTATCATCCACATCATGTCCACATGCAGTTCCTTGAATGCAACCCATCCTGATTCAGAGACCTAAAATTTAAAATATTAGTAACCTGTCTCTTGCATACCCAGGAAACATTAGGGTATGGGCTCAAACCCTATTAGTTTGAGCTCAACTGGATACTATGTCTTGGTGTCAATCAGTAATTTGTCTGTGGGCAACTTGAAAGTCAGCAAGCGGGTTTCTCGTTCAATAGAAGAGTGGACAACCATTTCCAGATGGTGTTATAGTTGTAGGGACAAGAGAAAAAAGTGAGCACACCTCTCGAAGGCTAGACCGAAAACTCATGGCAACACTCCACCACATTCAATGAGTCGAGACAAGTCTAGACCAGCCTAGATTCACGGGGCAAAGAAAAGACCCCCCACTTCCTCATGGCAGAAGTTGCCAAGTGTCCACTTTTATAATCTATAAATTGAATTCAGGGCTGATTTTGTTGAGTTATATGTCAGTGAGAAAAAAATATGTTGATAGAAATGAGAGAATTGCTTGGTAGTTACATAGTTATGTTTCTGAAATACCTGGGGACAGACACCATCATATCTTTCCGCATCTTTCTTGACATTTAGCTTTTCTGTCTTATTTCCTCCTACTTCTTTTTTCATACCCACAACACAGATGGTAAAAATCTTAAATAATTGACATGGTCAAGGTGTAGGAGGATAATAGAAATTTAAATGACTTGTTTCTCCCACCTTAAGCCATAGGAAAATCTCAACTTAGTCATCTATAGCAGATTATCCTAACTTAGGGCAATGATACATTTATTTTAAAATGGCACCTGTCCAAACAATAGAATACTTTGAATTGTCACAAAACTCACAGCAACATCTATATTTCAGTAGGAAATCAAAATATAAATTCCTGGCTTAAACTAATTTCTGTAAGATGCATGTGATTTTCCCTAAAGTCAACTTCTGTAAGATAATAAAAGTGCATATGCTAACCAGTAAATGAAGTGATTATGAACTGGTTGCCTAGCTACAGGGTCAACATGTTTAATCATCTTTCTTCAGAGAGGTTCATATCTTGATGTGTTTTTTTGAAAGGTACTTTGAATCAGGTGAAAATATTAATTTTATATAAAAATAGTTTTTTAATGGCTGTCAAAATTATAATAGCATGGTACAATTTAGCTCAAAAATAAAAATTGCCTTTGGGACACAAAACTTTGGGGCATATTTTGGGCAAATCCCAATGGACAGGTGGGTCCCTTAGGACAGTTTGATAGATTTGAATCACCTGCAGTGCTTCATTTCCTCCTCTCCATCTTGCAAGCATTCTTCTGTTTTGTATACTTTTTCCTATTTCTACATCAACTTGTGCGCCAATGCAGGCTCACTGGGTGAAAATCGTACTTGGTGCTGAGGACAAATGTGGTGTGCTGGCATTAAGTGCAATTAAACTCCACCAGTTTTGACAATGGGGAGGGACATGCCCTGAAGCAGGTTTTTCACCTCCTTTATACTATTCTCTTATTCGCAGTTGTGCTAATATAATTTTTGTGACTGATCAGGTAGCAAAGAGGTATAGGTTTTAAATTTGCAACGCTTTATAACTACACCGCTAAAACCATAAAAATATAATGCAACAATATGTTTACTTTTTACTTTTATAGCACTAAAATTGCACCAGTTTAATGACATAAAAATGTAGTTTGAATTCATTAAGTGTGACAAAAAATAAAAAGTAAAACTTCTGTAAGTAAATTTTCATGAAAATTTCTGCCAAGTCTTTAGCTTATTAACTCATTTGATTTTACATAGCTAAAAGCTCAGTATTTAAATTCAAGCTAATGCATACTTGTGTCTTACTAAACTACTAAGAACATCAAGTGGACCAAGTTGTTGACAATAAAATGAAGAAAAAGAAGCAAAATGACCCCCACTTCGAGGGTGGGAGGTAGGGATGGCTGGTGTGGGGAGGACTGGGGAGGGGAAATGGAGACAACTGTACTTGAACAACAACAACAAAAAGAAACAATGATTCTAAAAGCCATAATAAAAAAAATAATAAAATTTAACACAATGGAATAGTATTAAAATAAGAAAGAAGGCTGAATCCTAGTTTAATTTAAGAGCATCAGCCTGGGCAGTCAGTGTACTTTTTTTCCCTACATCCCGTGCTTCTGACTCGTGTCAGCATAGCTGGGGTTCTGACACCTCCCTGTCCCCATGACCCTCAGGACATTCGCCTGGGTTGCTCCATGCACCTCTGTGATGTGCCTTTGATTGTAAACCACCAAGGTAGTCTCTCTTGCTTTGAGAGGCAGATTATGTCAGCAGATCTGAGTACTTCTCTCTGGTCTGCGGAGGTCCCAAATCACATCTGGGTCTCCGTACTGCCGTCCTTTAACCTGGCGGTCTCAATGGGCACAGCATCACACAAGGCAGTGATCCACAGCACTGGGTCTTTGAAGTCAGATTATACACAAACTACTTGTATTAAAAGGTAAACATTGCTGTAATTTTTCTTTTCACAAACATATTTAAAAATAGGACACTATAGTTTCAGGTACTGACAATGGCATTTAAATACCTGTCTTACTTCCATTGAGAAAATTTGGAATCTCAATCAATATAATATAATGCCACATCCTTCCAGAATGAAAACATATGTTTTTCTTAGACAATTGCAGTTTCATTTGATCATTTTCTTTTGTTAAAAGCACCTTTCATATGTATATTTCAAGCATTTCTTCAGGAGAAAAAATTTGCAACGAAGAATGATAATTGATTGCTATCAAGCCATGAAAATACATAGAGGAAACTTAAATGCACATTACTATGCAAAAAAAAAAAAAAGCCAATCTGAAAAGGCTACAAAGTGTAGGATCACAACTGTATGCCATTCTGGAAAAGGTACAGCTATGGAAACAGTAAGGATGTCAGTGGCTGCTGGGGCTTGTAGGTGAGGAAGGATGAATAGGCAGAGCTCAGAGGATTTTTAGGGCAGTAAAACTACTTTGTAGGATACTGTAATGATAGACATGAGCCATCATATATTTGTCCAAACTCATAGAATGTACAACAGTGAGAGTGAACCCTAATGTAGACTATGAACTTTAGTTAATGATACTGTATTAATATTGGCTGAAGAAGTGTACCATAGCAATGAAAGACTTAATAATAGGGGAAACTCAGAGGGCTATGAAGGGATTTATGATAACTTTGTATTTTTCTCTCAATTTTTCTAAAAGCCTAAAACTGCTCAAAAAATAATGTGTATTAATTTGAAAAAAAGAAGAAAACAGGCAATATTCGTTCTTACCTGAAGCAGTGCTGCCTCCCATTCCCATGATTTCCAGACTGCCGGTGCTTCTTCCCATCCCCCTCCCTCCACGGACCCTGATTGTCTAGAGAAGGATCTGACTGTGCGTGTGTGTCCATTGGGGCTATCGTCCCCTCACACCTGACCCTGTGGCCAATCACCTTCATCTGTGCATTACTTCAAGTTCATAAATATGACCTGAACACAGGTGAAGGGAAAAAAACACACCCGACTACCATTATTGCCTAAGAAAAAGTTCACCAGCAGTGCCCCGCTGGGAGATATGTTGGTCAGGCATGGCCACTTAAGCACCTGAAAAATCACTCCATCAGTCAGGCCATCTCCTCTGTCCACATCCCATGGATGCAGCCACATAAAATGCTCTGTGGGTGGGATCGGATCACCTCTTTAACTGACTTGAGTGCAGTGATCGCCAAAGTTAAAGAGGACTGTCATTAGAAACAATAGCCTCCCTAATGGCGAGGATGATGACCTTCCACTCAGACAGCTCCACTCAGCTGGAATGGCCCCATGCTTATTACGTACGGAAAATAAGGCACCTTATCCATCACTAAAATGTCGCTGCTTCTAGGGGGGAAAGCGCTGCTCCACTGCAGCGTGCCAAAGCTACAGGACACAGCTCAGGAGAAAAGCAAGGCAAAACATGATCTTCAGAGGGATACCTTTTCTCTTTTGAGAGAAAGTGCTTAGTTTGTGCTTAGTTTGTTTTACTCACCATTAGCTGTCCCTTTTATATACAATGTTTATATATTTTACGTGTTTATATTTTATATATTTATGTATAATTAGAATTATATATACACATGCTAATGATTTAATTGTTTTCCTAAGAATTTCAAACACAGACCTCTCTATTCATAGCTCAGCTTCTTCGAGGAACACAAATAAAAAGCACTTAAGTGCTCCCTAAATTGTACTTTCATACTGCCCACATTTTTAAGGAAATGTATTTTGGTGAAAAATAACTCTCCTGGCTACAATAATTTAAAGAGTGTAAAATGATCCATGTAGATTTTTTTCTTTTTACAATTCTACACATTTGGGTTTGCTCAGCATGTGGCTGAAAGAAGGTCTCTACACCTCTGTGGACCATCAATCAGTGAAGTTCAATACTGTTTTTGAAGGTGTTACTCTCAACAAATGCTGTCCCCACAAGGATGGCTGCCTTGGAAACAGCCTTGGCAGAGACTGGCAGCGTCTCACTAGCCTATAAGCATTCCAGTTCTGCTCTCCCCTGAGGATAAAGGGACCTGAAAGTGCCCAGGTTTTCTGTGACCCATTCATTTCTTTCAAAATAAGCTTAACAGTGGGTTCCTCACATCTCAGCCCTTCATGGAAATTCTCTGACTGCTTCAGTCTGCAGCAGCTCACTCACCTTCCATTTCTGCAGCACTTTCTGGTATAGTTAACTCCTCACTTGTCCTATCATACTAGTTTCCTATCTGTCCTGTCACAAGTTTCTGCTTTCCCACTTACACACAGAGTTCCAAAGGGACAAGGTCTTCCCCTTTATCCTGACTTCCCACAGCACCTTGTCCATTGCTGCACTAAAATGGTTGCCCAACAAATGTTGACTGACTGTGGCCATCTCCCTGCTGGATGGGCAATGTCCTCTCCATCCACACCCCACAAGCCAGTTATCCACAAAATTTGTCACAGCTCTTAGCTTCTTTCTGGGAGAGACGTCTCCATGGAGATTCCCTAATACCTATGCATTTAAAAGGATGTAAGGATCACTTTTGTCACAGTGAATCAAGTAATACAAATCAAAATGTGGGTGGGTTTCATAATTTTCCAATGAACATGAAATGAGTAGGCAATAGTTAGAGAATTTGAAACCTTGAAGTGACTCTCTCTCTCTCTCTCTTTCTCTCTCCTTTCTTCCTTCTCTCCTTCCATCCCTCTCTTCCTCCTTCCCTTCCTCCCTCCTTTCCTTCTTTCTTTCCTTCAAAACCCTTAGGTACAGACTTACTGATTTTAAATTAGGTAACATAGACCACATTTGAGGACTTCTGCCTTGTAGGGTCCATGATGCCATGCAGAGCAAAGATGAGCTGCTGCTTTAGCACTTTGGCTTCATCATTACTTACCCTGGTTATCTACTGCAGATGCTAACATGCATTTGGCTTCTGAGTTGTAAATCATGAACAAGAATAATATCAAGGCTGAAGGAAAACAATAAATTGAGATCAATCCTACAAGGGAGAGCAAACCAATAACACTACTGTCTCAGTGGAGAATTAGAAATGAGATTTTATCACTGGAGAGTGTCCACAATGTTATGACAAAGCAATTTCCACCCTAACCCAAGGGCACAGTCCTCATGGGAAGGAACCCAGTTCCATTTCATTTACATGCAGGTCAAACATCCAATTGACTTTTAACTGTCCATTTCAATCTTGGTCGATAAAAATAGAGAAAAATCCAATTTTAGGGTATTTGTTCCTCTAGGCCCACCCTTCAGAACATAAATATCTCCCGTTTAGCCTCAGTGATGCTTTTCTATGCTCCATGAACCCTCTCCAACCTCATACAACAAGGGTTGTGGCTATTTTGGCAAAGATTGCTGAGGCTGACATTGGCAGAAGAAATCCATGTACCAGGCATCATCAAAGGCTATAAAAAGCCTTGTTACCTTCTGTACTGCTGAAAATATCAGTTTATTCACTTTCTGGTGTCAAAAGAGTAGTACCACGTTTTAATAAATCATCAGCCACTTGTACATGAGCATGACCTGGGCTCTTCAGATTAATGTATACCTTTCAGCAAACTTGGGGATGTGGGCTCAGAAGGGACAGAGAAATACCTAGAACATGGTTCTCAGTGTTTAGAACAATAGCTCAAAATCACCTGGAGACACTTATCATTGCAGCAGAGTCCTGGGCTTTATGTTCTAAAATACACATATACAATGGTGTGATCAACATATTTGCTCTTTGATACAATATACCTCTAAGTGTCCTATTGCTCCAAAATATTGTGCTGTCCGTTAAAATATCAAAACCTAATTGGGCTTGGTTGGAAAGAATGCTGAGATACCCACAGCATGACAGGAAATGGGAGGCAAACATGAATGAGGAGGAGGAACCAGAGAAGGCTAGATTGCCCCAGGGGTCCTAGGAAGATGGTGCTCTCCGTACCAGCATCCAGTGCGAGACACAGAAAACAGGTCTACTCAGAATGGTGTGGAAACCCCAATGTTGTCCTGATCTCTTCTTCATTAAGCTTAAGTCAGCTTCTCAAAGTGAGTTTTCTTTACAAAACAAAGGCCAAAACAAAGTCTGTGTGTTAGGAAAGGCCATTGACTTTGGCCAGATGATCGCCATTAGCAGAGGTCCACTGGAAGTCATGGAGAAGGGACTGGGAAACTTCCTAGCCAAGTGGGACAACACATGGCAATGGTGGTTTTACCTGGTGTAATGTGGTTAAGCCTCTCATGTGGGATGGGGAAGTCTGGTGCCCAATCCCAGCCTCACCATTTAATTTAATTCAGTGTAAGTCACATTATTATCCAGCTTCAAATTTTGCAGCTGTTAAATAAGGGGACCCACATAAAACTGTTTACACACAATACTCAATATTAAGTGTCATGGCTGCTTGCTGATGGCCTCCTATAAGCCCAACCATGTTCCAGGCACTCTCTGCTACCTTAATGAGTCCCAACCATCCCTCAGGATGGGCATGATCATCGCTGTAGTAAAAGATGAGGAAAATGAAATTAAAGAAAATTAAAGCCAAAAAGAAAATAAAAGAAAGGAAGAAATAGAGGGAGGGAAGGAGGAAGGAAGGAAGGAAGGAAGGAAGGAAGGAAGGAAGGAAGGAAGGAAGGAAGGCCAATTTGCATGGCCAGAAAATCACCATCAGCCCAAACCTGCATCTCCCTTGGTGCTTTGTTTGAGATATCCTACTCCCTCACCCGTGAGATGATTAAGTCAAAATCACTGCCATATTAAACTCCAACACATATACATTACACTGCTTCCACCTATGGACATGTGAGTGGAAGCAGCAGGAAGCTTTCACACCTGTGCAGGCTTCCTTGTGTCAACCTCAGGCCCAGCAGGGAGGGCAGGAATGTGTGGGAAGATATTGCTGAGACTCATCAAGAAGCTGGTCCCAGTACCACCGATCCAGACCCAAAGGATCTGTTTCTTCTTCCAAAGTAATCTTCCCTCAGATGTAATTGTACTAAAATCCTGTTGTCTTTAGCATTTAGAACAAGAAATGATTAGTCCTTCATGTCCAGTTACCAATAACCTTCTGCATATTTATTTTGCAAAGTGTTCTATATTTCATAGTTAGTGATTAGGAGAAAATGAAGTTTCTATGTAACATAACTATATGCTGTATTGCTAAAGTTTTAGTAAATTTTTCTTCCTTAGAAAGTGAATAGTAAATAAAACTCAAGGTGCATTTGATTATTTGGATAAGAGATGATTTCTCATGGCAGATTACATTAGACTTATCATCAGAAACACTAGAAATTGGATTTTATGATTATATACCTGGGTGAATTTGTTTTTGAGTCATTATTTTATGAAAACCCAAACTCATAGGTGAAACCAAGACTGGACAATTCAATTCCAGTTAATGGCAGTCTTCAAGTAACTGAATCATGACACCGTGGAATCTAACAGAGGTATCAGACTATTACATGGTAAACTAATTAAACGATTCAAAAACTCATAAGATAATCCTATCAAGGATTTAACAATTAATAGGGTGGAAACACTGTATATTTAATGATTAAAGGTATCAGGCAGAAAAAATAATTGCATATAAAATGAGTAGTTACATGCAAAATTTTGTATTTATTTTTTAAATTTATTTTCATTTTCATTTTATTTTAGAGAGCAGGGAAGGGAGGGAGAAAGAGAGGAAGAGAAACACTGACATGAGAGAGAAACACAATTGGTTGCCTTCTGTAAGCATCCAACCAACAACTGAGCACTGAACTCACAGCGCAGGCAAGTGACCCAACAGGAACGGAACCAGCAACCTTTCCATGTGCAGGACGCAGGACAAGGCCCAGCAGACTGAGCTGTGCTGGCCAGGGCTATTCATTCTTATGTTTAGGGTAGGGATCAGTTGTTAATCCATTGATTAACACACAGGGAACTCGTACTTTCTTGATTTCACATTGAAAATCCACGGATTCAGATACCAATTGCATTATCTACAAAAGGAGCAGGAAAAATAAGGTTAAACAGTACAAAATTTCCAGTTATAAAAACAGTTAGAGGGAGTAAAGTACAGCATAGGGAATACAGCCAATAATGATGTAATAACTATGTATGGTGTCAGGTGGGTACTAAACTTATGGTGATCACTTTTTAGGGTACATAAACATCTAATCACCATGTTGTACACTTGAAACTAATATTGTATGTCAACTATAATTGAATTTTTAAAGCCTCCTATTTTTTAATTTGTTTTATTTTTGCATAATGGCTTTCTGTGTTTTTCTTTCTACTACTACTGCTGTATGAAGCATGTAGGAAGCAGGGACATGACAGGAAAGTAGAAAAAGCAGAGAAAAAATCCACTTCTATTCAGCAATACCAAACATGAAATAATAGCAACATTTTCAATGAAGTCTGTTATAAATCCAAGAGCACATAGTACTCTGAAATACATGCACCAATGTTTCAAATAAACATGCAAAGTGACTTAGCAGCACTGAGAAGGTATGTGTAACCTGTCGATTACAACACTCATATTATTTTTAACTCAATATCACAGAAATAAAATTTGCATTGAAGAGAGAAGCAAGAATCATATTGATACAGCAAGATCTTCCCCACTTCTCAAAGAGGTGAGTGAAACTGTTACTATTCTTTGAAGTGGAGATTAAAGAAATAGTGCACTGAGAAGAATTCTCTACCTGAAACTGAGAGCTGTAGTGGAGGCTGCAAAACTGTTTGAGTAAAAGTCATAGCACTTGATATAAGAAAGAGATGAGCAGGGAAGGAATCCACAGTCTCTCATTCAAAAAAAAAATTACATGGAAATTTATTCTCCCGTGGTCAATCTATAAGTATAATTCCTGAGACCTTCTCAATTCAAGAGTCTAAAATAATGACTCTGGCATCACACGTTGTTTGCCCCATGTTAATTTCAGTTATCTGCCATTCCCCTCTTCATTCAATCAACAAGTATTTATTAAACAGCCCTCATTTTCATGCAACCGTGAAGGTGCTGTGCAGGAGGAAGAGATGAACATGACACTATGCCTCTCTCCTCAACAAATTTTCATAACAAGAATACCCTGTGTCCCTTCAGGGTCCCAGAGGCAGAAATTAGTTGCTGAAGATAACGTAGGAAGTCCAGTTGTCCAAGGTCAGGCTGACTGAGATTTCACCTGTGTTCACACAGTGCTGTTGGCTTTTCAGAATGCTTTCTCCACACAAGCTGTTGTCTAAAAAGAACTGTGTGAGGAAGTTACAAGTACTGGCCCTCAGTTTTTACCAATAGCTAAAGGGATTTGGGATTTTAGGCCCTTCACTTTTCTTTATAAGGGACTTAACTACAGATCAGAGCAAATGAAGTACAGTACTTGATAACCATGTCATTGCATGCTGCCTAGGGGTGTGTAATTTCAGACTCTCTGCTGGGCAGTGGTGGAAATTTAAAACATCTGAAGTATTTGGCATGGAACAAATTGGTTTCATTCTCTGATCCAAGTCATCTCAATACAGCCAATAAATATGTGCCCATTAATATAAAGAGATGATAGATCGATAGGTGGATAGATGGATAGGTAAGTAGGTAGATAGATAGATAGATAGATAGATAGATAGATAGATAGATAGACACAGAGAGAAAGAATCCATAGTCAACTTATGAATTAAGAAATTCTCTTTGTTTTACCAGGCAACCTATGATCATCCTGAAGAATCTGACTTTATAATATTTTATTTCTTGTATTAAAACTATAAGGCAAATATGACATAATATTAACAACTGTCATTTATGGGGGTAGTCAGCTATCTATGGTATTAGCCTTTTCACTTTTTTTTCTTTTGGCACTTACCAAACATCTCCCAATTTTTAAACAACTCTAATGATTTTTCCAAAGCAATTTAGCTTTTTCATACTCACATGCAGTTGGAGTGGTCTCTTCTGCCGCATTTAAGGACAGGCTTTTTGTAAGGAGAATGATTCTAAAGAGTCTTACTTCTCACTCATATCCCTTCCACCCAGAAAGCTCTCTGCATCACATATTTTAAAAGGAAAACATTCAATTATAGGGAAAGATGTGAATAAGGATTAAAATGAGACTCATTTAAGAGAAATAGTTACTTTAACTGTACTTACGTCATTCCTGGAGCTTAAACATATGAACATTTTATGTTCATATACATAGAAGTGGGCACCCAAAAACTGGAATTTATCTATAAAAATTGAGTATTTACTCTTACATGTTTAAACTTCAATCACCTTCAAAGTACTCGCTGAGCCTATTTGATGCAACACACTTATCGAGACATATTTTCCACTGCTCAAAACAATTTTGAACTTGCTGATTTTGATGCCTTTTAGTGCTTCTGCCACTTTTTGTTTCACTTCTTCCACATTGGCAAAATGTTTCCTTTGAGTAACTTTTTCATCTGGGGAAGCAAAAAAAAAAAAAAAAATGTCATTTGCATGGAGATTGGGTGAACAGGAAGGGTGGGGCACAGGGATCATGCTATTTTTGGTAAAAATCTGCTGAACACTCACCATGGTATGGGCAGGTGCACTTGTAAATCCCTTGTTATGAAATTGGCAAATGTGTTGAAAGAGTCTTAAAAAAATTCACTGAATCTGAATGCAGACTCTTTCAACAGTGCCCACTGGTACACCAAGACAGGTGGGTTCCTAGAACACTCACCTAGCTGGGGAAGCCTGTACTACAAGATAATTCTCTTTTAAGAGGTTCCCCTCATATATAACATATAGACATTATATAGCCATGCAAACACATTAGAAACAGAAAATTATAGTATGAGACTATTCAAAAGGGTCAGGCTAAAACAGGAAGGGGAATGAGGGGGATTACCTATAAAGTAATGGAATAGAACTCCTTCCCCATGGGGGTCAATGAGTATGGTCATCTCCAGAAAAGAATCTTTTGGGAATGGAGATCTGGTCAAAATTTTAATGTGATAACTTAATGGAATTGACACATATAATGAACAGGCAATGGACATATTCTGTTTCTACCAAAGCTTTTGAAGTGAAAGTTAATCAGAGAAAGAGACAAACCTCCATGTCCAACACAAAATTCTGAAGTCAGGAAAGAGCATGGAGAGCACCACCTCAATCCTTTCACTCACCTTTAAGGAAAGAGATTCCCACAGGCCAGCTCTTGCTTGCTGGCTGCTTCTTGTCTCACTGGTCCTACAGCCACCAGACACCAGAGAGTGGCCTTTCTGTTGCTGTGACTGCCAGTTTGAGTCTGTCACTGCTTGTGTCCATTTCTGTAGGACTAAGCAATAAGCAGATAAGGACTTAAAGGGGGTTGCAGGAACCAGGGTTTTAACTCACTGGAAAGTTTCTGGTGATTCCTGAGCTTTTAAATTTTGTTTTGAAAACATTATGTCAGACTGGCCCAGAGTTCTGAGTCTGCAGGTGCCAATTTTATGAGTCTGATAAATTTTACATATTAGCTGCAGTTGTATACACTTTCTCCCACAGATACGGTGGCTTCCAGCATCATTAGTAAACATGACACATTTCAGAATCAGGTGCTGTGCAATACTGGCCTAATGCATTAACTAAATAGTGAGCATTGCTGTGCACAGGCTCATCTGTTGCTGATGAGTCAGCCATTGTGGAATCTGTACAAGGTGACATTATTTGTTCAGTCCATCTTTGTAGCTATTTAGCTATTGCTGAGAAGCCCAGGCATACTTCTATTAGAAATGCAGGATAGTAAAATGATTAAGAGTTCTGGAATCAGGCTTGACTCCCAATATATATTATCTGTAAAATGACTACAGTAATATTCTCTGCTCATGTGGTCATTGTTGCCTGATACAAAGTATCATCCATGTAATATGAAAAATAGAGACATTTAATGAAGAAGATACAAGATATAAGAAACATTGTACATAGAACAATGATGCCTCAGTCACCTTCAAAGTAGGCACCTTGGGAACTCACACAGTTCTTCCAATAGCCATCAGTTGTCCCACCACATTTTCCTGAATCTCATTAATGATCTGAAATCCCTTCCCTTTCAAACATGATTTTAGTTTTGGGAAAAAACAGAAGTTGCAGGGCACCAACTCTGGGCAGTAACAGGGCTAAGTCACCTGGGCAATATGATGTTTTGCCAAAAAGCACTGCACAAGCCATGATGCATGAGCAGGTGTGTTGTCATGATGAAGCTGCCAGTCACCAGTTGCCCACAGCTGGAGCCTTCTAAATCACCTGAATAGTTTCCATGGAGGAACGTTCAAGCTTAATGCAAAATCTGATGCAGATTCATTGTTCTACTCACCAGTCATTTTGAATGTGATGGCCACACAGTACATGCTCACTCTACTGCATCTACTGCCCCCACTGACTAATACAGTGAAGTTGCCATTGTTCACACATATGCATCCCTGTCCACTCTCCTTGGCTGCCAGGTTACATTGATGTCTCCCAAACTGTTCTCATTATATTAACAATGGCTGGACTTTTTCCAGACAGAATTCGGTGTATGTTAACATTTGGGTATGACAGCAGCAGCAAAAATGGTTGTGCAAGTGGTGGTAGTTCTTACTGTGTGTAGGTGGAAAAGAAAGTTACAATGAAAAGGATCATGGAAATGGTCAAGTGGAAGCTCTCGGGGGAGTAAGCCACATCATGGAATATTCATCAGCCTGCCTGTGGAAACATGTTTTTAACCCAACTTCCCTCAAGATGGTTATTATGAAAACTCAAGGCATTCCTTATAACAAAATCAGAGAAAATAAAACCATGTGATTTGTATTGATGAGGAAGCATTCACTGATCTAAAAATCAGAGTAAATTCATGGCACTAAGGTCTGGTGGAGAAAAGGCACCTGTTTCTCTTCCCTCACTGCAGAATATTAAGAAAGAGCTATTTAGAATTACCTTTGAGTTAAAATGTCAACTTTCTGAAACTTTGCAAAATTTCAAGCTAGTTTCAGGGAGGGGGACAAAAACTATAACAAAGTGACACATAATATCTTACCTTAGATTTGATAATTCAGAACTACACATGCCTGTGTTTATATGAGTCCCTAGAAAAAGGAGATTTGTGCTCATAAGTATCTGGTTTTTGACTGATCAGCTCTCCAGAGTGCATTGCCATTAAAGACAGTACTACCAGTACTAACACGTGGTTAGCACTGTAAAGAACATGTCATTTCTTTTTTTAAAATAACTGTTCAAAAAGAAAGAAACACAACATTCTAAGATGCCACCATCCAGGCTAAATCATATAAAATTTATTTATCATTGTATTCCACTTTCTTTCCAAAAGAATACCCCATTCTACACTGAGAAAGAGGTCTTCCTGGTTTTGGTGCACTGGCCAACTTTTGTTTCCCTTTCTTAACCAATAAAGAGAGAGTGTCCTTGCAGTGCCAGTGGTGGCATCCAGAATTGTAATTTTTCCAAATTGCTGGTTTTGTTTAACAGAATGGAGTTGGCTGCCCATAGCAGTTCATGACAACACTGCATGGGGCGTTTAGACATGCAAAACAGTTAACACTGCTCAGAGGAAATCCCACACCAGAGCCAAGCCAACATCTCGGAATGAAGTCACTTAAAATTGCTTTTCAGCTTTCAGCTTGGATCTGCCTTCCCATTGGGTCCCAGAGGGCCAGGTTACACAGAGGGGTTCCCTGGCCACGTGCTGTTGGCCTGTCCTTGGTTCTGAGAACAGGAAATGGCCAGCACCTTGATGTGCCTGACTAGGGCTGTGGCCCAGCAGAAGCCAGCAGTTTCATTCTGGCACATGCAGCTTCACCTCCATAGACCAACCCTCATCTGTCTGTCAAATTCCTGCTGACTCTTCAAGATCCAATTCAAATATGACCTAAGTTACAAACTTACCCAAATTCCCCCAAAGAGGTTGTTGATAACATTATATTTTGTAAATGCCTCTCCATAACACATCACTCACTTTACATGTTTAGTGATATTTCTCACAATCCTGTTTAACGGGATAGTTCCTCAGGTACAAATGCATTATCTTACAGGTGGGTGCCTACCAACAGCACAAAACCTCACATAGAAGCCATTATTTGGATCAAATAAAAGTTTGTAAAAAAATGAATGGATGAATCAACATATTTAAAGTCGTTTTATGGCCCTTACCACTGTGGCTGAATTGGTTGGGTGTCATCCCACAAAGTGAGAGGCCACCTGTTTAATTCCCAATCAGAGCACATGCCTTGGTTGTGGGTTTGGTCCCTGGTTGGGACACACATGAGAGACAATGTGCAGATGTTTCTTTCTCACATTGATATTTCTCTCCCTTTCTTTCCCCCTTCTCCTCTCTATAAAAATAAATGAATAAAATCTGAAAAAATAAAGAAATAAATAGTTACTTTATGTTTGGGATTTTACCAATATGCCTGTGTTTTTTTCCTCCTAAAATCTTAGGGCATAATATCTCATTCATGAAGATCTGTAGTGGCATGAAATGTACTCCTTGCAGCTTTTTTAAAAAATATGGAATATATTTTCTTTTTTCAAAAAAACAAACAAAGAGACATAACTCTAATGAGAAAAGCTTCCTTCCCATTATTAAACTCTTTCTTGCTTGACTGGGGGTTGAAAATCTTTTGTGTCCTAGTTGTAGGTATGACCAGATATTCTGTACAGATACTTTTGCTTACATAAAAACCCATCAAGTGGAAGAGAGAAGCCCTGGGCATTTTCCTAAGTGTGGTTTCTAATTGACATTCAGGGTCATTTTGGCAGAAGATCTAAAGAAGCAAATTTTCCACCAGATTCTGACCAAATTTATAAATCATACCAATTGTTTAAACTTATAAGATTCACCTAGAATATAGTTTGTGCTTTTTGCTTCCTTCGCCCTGGCCATTTGAGAAGCAATAAGAAGGAAGGAGGCATTTATGTCCCCTGCTGATAAAAGAAGTAGGGCCAACATTTTGTAAATTTATTTTTCAAAGGTTTTGTGGCATTTAAAAAGTAGCACAAAAATATTTTTTAAAAATCATACATAATGATTTTTTACCACTTTTGATTCTCAATTTTTGAAAATTCTCTGGATTAAAATTATTGTAGTCTGAATGCCTCAGCTCTTCCGAATTCATATGCTGAAATTTAACCCCAATGTGATTGAGTGAAGAGGTGAGGTCTTTGGGAAGTAACGAGGTCATGAGGGTGGAGACTCTATCGTAGAATTGGCGCCCTTATAAGAGACCTCAGAGAGCTTCCTCATCCCTTTTTCCATGTGAGGTCACAGCAAGAAGACAACATCTATGAACCAGGAAGAGTGTCCTCACCAGACTCTGAATCTGCTGGTGCCTTAACCTTGGACTTTCAGCCTCCAGAACTCTGAGAAGCAAGTTTTATTATTGGTAAGCCACCCAGTCTATGGTAAGTTGTTATTGCAGCCCAAAGGACTAAGACATAGGTCACCCTACATTCTTTTAACTCAGTATTTTCTAAAGGAATACTAGCTTTCAATAACAGCATCTCATGTTCTCTGATATTTCACAAGGTTATCACATGATCTCCATTAGGAGAAAACAACTAGAAGCTGGAAAAGAAATGGAAACCATCTTAGTGTAAGTAAAGCAGCTGCCCATGTATTTCTGGTACCCAGTTCCTTTCTAGTCTCTCCTAATAGATGAGGAAACCTTGGATGTGGCCAGGAGACATGTGGATCAGACAAGTGTCCACATTTGACTGCAGGCTATAGCTTCAGTAATATTTGTCAGAGTATTGGAATGATAAAGAAACAATTCCTGAATAAAGTCTGCACTCTCTTGCTGGCCCCAAAACCTTCAAAAAAAATGAATGAAATGTCTAGTATGATTCACCATCAAAAAATTGCATTGCCTTTTTTCTTACTGTTACATTTGTTAACCTATGAAAAATATGACTTAAGCAACTATTATTTTAAATGATTCAAAAATATGACAAACAGCAGTAGCTACTACTAATTTGATATCTTCCACTTGTGAGCCACTGTGCTAGGAACTTGACAGATATTCTTTCAAATCTCACAATAGCATGATATGATAATTATTATTGTGCTTGATTTCGTTGAAAAGCAGCAAGTGAAGCACTGAAATTCAAACCTGCTTTTTCTGGGTTTAAAGTCAAATTCTCCAGACAATATTACACTTAACATACATTTCTTGACATATTCCAGGGAGCAGAGTTAGTGGCAAGGAAAGAAATACAGCCTCCCAGAGGTGGTAGAACCAATCTGCACACCCAGAGGATCTCAGCAGGACCATGGACATCCACCTGACAGGCAGCTCCCTTGGCTTTGCACTGTTAAGGGGCCACAAGGCCCTCTGATCTCATTGTCCTTCAGATGGATGAACAGAAGGATACTCTACCAATGTGTAATGTGAGTCTGCATGTGTGAATTCTAATATAATGACACTGCAAGGTGACGGTGTGGGCAACATTCTCTCATTTTGCCCAAGTTTGAGAAACCGTCCCCTGCATGGGTTGTGTGCACAGAAATTATCTCCTGAGCTGACCTGGGATGACTGTTCATGGTTGGATTCATTGGAAGAGCTGTGTTTTACTTAGAGTGAATGAGGTTATTCATAAATAATTCAGGGCTACTGGGAGGGCAAAAACCATTGTGAGAGTATTGTTTCCATTAGACATTAAATGCAACCAGACTGTTAAAGATTCTCTTGTGTATTGGACACAGCATGTTGTTAGGGTGGGCAAAAGTCATCAGTGCAGGGGTGTCAAATTGTTGTCAAAAGCAAACTCAATGAAAGATACAAGCTGATGGAAAATGTGCTATGCAAAGGGATGCTCTATCCTATAAGTTTAGCCTTTTTCAGAATGGCCTGTAACTAGTATCATATGCATGCAGTCCTCAGAGTGTGGTTTCCTTAACTCTGTGTGGTGCTTTTGAGATTCATCAGTGCTGTTTACATGAATATGCAAGTTCATGCTGAGTCTCATCCCATTGCATGGATGGACCATAGTATGTTTATCTGTTCAAAAGTTGGTACATATTTGTTTTTCCCCCATATTTTCTGATTGTGACTAAAACAGTTGTAAACATTTATGCACAGGCATGTGTCATTATGTTTTCACTTCACTTGAGTAAAAATATCTATAGTGCAATTGCTGGACTTTTGATAAGTATATCTTTAATTTTATAAGGAACTGCCAAACTATTTTCAGAACCGGTTGTTACATTTTGCATCAAGATCAACAATGTGTAATAGTGTCCATTGCTCTACATCCTGGCCACATCTGTTGCTATCTGTTTTCTGTCTGTCTACATGCTTTTAGTTATTCTAGTATAAGAGAATGGATATCTTAGTGTGGTTTTAATTTGCATTTCAGTAATTACTAATATCTGTCCAATGTGATTATTGAATATCTGTATTTTTTATAAAGTATTCTAATACTTTCCCCATTATATAATGGATTGTCTTTTTATTATGGAGTTTGGAAATATATATATATACACACACATACATATATATACATATATGCACATATATGATTACCCCTTTATTAGATATGTTTTTCAAATATTTTCCCAACCTGCGTTCTATAACATCTTTCATAAAGCAAGAGTTTTTAATTTAATAGAGTTTAATTTATCAGTGTTTCTTTTATGGTTTTATGTGTAAATTATGAATCAAAGTTTATTTTTGTATATATGTTCCAGCACCAATTGTTCCAGTGCCAACTGTTGAAAAGATTACCCTTTTTCATTGAGTTGCCTTGGCACAATTGTCAGAGATCAATGATGGTTCCCAGTGATTTATATATAGTCATTATGCCAATATACATTTTCTCTATTACTCCATCTCTATAGAAAGTCTTGGAAGCAGGTAGTAGTCCTTTTCAAAATTGTTTTGGCTACCTTAGGTAATTTGTTTTCCACATATATTTTAGAAAGCTTGTAAATTTTAACACAAAGAAGCTGTTGTAATTTTGATTGTGTTGAATATATTAATCAATTTTGAGAGAATGGGCTATTTTTTAATTTTATATATACAAACATGGTATCTTTTACTTCTTTATAGATTTCATTTAGAGTTTAATTTTTCTCAACATGTTATAGTTTTCAGCAGAGAAATTTTACACATTTATTTCAGTTTTTTCTATGTATTCAATAGTTTTGAGGTTATCACTAATAAACTTCAATTTCTGTTTTTTATTGACATTATAAAAATGATTTCTGTATTTCAAGCCTATTCCTCAGAATTTGCTAAACTTATCTATTCTAGTTGTGCTTTTCAGAATCTCTGGGATTCTTTTTAAAAATTATTTTATCTTCAGATAGAGTTTTATGTTGTCTTTTCAATATCTAGCCTTTAAAAAAATACCTGTCTTACTTACCTTATTGCTTTCATTACATGTATAAATATGAATAAAAGAAATGAGAGGCCCTCCTTGCCTTGTTCCTAATGTTAGGGTGGATTTTTTCACAATTAAGTATGATGTTTTCTATTGTTTGAGAATGTTCTGTTATTATGTAGAAGAAGTATCCTTCTCTTCCTAACTTGCTGAGAGGTTTTTTTTAATCATAAATGGGTTTGGTTTAAAATCATATAATCATATATTTATTTCTATTTAATCTATTGATGGAGGAAATTACAATAATTGATTTTCAAATGTTCATGTAACATTACATTCCTGGGATGAATTTCAATTGGTCATCATACCTTTTTCCCATACCATCTTTGATTTTTCAAAATTTTGTAGATGATTGCTATATGTCTATATTATGTGTTGTACTGTTCTGTAGTATTTCTTCCTGCAATATTTTCATATGGTCTCACTTCAGAGTAGCTCTGGTCTCATCAAACGAATTGAGATTTATTCTCTCCTGTTTTTTTCTAGAAGACTTCAAGTTGAATTGCCATTATTCCTCAAATAAATTCTTTTATAGGTTTTACTTGGGAAGACATCTTGCAGGGGTTCCTTTCAAACCACTCACCTGGGCCCTTCTGCCTGATCTCTCAGGGCCCTAGGGAGAGTTATGCTGGTGTTTTGACACAGGTTTGATGGTATGCATGGAAATCATTGGAATAACTTAAACTCCAGTTCAGAGCAGGCCATCAGAATCTAGGAACCCAGCTGCTGAGATAGAAAGAAACTTGAAAGCAAAGGGCACATTAGAAGGAACATAAACCTCTGATAGCGCACAGATTTGTCCAAAGGCTTCCTGCCTGAACCAATCTGATTCTTATCAGAGCCTTCCTGTCAGGAAACAGCTTCAAACCACAGTGCCCATCAGAAAACTGGAAAGGCCTTGAGGATGACCTGGTCTAATTCCCCCTCTGATGTTTAAATCCATCCACAGCAACCAGCTCTGTGGGTCCCAACCTCTGTCTGTGCCAGATTCCTGGAACTCACCACTGCCTAAGGCAAGGTTTTTATCCTCAGACAGTTCTGAAGATGAGCATTGAGTCCAAACTGCCTGCTTTGAATTTCACATTTTGGCTTTAGTTTGCAAAAGAGGTCCAGTGGAATGAATCGCCCACCTCTTTCACAGGTTAGCCCTTCAGATACTTGGAGAAACTCACTGCATCTCCGCCACCTTTCCAGCTTTCCACTAGTATTCCCGGTTCTTTCAATAATTACTCAAAAGTCATCTCACCATTCTGGCCACAATTTTTTTTAAAAAGTCTTACTCTGTCTTTTCATGTATTAAGCTGAGAAATAAACCCTCTTCTGATATTGTCTGAAAAAGACAGGAAAAGGGTCTATTCCCAAATTATGCTCCCAAAATACGGCATTAACCTTTTCTCTTGGAGTCACAGGACATTGTCACATTGGACCAGGCGATCGGCACCATAAGGTCTCCCAATATTTCCATAAGTTGAATTCCTGAAATAAAGCTTTTCATCTACTTCAAAAAGATTGCATGCACAGGGGAGGAAGAAAATGGCCTAAAATGATAATACCATTTTATTTTCAAACTCCTAAGTTTGACTTTTAAGAAAATAAAGTTTCTTCAATTACCAAAGGAAGTAGGTAACAAAAATCATTCTCAGAACTTTTTGGCCAAAATTTATAAATAGAGTATTCCTTTACTTTAGAAAATATTTAAAAAACCACATACCCAAATGCACAACTTAAGCACTTCACAAGACCTTTTATTCCTATTACACATATATATTAATAGGAACTTTCATAGAATTCCATATCCATTGAACTATACCTTCATTAAATCTGAGAATTGTAAAACCCAAATTCTTAAATAGGTAATTACGTCAAGAAACATGAATTCTGCCAAACGTTGATGTTTTAAGTAATATCAGCTGATACAATCAGCATTCTTTCATTTCTCTGCATCATGTGCCTTCTACCACCAACCCAGTAATTGTATCAAGATACGGAGAGAAATATAGTGCTGGGTGATAATGGGAAGAATTTTGCATGGCATAAAGTTTCTCTAAGCTCTGGAGTTATACAGAATTGCTTCAGAATTGCAGCTTTGCCATTTACTAGTTATACAAAATTGAGAAAATTACTTAACACCCCTGGAACTCGGTTTTCTTGTGTCAGACATAGGCAATAGAAAGGATTGCTGTAATGATGTAGGTAAGTGCCAGGAAGAGATTCTTTCACCAGTAAGCAGTACATGGTAGCCACTGTCATTTTCTATAATGTAGACAATGGACTAAGTTACCATCCTCTGAGCCACTGTCCGTATGACTCACCATAAAGTAAATTAAGAAACACACATTCAAATTTTGTAATTCCCACATCTCCATTTCATATGCACCAGGCTCCACACTACTGTCCATCCTGTGTGTTTGCCTTCACTAAGAATGCCTTTCTCCCTCTAACTAAACTCTATTTCTTTTTCCAAGACCAACCTAGAACTAAAGCCAAGATGGTTGAATGTGGGTTGCAGCCTAAGCCATACCCCGACCACTCCAAGTGCATCCCTAGTCAGAGAACATCAGCTTCGCCCGCTGCTCATCAGGAATATGGATTCTCCACGCCCATCCCAGACCTGCCTCATTAGAATCAGCATTTTAATGCATCATTCCCAAATGCATCATATACACACCACAATCTAGGCAGCACTGCTTCCCAGGCCACCACACAGTGAATGAAGAAGAGTGTGATAGAACAAACATGTGCTGTGGACTTTCAGACTCCTGGAAGCGACAGCAGCATAGTAAGAACTGGTTGAACATCCTCATGAGGAAATTGTCAGAAAATAAAGTTTTTTTCGCAAGTTCTAATCCTTGAGAGTGAAAACAGGATCCCAATGCTGCTTTATTTCTGAGCATCATTCTGCCTACCTTGAGGGACACATGGAAGAGAGAAGATTGTAGAAACAAAATTTGAGGATCTGTAACTCTTGTTTTTAAATCACCATTGCTTACTTCACGTTACAAAATAAACATGATTGAGGTAGACTCTCTGACTCTGACAGTATCTAGAAAATAGAGTTGAATGAATGAATGAATGAATGAATGAATGACCCAGAGCCACATAACAGGAAACAAAGAAACGTTGTTGCACATGCAGGTGATATATGAGATTGTTTTCATTCCCTGTGAGTGATCTGTGGAAGTTTTCTGGTAGAAAGAACATGGAGACTTTTGCAAACTGATTAATTGAACATTTAACAGCTTGTTTTCATGTACAGTTTACTCAATTTATATAAGCAATTACTGAATTTGCATGTACAAATGGATGCAGCTGCAAAGCCTAAGGTATTCTTTTTTTATTAGATCTACTAAATTTGAATAGAAAATGGGTTTAAAAGTCACATTTGTCATAGCGCCCTCTGCAAATGATAAACACAGTGCAGCATCCTGTATTTGAAAGGTCATTGGGAAAGTCACTTTTACCAGATAAACTAATAGGATTTGAAATGCATGAAATCCTGTTTTACAGTTAAATTGCAAGATGAGACAAATCTTAATCATTTCCTACCTTGATCAAGTCCTGGTGCTTCAACTGTATTAATTAGTTATGCAGAAACAGGCTGGAGGAGTTCAGCTAGCAATATAGTGAAATGTATTCACAATGATGATATTAGAACACATTTCAAGTTATACAAAATTGATGCCATTTTTTCCAATTTTTTTTCTTGATTTCACATGAAATTTAAAGAAAGGATAAGGCCTTTTAATGTTGTGGTAGATAACTTCATCAATATTTGACTTACATTTATTCTGAGACAATTTTACTGTGTCTCCCTGGTTTTTCTTAATTCCATTTCTGGTCCCTTCATTTTGAGCAGTAAAAACTGGCTTCAGATGTATAAGAAAAAGATATTGTTTTTAAGTACCGATCACTTCGAAGCAAAGAGAATTTCATGGCACTTTTGTTTAGACACCTCCAAAATCTTGACTAGATATTGATTATATTCATGTTCTCGGGAGTTTTCTTTATATGTTAAATAGTAAATAAATTCAAGAAGGATCTATCTGATAATTTTAAAAATTATTTATACACAAACAAAAGTGATGATTTTTTATTTCAGTTTGAGGTTTTCTAAGTCAAACAGAAGTGCTCTAACATTCATGTATTTTAAATCACCTTAGTGCATAGTAAAGCTGAAGGGCTTGTGCCTCCCTCATTATAAATCCCATCCCAAATATTCCCAAACTTTTCATCTTCATTATAGTGTATCAGAGGGGTTGAAGCAACACTCAAAGACTCTTCAACCCATAAAACAATGGGACATTGTTTGAGGCATTTCCACAGATCCCAAACTACCCTTATGAGAATTTATATTGGTGATTTGTTCCTGCAAGCTAACATGGAGCTTTCACTTTAGTGTTTCTCCTGATTTATAAACTGCCTTAGAAATTTTTGACCAAGGAGTTCTATCACCTTGCCCTTAGGACTTTATGAGTTCCAAGTTTCCCTCTTTTTCCTCTAAATACAAAAACATTTTGTATTTAGTGGAATTCAATGCTAACCCACATACACTGGCTGATTTGATGTCTCCAGATAGTATAACTATAAACACCATAATATATGTAAGGATAAATTGATTTAATTATGGAACAGGGCATTCATATAGTGTGTGTATATTAGTATTTTGGGTACATTATTCAGATCTCTCACTGCCATTATTTTTCATTATAATGGTTAATGATTGATGAGCACTCACGATGTGCCTGGTACTGCACAAGCTGGTTTACATGTATTCTATTCATAGATCTGCAACATGACCCTATGATGCAGGTTTTATTATTCCCACACTACAGATGAGAAACATTAAGGCTAGGAGAAGGAAATAACTTGCTCAGGACCCCACATCTAATCAATGGTCAATTGACAATCTAGTAAATGACTTTCAATGGTAAACCTAAAAACATCCAGGGATTATATTCAGAATTACTAGGTGTTAGTTTCAACTGTTATCATTAATGAAGTTTTTGTTTTGAGTTCTTACCTTTATAGTTTCTCATATATTAATATATTAATTATACGGCTTGAATCTTTAACTGCTGAGGTGTGTTCCCATTTAAAAAGTATAAATGGAATATAATTTAAAAATCCATTTTAAAAAAGTTATTTTGGACCTTTAGGTTATAATTCTGCATTTAAAATTTCACTTTAAACTAATTAGGTTAAAATATTTAAGAGATTGGCTTGTATGGGTTCTGAAGCCTTCACAATCTTCTGAAAGTTATGTTGGCTTTAAAAACATTGTAGGTACATTTACACAATGAAATCTATGCAACAGAAAGAAAGAATGAGCTCCTACCCTTTGCAACAGCATGGATGGAACTGGAGAGCATCATGCTAAGTGAAATAAGCCAGGAAGTGAAAGACAAATACCATATGATCTCACCTTTAACAGGAACCTAACCAACAAAACAAACAAACAAGCAAAATATAACCAGATACTGAAATTGAGAACAGACTGACAGTCACCGGAGGGGAAAGGGGAGGGAAGATCAGGGGAAAAGGGGAAGGGTTTACAGGAACAAGTATAAAGGACACATGGATAAAAACTAGGAGTGGGTGGAAATCCCATTTCCATCTAGGGAGGTGGGGAGGGCTGGGGCGGTGGGCTGGGATGGGAGTAAAAGACAGAAAACTCTACAAGAACAACAATTAAAATAAATTAAAAATACAAAAATTAAAAAATAAAATAAAAAATAAAAACATTGTAGGTTCTGATGTGTCTAATAAAAAAAAGCCTCAATTCCATTATTCACAATTAAAATCATCAGTGGGATTCTCAAGCACGACAGTACCTGAATTCCAACTACGGATTTTTAAGTCCCCAGCTTGTCCACACAATACCTCTGTGTAACGAAAGTTGCATCCCAAGGTCCCCAGGCAGAGCCTCAGTCAGCATCCCAGGATGGATACAGAAGGCTGTGGTCTGCATACCTCTCATGAGGCAGCTCCTGATTTTAGGTACAATACATTCCTGGGAATTACAACTCAAAGTATATTTTTAAAAATATTTGTTAATGCACAACTGCTTTCATCTAGTCATAAGTAGCTTGGCTTCATCATTAATTTCTTTTCTAAAAAGAGCAGGATTGTATTAGGAGGTGAGAAAAATATATAGGCCATAATTTAGAACTAAGCAATATGAGGACTGCTAAAATATAGCCACATTAGATTCCATCTTACTTATTTCTTCCCTGGAAACCATGGCCTTGGCTGTGGCCCTGACTCAACCTGACTTCTGACACACTAAAAGTCATGACTTCTCCCCCTACCTGTGACCACCAAGATGGTTTGTTCAGACTACCCTATAGATCACACCATCCCTACTAACTGACACCATCCAGTAATAACTCACAAATGGTTAAGCCTCTGGATATCAAAATTAGATTGTCTGTGAGCTTCCTGATCTTTCAAAACAAAGTCCCTTTGGAAGCAACTTCACCAGCTGTCACTCTGATGTGTGCGTGTAGAAGTGAGCCAGACCAAGCTTTGTGGAGCCAATCAATTAACTCAGGATTTGAACAGATAGAGTCATTTCTTCTATATCATCCGCAATGTAATATACTCAAGCACTTCATATTTCATTATAATTACCAGCAAAATGATTTTCATTGAATTTCATTTCTTCTATCAATAAAAAGAGCCTTCAAAATGAATAATACAACATTTTCCATTCGCTTTATACTTATAATCTACAATGCATTTATCAGAAAAGGAATGACCCCTAAAATGAATCATAAAGGTCATTCAATATAGGGTTAAGATTCTTTTTTATTTCTACAAAGGTTTATGAATTCTTCTATGGATTAAACTCCTCAAACCCCACAAACTGTTAGTCAATGCATGAAATGTGGTATAGGATTTTTTTTATTGTTTATAGACTTTTGTGCTGCCTTTGAAGTGCAATTTAGAAATCTCCAGCACATTTAGTTAATTCGCTTATAAAAAGTCTGTGAACACTTTTCAGAAAGCTTTGTATAATTTGTCAAGTTTGTGATTTTAAAAGCAGTTTAGAGGAGTGAAAGCTATGACAGATTATTTTAATGTGATGTGGTCTGTGTGTTTACTCAAATTACATCTGTGAAAGAAAGATTTAAATAATCTCTGAAGTATATGTACATATTGTGTGTGTATTTGTGTGTGCTTACACACACAGAGAAAGAAACTCCATTTGAACTGTTCTGGCATGAAATTCATATCTATATTTTGAAATTATTATCTTAATGCTATCTCCCTTTCTTTCAACAAAAATCCAGTTTTGTTGGTGACTTTACTCCTAGAGTTTGTTCCCAAATAGTCTCTGGCCTCTGGATATGCCGTTTCTTTCACTTTCTGTTCCTTGTGACTGCTAGTTGAATTATTGAAGGTCCTGGGGACTGAATGAGACTGATAACTAAGTGTATTTCATCATTTGGTTAAGTGCTTTACCCCATCAGGGTTCAGTATAGTTTATCATATTATAATCATAATTATTATTAACTAATATGTGTGCATGTGTTTTTATAGTCTACATAAAGAATTCACTAACTTGAAAATTTTGCTTTGTTTTCTTTTCCATTCACATAAAACAGGATGCACAGATAGATTGACTGGATTAAAGTGAGATTCCATCCCTACTTTTTTTGAAACTGGAGAATTTGTGTATCTCTCTGTGCCTGAAATTTCATCTATAACATCAGGATATCAATACAACCTACTTGCCTATCTTGAATATTTAAAGATAGATAGGTGATAAATAGATAGATAGATAAAAAGATAAGTATGGAGATACATTATGCTAAATTATACCAAAGCTGTCAATAAATATTACCTATTATTATAATTATCACCATCATTATCACTATAATCACTTAATGCTTTTCATATTTGTTTTTAATTACATTTTATTGATTATACCATTACAGTTGTCCCAATTTTCCCCCCTTTGTACGTCTCCATCCATCACCCTCCACTCCCTCAGGCAATCCCCACATCATTGTTCATGTTCATGGGTCATGTGTATAATTTCTTTGGCTGCTCCATTTCCTATACTATATTTTACATCCTCATGGCTATTCTGTAACTGCCTACTTGTGCTTCTCAATCACCTCATCTCTTCATCCATTCCCTCACTTTCCCCTCTTATCTGGCAGCCACCAAAATGCTCTCTGTATCCATGATTCTGTCTCTGTTCTTCTTGTTTGCTTAGTTTGCTTTTCAGATTCAATTGTTGATAGATATGTATTTATCGCCATTTTATTGTTCATATTTTTATCTTATTTTTCTTAAATAAGTCCCTTTACTATTTCATATAATAATAGTTTGGTGATGATGAACTCCTTTAGCTTTTTCTTGTCTGGGAAGTTCTTTATCAGCCCTTTGATTCTACCCAGCTTTGCTGGGGAGAGCAGTTTCCACTATAGATGCCTGTTTTTCATGTCTTTGAATACATTTTGACAATCACTTCTAGCCTGCAAGACTTCTTTTGAGAAATCAGGTGACAGTCTTATGGGAACTCCCCTGTAGGTAATAGACATTCAATAGACTTGCATGTCTATTTCCTTCACCAAATTAGGCAAGTTTTATTTCATTTATTTCAGATAGATTTTCAATTTCTTGCTCTTTCTCTTCTCCTTCTGGCACCCTTCTGATGCAAATGTTGGAACATGTGAAGTTGTCCCAGAGGCTGTTTACAATATTTTTGGTTTTTTTATTCTTTTTCCTTCCTGTTGTTCTGATGGGTTGTTTTTACTCACTAATGTTCCAAATCATTGGTTTGGTTCTCAGCTTCATCCACTCTACTGCTGTTTCCCTTTAAATGGATATTTATTTCGATTGGTGTTTCCATTGTTTCTGACTGGATCTTTTTTATGCTGTGGAGGTCCTCCCTATGTTCCTTGAACATCTCTATAACCAGTGTTTTGAACTCTGCATCTGATAGATTGCTTATCTCCATTTTGTTTAGTTTTTCTCTGGAGTCTTGACCTGTTCTTTCATTTCGTGTTTCTTTGCCTCCTCATTTTGGCAGCCTCTCTGTATTTGTTTCTATGTATTAGGTAGAGTTTCTCTGACTACCTGTCTTGGTAGTGTGGCCCACTGTATTAGATATCCTTAGGTTCCAGTGACACAGCCTCCCCTATTACCCAAGCTGGGTACTCAAGGTGTGCCCTCTGTGCAAGCTGAGTATACCCTCCTCTTGTGGTTGAATCTTGATTGCTGTTGGCAAGACAATGGGAGGGATTTACCCAGACTAGTCAGCTACAAAAGCTGGCTATGTCCACCGACCACCAAATTCTGCCCTCCATGGAGGATCAGCTATGCAGGGGCAAGGTGGTGGTGATCTGACATGGTCTGTAGCTGTCCACTGGGATCACAGGCTCTGGGTTTTCCTGGGTATTGCAGGCAAAGGTCAGTCCCCACCTGTATTCTGTGTGGAGCCACCCTTCCTGAGCTATAAAACAATCTGTAAATGGCTGCTACTTGTGCTGGGCTTGGCAGTTCCCGGGCTAAACCAAGCTGTGAATCTAGGCAGGCTGCTGCTAGTTCTGGGCCTAGGGCCACTTAGCAAGAGGTACAGGGGCTGGGGGCTCACTGAGGCCAGCTATTGCTTTTTTAAGAGGATTTAGGGAGTTGCAAAACATGAGCCAAGACAGCCATTCATATGTAAAAGTTACTTCTGAACAACATTGCAGCATAGGTAAACACATGCACATCAAAATTACAACTAAACTATAGGACAACCATCATTCAGAACTGTCAGAAATTGAGTTGAATGGAAGTCTGACAACTATGGAATTAAAGAATCCACATCCATCCAGACTGGTAGGAGAGACACAGAAATGGAACAGGCTGGTCCCACACCAATGTGTGGTGGATAAATTTCGGGAGGGATATCTGAGAAGATAGGAGTTCCAGCCCCATACCAAGTCTCTCAGTCCAGGGTGCCAGTGCCAGGAAGATAAGTCCCCATGCTTTCTGGCCACAAAAACCAGCAGGGACTGAGTCAGTAGAAGAAACTTCTGGAGTCCCAAGCAATTCCTCTTAAAGAACTCATACACAGACTTACACTCATTCCCTCTCAGCTCCAGCAACTGGAGTAGCAGCTTAAGTCACCAGTGGCATATGGGTAGGAACTGAAGTGTCTAGCATCAAGGTGAGAGCTGGGTGACAGCTTTCTCCCAGACAGAAAGGTGGCCAGAGACCATTGTCCCTTTTGTGAGCCCTCTGTGTCCCTTTTGTGAAGCCTCTGTGTCTTTGTGAGCAAGACAGAGAGCCAGCAGTCAGGTGCCATATCTGAGATGCCATCAACCTAGCTAACACTGTTTGCCCTGACCTGGAGATTTCCTGAGGCTCCACTCCATTCAACTTATAGGTCCACCCAAGCTGTTAACAGTAACTACAATCATTTAATTCCTTGTAATATGCCCTAAATTTGAAGAGTGCACTTCAGATCAACTATACAAAGACATGTATATATCGTATTTTATTTATACCCACTGTATTTATATCTACTTATTTATAAGATATGTGTGTTTCATATATTATATATAACATATATGTATTACATATAACATTTATTTATAATATGTGAATTTCCTAGGCCCCCTCATTCCTAGGGAAACCTTTCACCAGCATTCACAAAACATCTGCCCCCTCAACACCTGGACACACTGATGACCATCTCTGAGGAAGGCACCTCACAGGTGGCACTCTGCTTGCCACCATGGTGATGTTCTACTGCAAACCAAGGACACCACTTCCCAATACTCCTAAACCTGAAAACTTATCAGTGCACAAGTATGGCTCTATGTGCAAAACAAACCTGTCATACTGTCATTATGATTGACAACCAAGGATACTTCCTTTTAAGTGTAATTCTACCAATGAATACATCGTATCTGGCAATGCATAAATTATTTAGAATCATTCTGCCAATTAACAAATGTTTTACACGTCCTGATGTGTCAGGCACTATTCTAATCTAGATTTTTTTTAATGTTTGTGAAAGCAAGTCTTTTGGTTAATATAATTTTGGAATTAACTGAGGTTTACCTAGAAATCTCTATATGACTTTTATTAAACTTGTGTAGACTGCAGTAAGTTTTCTATGATGAGCTGTGGAAAGACAGGAGGGGTTTCCTTTAGGAAGACATGGAATCTGTAATCTAGGACTCTGCCCTTTGTTTCTGCTTTTTCTTGTGGTGAGCTTCCTCCTCTGAGCCCAAACTTTAGATGACAGGGAAGCTGGCACTGAAAACTCTGGGCTCCTAATCGTGAGAGCTCATGAGCATAAAAGAGTCTTTTCACAGCTCTAGTTTAAGCAAAATTAACTTTCATAAAAATTGAGTAGAATGGGTTTCCCAAGTGCTGGTAGCTCCCATTCAAATTATATGGCCACAGCAAAGGCAGGTACATTTCTTTATAGGAGAAACCTGCTGGTCCTCAAAAAAGGAATTGGTAAGGGTAAAAAAAAAAAAACAAACTTAACCATCACTAAATTTATATCTTGCAGTTGACAATACTGTGCCACAGATATTTAAGGTCCATTCCCTGAGTTTATGTTGGCCGTTGGTTGCAAAGTTAAGATTAGAATCTAGAGGTCCCCAAGCTTCAGGGGAAAAGCATGTGTCCTTGAAGAAAATATTGCTAAACATTCTGATTCCTGTGAAAAGGTTTTAAAACATGTTTGATGATTGGATGATCATATGTCACCTGGAGAGTCATCATATAATCACTTTACAGTGGTGCATATATTAAAGTATTAAGAATTGAGAATAACACAGTCCTTGACATTTAATAAACTTAAACACGCATAGTCAATGGGATTGTTTTTCTATCATTTCACCTCTTTGGTAAAATAATCAGTAGGGGAAAAAAAAACATCAGTTTAACTGAGGATTCCAGTTAGATATTCAAACTTTGTTGAAAATGTATCCACCTTATGTGAACTTGGAGGTTCTTTTTAACCAGAGAGCATCCTGTTATCAAATTAATAAACATCATCATTTTTCTACTAATCAAAACCTAATAATTCCCCCATGTATAAAGATGAGGAACATGAATAAAAGGAATTCTAGGGAAAACATGCATTTGGAAATACATTTTCAGGTTGATTTGTGTTATGATCACCTTTTTAAGGGACAATTTTAAGAAACTAAAAAATGTAATACTATACATAATATACACAAATGACTTCCATCTCGCGAATATCTAACCCCTGTCTTTGAAATGCTAATTATTGGTTTTAAAAAGCAGTTAGGAGAAATGAGCAAAAAGCATCCTAACAAATGGGATCTAACTGCCAAACTCAGGCATCTTAAGTTCTTGAAGTGTGTGTATAAAGGCAGGTTTGTGCTGGGTTGCTCCAGGGACCCTTGACAGGAGTAGCTGGCTTATACCTGGTGTTTCATTCCATGCCTTTGATTCTTACTCTTTTCTGTTCATATCAAATAAGTGCTCCTGTCTCATGCTCCTTAATTACAGCTCTGAGTCGAAACCAGCTTTAAGGATAAACTGTGATCTATATATCTATAGCAACCTTAGATATTAACAATAATCTTTTCATATTATCAGCACTCATTGCACCTTGGGGAATTTACTGAAACCTCTCTTCTCTGATCTCCCCTCCCAAGCAGGAACTTGGAGCTCTGAATCCAGGCTGGCGATTGACATCATGAGACCTGGGCTGGGTACAAAAACACATTATATTAACTTAAAATATCTCTTGTACTTGATGCATATAGGCAACATAGGGTTTATAGAAATTTCTTGTATTTTTCAAGTGCCCTCTGAGTAATAGCATGTCCTTCAACCTGTACTGTAGGTATCATCCTCACTTCGAGAGTGGAATGTAGAATGCATGCACCTGTGTAGCCCGCAACATGAATCAAGTGGTAAACTAGGCAGTGCTTCAAAAAAATAAAATAAACACCTAACTGTGTCATCTGAAAAAAGGAACTAATCAATAAAAATTAATGGATGTTGATCTTTTTAATTGCAATCAAATTTAGTAATGCCATTTCAAACAATTTATAGAAGTCACAATAAGATGGTTGCATGTCAACTACATGAGAAATCATTTTCACAAAGCCTGATTTCATCATTGATTTTTTTTTCCTCTCTGGAGTTTTTAAACGTGCCCAGCCCTCTGTAATTCTCTCTGACATTTTGGCATTCAGCTAAAATGTCTAGCTCCAGAAAAAGTGTGACCAAAGTATCCATAATGGTTTTAGGAACCACAAGAACAACCAGCTTGGATCATATTTAAGCCCAAAGTTCTTTAGAAAATACCCCTGTATTCTAGATTTACCAAAGGCTACCAAATATTGCAATCCATTCAGGAAAAGTTTGCCAATAATTATCAAATGTATTGCAGCTTGCTCCTGCAGTATCTCTCATACCTACACTGGGAAAAGAACTCAGATTCAGACAAAATTCAGTTCCCTTCTTCCATTTAGTAGTTTTGAAATTGTATTATAGTTACTCAGTCTTCTACACCTCCATTTTCTAACCCTTTAAATTGATGTCACAGGAGGTGGAACAGGAAAAACCCTTCGGGTTTGTGTAAAGCTCAGTGCCCAGCCCCTTTAGGTGTTCTGTAGACATCTGCACCTGCTTCCTGTGATCTCCTGCAGGCTCCGTGACAGGAGACACAAGTAAGAGATTGGGGAGAGAAAGGGAAGGCCCCAATCTCTGCAGGGAAGCCATCCCTGGGTTCTGTACTGTCCCTCTTGCCTCTGTCCCCAGCCTGGGTGGGGTGGGGGAGCCGTACTCTGTGTTCTTGAGATCCAGTTACCTCTACATCCACATCTGCTTGTGACCCTGTTCCATCACTTGCTTAACTTATTTAATGCTAATGTCTCTCCATGATAAAAATTCAGAGTTGTTTCTGTTTGCTTGGCCCATCACCATGTGTTTATTATTGCAACATATAATATTTGCTGGCCATCCCCACCACCTTCAGGATTCCCCCAAAAAACAGCTTCCTCAGTGAAGGCTCTCCTTGATCATACATTTAAAATTAAAAATACATTTTTTTAATTTTCTTTTTCCCTTTTTCCACTCTATTTTCTTTTTACTGAAAAAAATATTTTTCCCTATAGAGTTTACCATTGCTTCAAATACTGTCTGTTTTACTTATTTTGCTTACTTTCTCCCATAGTAAATCTAAATTCCATGAGGGTGAGGATTTGTGTGGTCTGTCTCATGATAGGAGTTTAACAAATACCTGACTAATTTCCACATTGATCATGCTTGTGCATGTGTGTATATGGTATGTGTTTCCCTTGAATTTCTTGCAAATATCACATGTAAGTAATACTTTCAGACATTTTGAACCCAACTTTTGGGGAAAAAGTTACTTCATGACTAGGATAAGATAGCTAATAATTTTTTCCTTCTATCTTTCATATTCAGAGGTGAAAATTTGATTCTTGTATAAGATATAGTTATGTGCTCTAGGGCACAAGGATGTCAAATAGAGCATTTTCATTTTCTTTGAGGTGTTGTATTTTTTTGAGCTGTAAAATGCCTTTATTTTCCAACAGAGTCTAAGAATTTCAATAGGTCATCTCTCAACCCCCAGTCACTTGGGATTTTAGGACACATGTAAGAAAAAGAGTCCTAAGGGTCTTGTTAAATAGTTAGCAACATCTTACTTTTATAAACACAGTTTCACGAATATGATGGATTTATAAATGAATTAATTAATTTGACACCAAGTGCTCTATGAGTTCCATTACAAATGCTGGGTTTGTTATTAAATTAATTATTTTTCTTTTTTCTTTTTTTTATTTTAATTGTTGTTTTTGTACGGTTTTCTGTCTTCTGCTCCCATCCCAGCCCACCACCCCAGCTCTCCCCACCTCCCTCCCATTTCCACCCCTGCTAGTTTTTGTCCATGTGTCCTTTATACTTGTTGCTCCAAACCCTTCCCCTTTCCTGGTGAAATTGCCTACCCTCTCCCCTCTGGTGACTATCAACTCCTTCTCAATTTCAGTGTCTTTGGTTATATTAGGCTTGTTTGTTTGTTTTTATTAGGTTCCTGTTAAAGGTGAGATCATATGGTATTTGTCTTTCACTGCCTGGCTTATTTTGCTTAGCATAAAGCTCTCCAGTTCCATCCATGCTGTCTCGAAGGGTAGGAGCTCCTTCTTTCTTTCTGCTGCATAGAATTCCATTGTGTAAATGTACCATAGTTTCTTGATTCATTCATTTACTGATGGGCACCTAGGTTGCTTCCAAACTTGGCTATTGTAAATTGTGCTGCTATGAACATTGGGGTGCATAGATTCTTTTGGATTGGTGTTTCAGGGTTCTGAGGATATAATTGTAGCAGTGGAATTGCTGGGTCAAAAGGCAGATCCATTTTTGGTTTTCTTAGAAATTTCCATACTGCCTTCCACAGTGGTTGTACCAGTCTGCAATCCCACCAACAGTGCACTAGGGTCCCCTTTTCTCCACAACCTCTCCAACACTTGTTTGTTGCTTTATTTATGATGGCCATTCTGACAGGTGTGAAGTGGTATCTCATTGTGGTTTTAATTTGCATCTCTCTCATAGATAGCAATATTGAGCATCTT
Source organism: Anoura caudifer (assembly GCA_004027475.1). NCBI lineage: Eukaryota > Metazoa > Chordata > Mammalia > Chiroptera > Phyllostomidae > Anoura > Anoura caudifer. Next base: position 40,892 of record PVKU01002756.1, read on the forward strand.
TTTATGTGTCTCTGGATCCTCTGTATGTCCTCCTTGGAGAAGTGTCTGTTCAAGTCTTTTGCTCATTTTTTAATTGGGTTGCTTGTCTTTGTAGAGTGGAGTCCTGTAAGTTCTTTATATATTTTGGAGATTAAACCCTTGTCTGAGGTATCATTGGCCAACATGTTTTTCCATACAGTTGGTTCCTCTTTATTTTAATACTGTTTTCTTTAGCCATGCAGAGCTTTTTATTTTGATGAGATCCCATTTATTTATGTCCCTTGCTTTAGGGGACATATCAGTAAAAATGATACTGCATGAAATATCTGAGATTTTCCTGCCTATGTTCTCCTCTAGGACTTTAATGGTGTCACAGCTTATATTTAAATCTTTTATCCACCTTGAATTTATTTTTGTGTATGGTGTAAGTTGGTGCTTGAGTTTTATTTTTTTTTTTTTGCACGTAGTTATCCAGTTCTCCCAACATCATTTGTTGAAGAGGCTATTCTTATTCCATTTTATGTTGCTGCCTCCTTTGTCAAATATTAGTTTGCCATAGAGACTTGGGTTTATTTCCGGGCTTTCTGTTCTATTCCACTGGTCCATGTGCCAGTTTTTGTGCCAGTACCAGGCTGTCTTGATTACAGTGGCCTTGTAATACAGTCTGGTGTCAGGTATTGTGATTCCTCTTACCTTGCTCTTCTTTCTCAAAATTGCTGCAGCTATTCAAGGTCGTTTATGATTCCATATAAATTTTTGAGGTGTTTGTTCTATATCTGTGAAATATGCCATTGGTACTTTGATAGGTATTGCATTAAATCTGTAAATTGCTTTGGGTAGTATGGACATTTTAATGATGTTAATTCTTCCAATCCATCAATACGGTATACATTTCTATTTGTTTCTGTCTTCCTTGATTTCTTTCTTCAGCATTGTGTAGTTTTCTGAGTATAGATCTTTTACTTCCTTGGTTAGTTTTATTCCTAGGTATTTTATTTTTCTTTTTGCTATATTGAATGGGATTTTTTCCTTCACTTCTTCTGCTCTTTCATTGTTGGTATACAAAAATGCCTTTGATTTCTGGATATTGATTTTGTAGCCTGCGGTTTGGCCAAATTCATTTATTAGGTTGAGCAGCTTTTTGGCCGAGTCTATAGGATTTTCTACGTACACTATCATGTCATCTGCAAATGATGATAGTTTTGTTTCCTCCTTTCCAATTTGGATGCCTTTTATTTCCCTTTCTTGTGTAATTGCTGTGGCCAATACTTCCAATACTATATTGAATAGAAGTGGTGAAAGTGGACAACCTTGTCTTGTTCCTGATCTTAGTGGAAAAGATTTGAGTTTTTGCCCATTGAGTATGATGTTGGCTGTAGGTCTCTCATATATGGCCTTGATTATGTTGAGGAATGCTCCCTCTATTCCCACTTTGCTGAGTATTTTTATCATAAATGGGTGTTTTACCTTATCAAATGCTTTTTCCACATCTATTAATATGATCATGTGATTTTTGTCTTTGCTTTTGTTTATGTGATGTATTACATTTACTGATTTGCAAATGTTGAACCACCCTTGCATCCTGGGATGAATACCACTTGGTCATGGTGTATGATCTTTTAAATGTATTGTTGGATGTGATTTGCCAATATTTTGTTGAGAATTTTAGCATCTATATTCATCAACAATGTTGGCCTAAAGTTTCCTTTCTTTGTTGTGTCTTTATCTGGTTTTGGGATTAGAATTATGCTGGCTTCATAAAAAGAGTTTGGCAGTCTTCTATCATTTTGAATTTTTTGGAATAGTCTGTGAAGGATAGGGGTTAGCTCTTCCTTAAATGCTTTGTAAAATTCTCCTGTGGAACCATCCAGTCCTGGGCTTTTGTGTGTTTGGAGTTTTTTGATTACTGCTTCTATTTCATCTGCTGTTATTGGTCTGTTCAGGCTTTCAGCTTCTTCTTCATTGAGTTTTAGAAGATTATATTTTCCTAGAAACTTGGCCATTTCACCTAGGTTTTCAAATTTCTTGGCATACAGTTCTTCATAGTAACTTTTTACAATCCTTTGTATTTCTATGGTGCCAATTGTAATCTCTCCTCTGTCACTCTTGATGAGCCTGCTTAAAGGCTTGTCAATTTTGTTTATCTTTTCAAAGAAGCAGCTCCTGGATTCATTGATCCTTAGAATTGTGCTTTTAGTCTCTATGTCATTTAATTCTGCTCTGATCTTGGTTATTTCCTTCCTTCTACTTGCTCTGGATTGTCTTTGTTGTTGTTCCTCAAGTTCTTGTAGGTGTAGGGTTAGGTTGTTTGTTTGAAATGTTTCTATCTTTTTTAGGTAGGCCTGTATTGCTATGAACTTCCCTCTGAGGTCTGCCTTTGGTGTGTCCCATAAGTTTTGGGATGTTGTGAGTTCATTTTCATTTGTTTCCAGAAACTTTTTGATTTCTTCCCTAATTTCATTCTTGACCCATTCATTGTTTAATATCATGCTATTCAATCTCCATGATTTTGAGTGTTTTGGGATTTCCCCCTTGGGGTTGGTTTCTAGTTTCAGTCCCTTGTGGTCAGAGAAAATGGTTGGTATGATTTCAATTTTCTTGAATTTATTGAGGCTTGTTTTGTGTCCTATCATGTGGTCTATCTTTGAAAATGTTCCATGTGCATTAGAAAAGAATGTGTATTTAGTTTCTTTGGGATGAAGGGATATATATATATATATATATATATATATATATATATATAATCAGTTAAGTCCATTTCATCCAGAATGTTGTTTAATGCCACCATATCTTTGTTGATATTTTGTTTGAAAGATCTGTCCATTTTTGACAGTGGGGTGTTAAAGTCCCCTACTATAATTGTGTTGCTGTCAATATCTTTCTTGAAGTCCTCTAAGATTTTTTTTATGTATTTAGGTGTTCCTATGTTGGGTGCATATATATTTACAATGTTTATGTCTTCTTGGTGGATTCTTCCCTTGAGTATTATGAAGTGACCTACTGGGTCTCTCTTTATGGGTCTTCTTTTGAAGTCTATTTTGTCTGATATTAGTATTGCTACCCCAGTTTTTCTGTTCATTTGCTTGGAAAATTTGTTTCCAGACTTCACTTAGAGTCTGTGTAGGTCTTTTGTCCTGAGGTGGGTCTCTTGTAGGCAGCCTATGTGTGGGTCATGCTTTCTTATCCATTCAGCCATTCTATGCCTTTTGACTGGAGCATTTAATCCATTTACATTTAAGGTTATTATTGATAGGTACTGATTCATTGCCATTTTCGTGCCTGTGTTCCCCTCTCTCTCTCTCTCCCTTTTCCTTCCTTTCCTTAAAACAGTCCCTTCAGCATCTCTTGCAGAGCTGGTTTGGTAGAGGTGTATTGTTTTAGAATTCTTTTGTCTGGGAAGCTCCTTATTTGGCCTTCTATCTTGATTGAAAGCCTTGCTGGGTAATGTACTCTTGGTTGCAAGCCTTTGGTTCTCATTACTTGGAATATTTCTTGCCATTCTCTTCTAGCTTGGAACGTTTCCATTGAGAAGTCAGCTGCTAGCTTTATCGGGGCTCCCTTGTATGCTACTTCCTTTTTCTCCCTTGCTGCCTTTAAGATTCTCTCTTTGTCTTGGAATTTTGCCATTTTAATTATGATGTGACTTGAAGTGGGCCCCTTTGGGTTCCTCTTGATTGGGACTCTCTGTGTTTCCTGGATTTGTGTGACTTTTTCTCTCATCAAATTGGGGACGTTTTCCATCATTACTTTTTCAAATAGGCTTTTATCCCTTGCTCTTCTTCTTCTCCTTCTGGTATCCCTATTATACGGATAGTATTACGTTTCATATTGTGTTGCATTTCCCTTAATCCCTCTTCATTCTTTCTGAGCCTCTTTTCCTTTTCTTGCTCTTTCTAGGTGTTTTTTTCTACTTGGTCCTCCAACTCACTGAGCCGATCTTCTGCTTCATTGATTCTGCTTTTTATTCCTTCCACTGTGTTCTTCGGTTCAGAAATTACATTCTTCATTTCCTCTTGGCCCTTGTTGATAGTTTCTATTTCCTTTTTCATGTTGATATAGTTTGCAGTGAGTTCATCGTAGCTTCCCTGTAGTTTCTGGTAGCTCATTGAGAGCTCATAGAGCTTCCTGACAACCATTGTTTTGAACTCAAAATCTGACAGTTGAGTTGCCTCTGTTTCATTTAGCATTCTTTCTGGGGCTTCCTCCTTTCCTTTCATATGGGGATTATTTCTTTGTCTTCCGATTGTTTTTGAGGCTCTTCTTATTATCCTTAGCTTCTTAAATTGGTCTGTTCTGGCTCCCTGGGTTTATGGTGTGAAATTCTGTGGTAGAATACCTGTGAGATTCAGTGGTGTTGTCTCTTTCAGGTATCCTGGTGTTCACAGGTTCCACTGTCTTATCTGTTGAAATGCCCCCTCCTTGGGACCAACTCTGTTTTTTTTCACAGTTCCAGGGGTTTTTGTTGTTGTTGTTTTGTTTTGTTTTGTTTTTGTTTTACTCATGGGTATTTAAAAAGAGAAAAGAGGAAAAATGGAAAGAGAAGAAAGAAGAGAAGAAAGAAAAAGAAAGACAAAAAGAGGAAGGAAGAAGAGATAAAATTGGAAAGAAAGGAAGAAGGAATAGGATAAGAAAGAAGTAATAAGAAGCAAAGGGTGTTGAGGGGTAAAAAAGATTAAAATAATGAAAAAATAATAGAAAAAAATAAAATTTAAAAAAAGAAGGAAGAAAAAAAAAAGAAAAAAGGAAAAAAAACAACTCTTACTGTTTTCAATCTTGCCAAGCCGGTGTTTCTGGTGTTGCTGGTTGCAATGGCCTAGGGTTGACAGTATCGCTTTTCTCCCTGTTCAGCACTCAGTTATCTTTGTGCTACTGTCCTCAGAGCTAGGCCTGGGCCTCTCTTCCCAGGGCCTCAGGCGAGCATTCTGAGGAAGGGTGTGCCTACCCCAGTTGCACGCCAGTGCCTATGATCTTGCAGCCACCTGAGGTCACACATGGGTGCCAATTCTCATGCAATCGTCCCCGATGGTGGGCTCAGACAGTCGTGCTAGCTCCGGCATGCAGCCGTCCCGTGGGTGCCAGGAGCCAATGGTCCCACAAGCTCAGGCGTACAGCCGTCCCTCGGGTCCTGGGAGCCAAAGGTCCCTCGAGCTCAGGTGTATGGCTGAATTAATTAATTTGACACCAAGTGCTTTATGAATTCTTCCTTTATTATTCCATTCCAAGTTCTATATTTATAAACACTTAGCTTGTTTACGGCTGCCTGTGGATGTACCTCCATCTTTAGCTAGACTTTAAACTCTTTGAGGACTACACATTCATTTGCATTTATGTGATACCCATAATGTTACTTACTCATCCATTCAAGAATAAACATGAAAACATACTTCTTTTCACTAAGTGAGTGGTTGGCATCTCAGCTTTTGATTACAAATAGTTGGGTGTATTCTTCCCTACACAGCGGAAGTATGACAAGTCATCACTCTGCAGTTACGTGAACTATATGTGGCCATTTAGATTTAAATTTAAATTTATTAAAATGAAACAAAATTAAGCATTGAGCTTCACAGTCACACTTGCCACATTTCAAATGCACAAAAGACACTTGTAACTACCAGCTACTATAGTGGGCAGTGCTGAGAACATTTCTACTTTCACAGAGAGTTCTATTAGAACTCTGCTGGAACACTGCTGGAGAATCTGAAAAAAAACTCACAAATGTTCTATCCACTGTAAACAAACAAAAACTGTTGTTTGTCCATATTTTAGGCCACTTTTTAAGTACATGCTTCTGGTTGCTCTTTCCTAAGTCTAAAGTTCAATCTCTCATATAAAACAAGTGACATGTTAAAAAAACTAACCAGCTTACCAGAAGTGTATGAAAGTCCCAAAGGATACTAGACAAGGAGAGCTATAAACATTCACCAGCTATGTAGTCCACCATACCCCTGTTTAAACAAATTGATTCCATTGAGAAGATGAAGCTACATGCAGGGCTTGAATGCAGATAAAATTAGGAAGGCAGAGCAGGGGACGGGCATTACACAGGTACAAAGGCCAAGATACACAGGTTACATGGGCTCCATGTGGGCAAAATATCCCCCTGGATCTGGTGTTTTATATGAGGAATGGTGAGAGATAAACCTAAGAAGGGAACATAGAGTCAGATGGGATGCTGTAAACATCAGACTAGTAACAGCAGCTGAAACTGTTAGTAACTAACAGTAAGCTTAAACATAAAAACAGCAAAATTATGGTGTGGCCACAGTGCTTGTGGAAAAAAGCGCACAAAGTGGATAGAGTGAGAGCTCAGTACAGGTGGAGAAGGCTTTGAGGACACAAGGCCCCAGAAATGGATATGAGTGCCACCTCCTCTGCACCCTCAAGAGCTTCACCTCTACTCAAGTGCTTCTCCTCTACTCAAGTGCTCTGAAAAGACACAATCGCCCTGCATGTGTGTGTGTTTATGCAGGTGTGTTTTCATGTGTGCCATGTGTATGCTCACGTGTCTTTATGTAAGTGTGTTTTGTGTGTATTCATGTATTGTGAGTTATGTATTGTATTTGTGAATGTGTGTCTTTGTGCAGGTACATATGTTTGAGTGTTTGTATATGTGTGCACACTTGTTTGTAAGGTTTGTATTATGGGTATATTTATTTCCTTATCTCATCTACCAATCCATAAGCTCTCTGACACCTTTCGATGACCTCTACTTCTCTGTATACATCTTGTGTCCAGAATAGTACCTAGCTCTTCACACACATGCCAGTGCATGATGACTGGTGAATGCATGTGCTATTGTTGAAGTACTCCATGCTTAAAGTCATGGAAATCTCATCTCTGGATATGGAAAGGGGAAAAAAGATTCAAGAAACTTTATAGAGGAAACCCAGAGTTAGACAGATGTCAGATGGACCTTTGCTAAATAATTTGGAAATAAGAAATAATCAATGGATGAAAATGCCACATATAACAGGTAAAACACAGCAAATGTAAAAAATCAACCAGAATACTGAGTAATAATGAATTATTAAGATATTCAGCTCTCATGACCTTCTTGATATCCTAATTTTGGGTTCCAACATAAAAAAAATATGGAAATGAAAAGTATCACAGCCCTGGCCAGTGTGACTCAGTTAGTTGGGCATTCAATTCCCAGTCAGAGCACATACATGGGTGGCAAGTTCAATTCCCAGTCAGGTCATGTATAAAGAGTAGCCAGTTAATGTTTCTCTCTCACATCAGTGTTTATCTTTCTCTCCCTTCCTCTCTCTCTAAAATCTATAAACATATTTAAAAACTGTTTTTAAAAAGTAAAACATCACCTATTCCAAGGACTATAAGTTAATTTTGAGAGAAGGCTAATGGTCACATCTAAAGCAATACAGCTACATTTCTGTCACCATATCTTCTCATTTGTAAATTTTTGGAGGAAGTGATTTTCTGTGCCATAGCCATGTAATCTATAATTGCAACCCTAACAGAAAGTATTCTGGTGGTAAACAGAATGCCAATCGCTGAAGAAGTACTTCATTCCTCTCAAATGTTCAAAATACCTTTTTCTTAAAAATCAAGAATATTTCCAGAAAAGTATTGATATGTATGTGCATCATCTTTGGACACAGTTTTCAGTTTTTTACATTTGAAATTTTCAGTGCAAAGGGGCAATGCTTTTTCATTTTATTCACACTCACTTTCATGATAATTCATTGTATCCTTGTTTAAAAAGAAAAATGTAAATTTTTATAAACAAAATTATAACGACATCACTTACTGTCCCTGGTCCCTACTTATTATACTAATTATAATGCTGCTTATGCAAATGGAAAGTAGTTTTATTGTTTTACAGCAAGACAAGGACATAACTTTCTATTCTCTATTGAATTAACAGTACATTTATTACCTAAGAAATGTCCACTTGTTTTCTTATGAGATTCCTAGTATAAACTGAATCATCAGAATTCAGTTTGAAATGGCATGATTTACTCCTTTCAAAGCTCTTCATGATATGTTAACACTCCAGGGATTACACAATCAGGTGTGCCAGTTAGTGCAGGCACTGCGTGACATACCTCAGGACTAGTTTTTATCAGAAGTGAAGATGTTGAATAAGCTCTTCCCAAATCCTTATTCAGAATTGGAGGCATACACTAGAGTTTTCATATCTCCTTATATCAGCCAAAACCAATAATTCAGCAAGTTCAAGCTTCAAGATGAAGAAGCTTCAACAGGAGAAGTATATTTCATCTGCTCTCACCTGAATTTGTATAAAGGGGTTTTCTATGGTAACTTGAAATCATTTATGAATTGAGTAACATATTTAAAAGGATCTATTAAAGTATGTTATATGAAAAACCAGTAGTTTGTCATTAAATGCATACACATGTACTCATTCAAGGTGTGGACTGCAGGTATTGACAATAGGACTGACTATAAGTAGGTGATGAATTAATGTCAGCATGGCCTGGTGGCTAAGAGCATGCATATAGTGTCAGATGTCTTAGTTTCTACTCCACACCCCACCACTTACCTGCTGTGTGATCAAGGCAGTTATCCAACACCTTTGTTCTTTAGTTTCCTCAAGTATAACTACAGGCATATGTAATTATATTTTATGTCACAGAATTCTTGTGGAAATTATATAGAGATGATACTTAAAAGACTTAGCATAGTCCCCAGCACATAAGTATTAGCTCTTAGTATTAGTTATTAACTCATCCAAAAATTGCTAATCATTGTTGTTATCCCAAAAGGAATCAAATAACATGTGTCTATAGTTATACAGGAGGAGAGAGCATGACAAAGCATTATAATTTTTTTTACTATCTGAAAATCTAGCAGGGAATGTGTAATTCCTGAGAGTGTTTATATTATTTTCTTTGAATTAATTCTATTTTGAAGTCTAGCATATTCACAAAGGAGCCATGCAATTTTATAAGTCATCAACCCAAGAGGCAATATTGGCTCCACAGTGGTCTTCTCATTCCCTTCCTCTCCTCTGCACCAGAATTACCTCCTTTCTGGCTAAGGTCCTAGATTCTGAACTGCTGGTCCAGAATCCAGCAGTTCTGGATTCTCAGGGATTCTGGATGACCCAGAAAAGGCATAGACCAATCTTGAGTCACTGTAGAAGTTTTCATGCTAATAAAATAAATACATACTACAGGAAAAGCAAAAGGGTGTTCAAAAGGAATATAAAAGAGACTCATTTTGAACTAGGATTGTAGCTCTAACAAATGTCTTCTCCTCAACCTATGAAAGGAACAGAAAATCTGCCTTCCATCAGAAATCCAAAGCCTTATCTTCTCTTCCATATTTATGGGGAAAAGTTCTCTAAGTACAAACATTCAAGACTTTCTGGAACCAAGACCTGGATATGGCACTGACGATTCAAGTTGAGGGAGGACTGCTTTCATAGCAAGGCTGAAAGTGCTCCAGAATACCAAAGGTTGTCTTGCACAAAATAAAATTATGTGTGCAGGTGCCTGGGCCCTCAATAAACAAAAATAAGGATCTCTGAAGCTGCTCAGGTGGCAGAAAATATTACCCTACCATGTTTAAATGCTAAATTTCTACAGATGTGATGCTTATCAACATGAATTGTTAAAACATATCCCTAGTGACTTTCCTGGTTGAAGTCTGTCCTTGATTGCCTCATAGTCTAAACCTATTAACACCCTGGTTGCTATTCAAATTCCAACTCAAATGTCCCCACTTCCATTATAGGATCTTAGCAAATTATGATTCTGACTTCAATGTAGGGTCTTAAGGCAACAGGGCCACCCACATGGTGCTAATTACATTCTGTTGGGCATTAAGGACATTTGTATTCATGCACGGCAGTGCATGTCATAACTTCTGTGGTGGACATTTAACTGCCTGAGAGCAGAAACATCTGATTTGTACACATACACTTCCCAGCTCCGAGTGTAGCACCTTGCACAGATGCTGAATAAAGTTATGCAAATGCCCCTGTCAGAAATAGTATAGATATTATTAATTCCCCAAATATCATCTGAAGGTGAAGCTCAAGGTTGTTTATGAGAGAGAGAAATATTTGATGCCTAATGTTTAGCTGACTATGTGGCAAAGTAAGAATTTCAGCTGGAATAGACAAATTGATACAAAGCAGTAGACAAAAGTGAAGATGAAATGATATGGAAGATGAGGCTGATGAGAATAAAATAAGAGATTCATTGCTGAAAGAGGCATTGTGGAGACTTTCAATTCAATTTATGGTAGGTGAGCTCCGGCTTGTGAGCGTGAACAAATACCCAGCACGAAATAAAGAACCGGAGTTAACAAGGCAGTACGCTAACAAGCCGAGAAAAATGATGTGCAGTGCTTGAGGGGATAATAGGATTTGAAAAGAGAAACTTAAAGAGAAAGTGAATGAGGCGGTGAAGAGCTGTATAAAAATTTTATCTGGAATAGTTTAAGAGGCAACTTCTGTACATAGGCAAGGCTAAAATAGTGAGCTATTAAGACAGAAAGTTATAAACAATCATAAGAATTTGCTTTGAATTTTAAAAGGCAGAATCATCTATTCACATGTCTCTTTGGGGTAGCATTTTGGGATTGCACACTTGGGCAAAGACCAGACACACAACATCTGAATAGAAGGCATGTAGCCCTCTTTGACTGACCTGCTCTAGCAATGGGAACTATCTATAGGATCAGAGTTCTGGGTCAAAAGCAGACCTTGTTACCGAGAACCTAGTGCAAAAAGATGAGAGATTACCAATTTCACGTGAAGCCTGGACATTTCCCAAAGTTTCTGGACTGTCAAGGACTGAGTGTTTCTATATTTCCCTGGACACTTAGTGCAGGTGGAGCTGTCCTCTGCCTCCTAGGTCACCCTCCATCACCTTCCCACTGCCCTGCCAGGCTTCCACTTGGACCTGATGCTCTCACCTCACATTGTGCTCTGAGCACACAGGTTTTCACACACTAGATCTGAATCCAAAACTGCCATTATTTGCAATGATGCTCCTTTTGTTTTTCAGACTCGGGTCACCTCCTATGCATGCTTCTATGTAGACAAACAGATCTCCCTGCTCCACCTCAAGTGATTGCTTGACATTTCTCTCTACTGTGCCTTGAGAATCGCCTTGGAATCACTCTGCCCTACATCTGTTCCCCAGTGGGTCCAGTTATACATAAAACCATCAGGGATTAATAAATCCAGGGCAAGTGAAGTCCATTCTGCCTCAGAGGCTTCAAGGTACCCAGCTGGTTGGGTTGATCTTCATGGAGACCATAAAGGGTGCAGTGTGACACCCCATTTCATTGGGTTGGCAGCTACTTTCATCTGAAGTGCTATGGCACAATTTAGCTATTAATTTCTGAGGTTCTCACAGCCCTCTAAATGTTACAGACACTAGAATTTCTGCAGGATATCTCACTTGTGCTACCTGGAATTCTCTTTACAGTCCCTCTGGGGACCCAAAAGCTCAGAACTAACTTGTTCCCTGTGAATAAACACAAATGTTCCTTTTTATTGTGTTTCTTCCAAGTACAAAGTCATTGATAAAAAGCCAAGAAGGATGCCATATTTCATTATCCAGAAAAGTCTATAAAATGTCTTTTGCATGTAAGGCACTAATTAGGTGATGGGAGAGAGGAAAAGCCCACAGCTCCATCCCACAGATAAAACCCTCCCTCTGAGCAACCTAAGAGTACAGTCTCCATTTTTGTCTTAATTATACGATTCAGTGGTTTGTTTTGCTGATGTTATTTTTACTGAAAAGCAGGATTTTGAGTTATAAATTTGACCTGATTTTTTTCTGTACCTTATTAATTTCTGTTCATATCTTCATTGTTTCCTTTCTTGTGCTGATTCATCAGTGACACTAGGTTGGACCCACAGAGTGCGAGCTTCCTGTGGCAGCTGCAACAAATCACAACCTAAGTAGCTTAAAAGAACAGGAATTTATTCTGATCATGGCTCTGGAAGTCTGACATCAAGGTGTCAGCCTGGTTGCACTCCCTCCAAAGGCTCCAGGGGACAGTCTTTGTTGCCTCTTCCCACTTTCAGTGGCCCCAATCATTCCTGGGCTTGTGGTCACATCACTCCAATCTCTGCCTCTGTCTGCACTTGGCTTCTCCTCTGTCTGTCTAACCTTCACCTTCCTCTTTCCTATAAGCATTTAGATAACCCAGGACAATCTCATCTCAAGATCCTTTACTTAATTACATCTTCAAAGACTTTTTCCAAATGAGGTAACATTTTATGTTCCAAGGATTAGAACATTGACCTATCTTTGAGGGGATAATAGGTAACAGGACATATCAATTCTTCAACCTACCACACAGTCTATGTTTATTTAAATTTCTCCCATATTTACAAATATCTTTCTTGTCTTCATTTTTGGAACCCTAGACCTACCCTCTGGTAATTTTCTTTTTCTAGAGGTTATATTCTATTCAGTCTTTTAATGTGTCTCTTCTCTCAGATTTAAACATCTTGACTCTCCCACCCTACTGAATCATCGTATTACTTAAAATAAACTTCCATGTTGACAATGACTTTTGCCATATACTACGGTCTGTTGTTGGTCTTAGAACCCTATTCTTTGACATTCAGAAGTGTCAACACACAGGCTAGGTGTAGATACTTTTAATTTATCATATTTTGATTGCCTTCTAAACCTTTAATTTAAGAACCTTTTTCACTCATTCTTTCTAGAAAAGTACTCATCTCTCATCTTCCACCTTATCCCTCTAAATGTTAGAGGGAAATAAAGAACTAGAAAATAGAGAAATGATAGAGAAAAATCAATGAATCCCAATGTTAGTTCACTGAAAATATCAACAAAATTGACCAATTGTAGATCTACTGACCAAGAAAAAAAGAAAAAATTCAAATTCTTAAAATCAAGCATGAAAGGGAGTACATTACTACCAATTTTACAGAAGCTCAAAGCATTATACGGGAACATTATGAACAACTGAATGCCAACTAATTAGATAACTTAGATGGAATGAAAGAACTACTAAATCTAACTCAAGAAAAAAGTTTAAAAATTACACTTGATTTATAATACCTAAGAGTTTAAAATGATAATCAAAATTCTACCCAAAAAGGAAAACCCATTCCCAGTTGGCTTCTCTGGTGAATTCTACCAAACACTTAAAAAAGAATTAATATCAATTTTTCTCAACCTCTTCCAAAAATTTTTTTAAAAAGAGGAGAGATGATGTCACAACTCCTCCTTTGATGCCATTATAATGTTGATACCAAGGGCAGATAAAGACATCCCAAGAAAGCTACAGAACAATATTCCTTATGAATGTGGATAAAAATCTTCTTGAGACTTCCAGCCAAGATGGAGGTATAGGTGGACACACTGTGCCTTCTCACACAACCAAGATTAAGGACAACAAAGATTTAGAAACAAAAATACAACCAGATCAGAAAGAAAATTGAACTGTAAGGAAGTTGGACAACCATTCATCCAGACCAGTAGGAGGGGCAGAGTCCATGGCTGGGAGAGAGAAATCAAGGCAGGAGAAAGCACTGGTTGGTGGTCCTAGGTAGGTAGGCGGTGCCTAGCAAACCCCAGGTGTGCAAGGCGGCTGGCTGACCATGGACACACATTAGTGCACAGATAGACCATATGAAAAGGGGGAGACAGACTGCACAACCCAGGACCCCAGAGCCAGGAAATAAAACCTAAAAGCACCGATTGAAAATGCTTGTAGGGGTTGAGGTGCCAGGAGAGACTCCCACCATCATAGGAGAGTATGTTGGAGAGACTCACAGGATCCTAACGCCAACACAGGCCCAGCCACCCAGGAGGCAGCACCAGAAAAGACCACTTTGCTTGTGGGAAACAGCTGAAGGGAATGAAATACGAGAGAGAGCAGAGCAAGCGCCATTATGCCCTCTCTAACCCTGCCCCCACATACAGCATCACAACCCAGCAATTGGGTTGCCCCGCCTTGGTGAACACCTAAGGCTCCACCCCTCACTACATAACAGGCATGACCAGACCAAAAAAAAAGATGGCTCAAGTGGAAGAACACATCAAAGCCCCAGAGCCAATACTTCTAAATGATCAAGAGATAGCCAACCTATCAGATGCACAGGTCAAAGCACTGGTGATCAGGATGCTCACAGAATTGGTTGATATTGGTCGCAAATTAGATGAAAAAATGAAGGCTCCAATAAGTGAAATGAAAGAAAATGTACAGGGAACCAATAGTGATAGGAAGAAAACTAGGACTCAAATCAATGGAGTGAACCAGAAGGAAGAAAGAAACAAACAAACAGAAAAGAAGGAAGAAACAAGAATTCAAAAAAATGAGGAGAAGCTTAGGAACCTCCAGGATATCTTTAAATGTTCCAATATCTGAATTATAGGGGTACCACAAGGGGAAGAGGAAGAGCAACAAGTGGAAAACTTATTTGAACAAATAATAAAGGAGAACGTCCCCAATCTGGCAAAGGAACTAGACTTCCAGGAAGTCCAGGAAGCTCAGAGAGTCCCAAAGAAAGTGGACCCAAGGAGGAATACACCAAGGCACATTATAATTATATTATCCATGATTAAAATAAAGGAGAGAATTCTAGAAGCAGCAAGCGATAAGGGGACAGTCACCTACAAAGGAGATCCCATCAGACTGTCAGCTGATTTCTCAAAAGAGACCTTGCAGGCAAGAAGGGGCTGGAAAGAAGTATTTGAAGTCATGAAAGGCAAGGACCTACATCCAAGATTGTTCTATCCATCAAAGCTTTCATTTAGAATGGAAGGGCAGATAAAGCACTTCTCAGATAAGGTCAAGTTAAAGGAGTTCATCATCACCAAGCCCTTATTATATGAAGTGTTAAAGGGACTTATCTAAGAAAAAGAAGATAAAAAATATGGCAGTAAAAAGACAGCAAACTCACAGATATTAACCACCACACCTAAAACAAAAGCAAACTAAGCAAACAGCTAGAACAGGAACAGAACCACAGAAATGGAGATCATATGGAGGGTTAGCAACAAGGGAGTGGGAAGAGGAGAAAGGGAGAAAAGGTACAGAGAATAAGTAGCATAGATGGTGGGTAGATAATAGGGGGAGGGCAACAACAGTATGGGGAAACATAGAAGGTAAAGAACTTATGACACATGGACATGAACTAAAGTGGGGGAATGTGGGTGGGAGGGGGGTACAGGGTGGAAGGGGATGAAGGGGGGAAATGGCACAACTGTAATAGCATAATCAATAAAATAAAATTAAATTTTTTAAAAATCTTCTTGAAAAAAATGGGCACACCAAATGCAGCAGCATATAAAAAGGATTATACACTATGCCACAAATGGGGTTATCCCAGTACTGCAAAGGTCCACATATGAAAGTCAACCACTATGATATAACACATTAATATAATAAAGTAAAAAAATCAACACTGTCATTTCAGTGGATGAAGAAAAAGCATTTGACAACATTATCACCCCTTCATGATAAAACACTCAACAAACTAGGAATAAAGGTAAATCTCTTGGTCTGCTAAAATGTCTTCTATAAAAATCCTACAGTTAATGCCATACTTAATGGTGTGGGATTGAAAGCTTTCTCTACAAGGAGAGTAACAAAAGTAAAAGGCTGTGAGCTCCCATCACATATATCTAATATTGCACTGGAAATTCCAGCCAGAGCAACTAGGTGAGAAAAAGAAACAAAAGGAGTCCAGATTGAAAAGGAAGAATAGAAATAAACTTTTTTCAGCTGTGATGGCCTCTTATACAGAAAACTCTAAAAATATAAATAGTTCAGATTAACAAATGAGTCAGGAATGTTGCAGGAAAAAAGATCAGTCTGTAAAAATGTGTTACACACTTTTATATATTAGCAATAGGCAATGTTATTTCTTACCCTTAATAACACTAAATAGGACTTCAACAGTATATTTGAGGGTCACTTTAAACAGCAAATACCAAGAAGTTCAAAAACAAAAGATATGTCACTAAGTGGACCATGAAAAGGACATTTGTCTACAACACGAGAGCTGAAACAAGAACCAGAATGCTGCCTTGTTCAACTTTTGATGAGAATGTGAGTTTGGATGACTCAGATTTTTTGCTGCTTTCTTTATGCCCACAAATGACCACAAAAGCACTGCCAGTATTGATTTTGGGATTACAAATAAGATTTAGTGAGTAGGGGAATTCATAAATATGAAATGCCCACGTAATGATGAGCAAATATATACATACAGTGGAATACTATTTGGCCATAAAAAAGAATTGAAATACTATCATAGACTACATGGATGAACCTTGAAAACATTATGATAAGTGCAAGAAGTCAGACACACACACAAAAAAATACTGTATGATTCCACTTGTATGAAATATCCAAAATATGCAAACCCTTTTATGAGTGTTTTATAGATAACATTTATCATTTCCAAGGAATCCCCTTCCACTACTCTTTTATTAAGTTTTTATCATGAAGCATGTTGAATTTTGGTAATTTTTCCTGCTGTGTCTACCAAGATAATTATAAGGTTTTTGTTTATCTTTTGTTCTGTTCATGTATGTACTACATTAATTGATTTCAGGATCTAATCTAATCTGTATGCTGGGTTAAATGCTTCTCAGTCATGTTATATAATCCATTTATATGTCTCTGGTTATTTTGTTTGCTAAATATTTTGTTAAGGATTTTTGCTTTTATGCTTGTAAGTTATATTAGTCTGTGGTTTTACTTTTTTATGTCTTTGGTATTTGTCTTTAGTTTTTTTATTATTGTTCAATTATAGTTGTCCCCATTTTTCTCCCATTGCTTTCTCCTGCCCTGCCCATGCCTTGTCTCACACATTCAATCTTCCTCCCAGTTGTCCTTGTCCATGGGTCCTTTATACATGTTACTTGACTTGATCCTTCCCTTCACCCCCCATTATCACCTCCCCACTCCAATCTAGTCTTTTTCAGTTTGTGCTTTATTTCCATGTCTCTGATTCTATTTTTCTCTCTTGTTTGTTTTGTTGATTAGGTTCTACTTATAAGTGAGATCATATGGTATTGGTCTTCCACCACCTGGGTTATTTCCCTTAGCATAATACTCTATAGTTTCATCCATGCTGTTGCAAAGGGTAGGAGCTCCTTTTTTCTTTCTGCTGCGTAGTATTCTATTATGTAAATGTACCACACTTTTTTGATCCACTCAGTTACTGATGAGCACTTGGGCTGTTTCCAGCACTTGGCTATTGTAAATTGTGCTGCTATAAACATTGAGGTGTATAGGTTCTTTTGAATTGGTAATTCGCCATTTTTAGGGTATAATCCCAGCAGTGGAATCACCAGGTCAAAAGGCAATTCCATTTTTAGTTTTTGAGGTATTTCCATAGTGTTTTCCATAATGGCCACACCAGTCTGCATTCTCACCAACAGAGCACAACTGTCCCCTTTACTCCACAACCTCACTAGCACTTGTTTGTTGATTCGTTTATGATGGCCATTCTGACTGGAGTGAAGTGGTATCTCATTGAAGTTTTAATTTGCATCTCTCAGATGGCTAGTGATGCTGAGCATCCTTTAATATGTCTCTGGGCCCTCTGTGTGTACTCCTTGGAGAAGTGTTTTTTCTATTCCTTTTTCCATTTTTTTAGTTGGATTTTTTTGTCTTCCTGTTGTGGAGTCATGTGAGTTCTTTACATATTTTGGAGATCAAACCCTTTTCTGAGGTATTACTGATGAATATATTTTCCCATATGGTTAGTTCCTGCCTTTGATATTTGTGATTAGAGTAATACTGGCTTCCTAATGAATTGTGAAGTATTTCTTCCTCTTTTACTTCTTGGAAGAGTTTGAGAAAATTTTGTATTCTTTGGTAAATACTTAGTAGAATTTATCAGTGAAGTCAACTGGGTTAGGCATTTTTTGCAAGGGTAGTTATTTATTACTAAATCGGTTTCTTTTTTATGTCTGTTTAGGTTTTTATTTCCTTTTGAATCAGTTTCAGTAGTTTGTGTTTTTCCAGAAACTTGTTTATCCCATCTCAGTTGTCTAATTTGTTGGCATACAGTTATTCAAAGTATTCCCTTCTGTAAAATCATCATTAAGCTCTCTTTCATTCCTGATTTTAGTAATGAGCCATCTCTCTCTCCTTTTTTCGCTTGTTCAGTCTAGCTAACATCTGTCAATCTCGTTTTTCTTTTAAAATAATTAATTTTTGGTTTTGTTGGTTTTCTCTATTGTTTTTCTATTCAATACTTTATTAATTTTCTGCCCTAATGGCTATCATGTTCTTTCTTCTGATTGCCTTTCATTTCCTTTGCTTTTCAGTGTCTTGTGCCTTAAGTGAAAAGAGTAGGTTATCAATTTGAGATCTTCCTTTTTTTTCTTGTAGGCATTTATGTATCAATTTCTCTCTCCATACTGCTTTGATTATAGCCCATAATGTTTGGCATGTTGTGTTCTTATTTCATTAATTTCAAAGTACTTTAAAATTTCTCTTGTGATTTCTTATTTCACTCACTGTTTATGTAAGATTGTATTATTTAATATCCACATATGTATGAATTTCCCAAATTCTTTTCTGCTATTGACTTCTAATTTTATACCATTGTGGTCAAAGAATCCACTTTTTAAAACTTTAGTCTTTTAAACTGATTGAGGCTGGTTTTATGTTCTATTGTATGGCCTACCCTTGAAGATAACACATATTCTGCTGCTGTTGAGTGGAATTTTCTATAGATGTCTATTAGATAGAGTTGGTAATCAGTAAGTTATTGTTAATTAATTATCAAGTCTTATGTGTCTCTGGGGGATAATACTTGTGAAGGCTTCACTTGTTCAAAGAATTTATATTCTAACTGAAGAAATCAGATGCATGAGAAATTAATACTGTTTATGTTATAAATTATGAGTAGGGAAAATAATTGTTCAGAAATGTCTGATGAATTGAGAAATATATTTTATAGGAAAATTATTTTTAATTTTCATTTTTTAAATTATAGCTGACATTTACTATTATATTATTTTCAGGTGTATAGCATAGTGGTTAGACAATTATATAACTTACAAAGAGATCCCCTGACCTGATACCATACATAGTAATTACAATATTATTGATTATATTTCCTGTGTTGTACTTTACATACCCGTGACTATTTTGAAACTGCCAATTTGTACTTCTTAATTTCTCAACCTTTTGCACCCAGGCTCCCATCTGACAACCATCAGGTGAGATTTTAAGAACTGGGGCTTGATTTTGTGGCATGAAAGATGGGTAGGATTTGCCTGACATATAATCAAAGAAAGGATTGGATGTAAGATGTTAAAAATAACAGGACCTAGAAAACTGGGTGGTTATTACAAATCAAACTTGAGAATTACAGACTAAAATAGTTGACAGTTGCAATGGGAATAAAAATAAAAGAAGTAATGAAGGAAGCGTGAGCAGATAATTTGCAAATAGACTAAAAATTGTGTGAAAGTGATTACTAATTCAATAATTTGATGAATCTACATTTCTACTAATCACTTTTTGCTTTGCAGTGGCACATTTTGGTTTACATCTTCTCTCTCATGCCCTCATTTACATCAATTTGAATAATGTTCAATTTATTGCTTAAAACCTCTGAGTACAAATATTACCTTCCCATCCTAAAAAAAAAGTTATGGGCTTTCAAAAAAAATGCTATTAGAAGCCCAAGCTCTCACCTTTGGTCTGAGCAATTTCTGCATCTGCATACTTTCTCATATTCCCTTACATCCATTGACACTGATTCTGTTGAACAGCGTTTAGGTGGAATGTAAAGGAGACCACCAAGAACTGATCATTTTTGATGTGCAAACACATTAATTTCAAGTGAATGAACTGAATATGTCCCTTTCTTGGGCAATTACAAAACAGAAAGCCCTGAAATGTTTATCTTTTTTGGAGACTGAGCCCTTCTCTGTGTTAATTTACTTTACTCATTAGGTGGGGACTGCTGACACAGTGTCCAAATGAACAGTATAATTTTATTAATTAAAGGAAATAAAGACTATGAAGTCTTGGGTTCTCTTTCTCATCTACATGTCCCAATTTAAATAAAAAATTCATTCCAATTGTTTCTATTTGTCTCTCTACACAGCATGCCCCATATGGAGGCCTAATGAACAAATTAACAGAACCTGTGGTGATCCATTTGTAAAGGACAAATTGGTTCCTCACTGAAAGAATCATTCCACACATTTGTCTGCAAGTTTAGACATGCATAGCATTATGGATAAATATAGGTTTTCCCCTCTCTAGACATATTGAATATCTTTGAATGCAAATTAAGATTTTATATTTCCTTTCATTTTGAATTTACTTACACTTGACATAAAGAAGAAATGCTGTTTCTAAACTGTTAGATTAATTAAATTTGCTTTATGAACCCAAGAAGTTCTAGATGTACAGGATCATTTTATGCTGTTATATATAATATATTATTTATTTATATTATTATATACATAATATGTATCATAATTTTTTACTTTTAATACATAATATATAAAGTTTTACATATACAAAATAGCTCCTACATTACATTTCCTTCCGTTCTCTATGGTAAGAAAATTTTGATCTGATATTAATTGACCATAGAGACTTGGGTTTATTTCTCGGTTCTTATTCCATTCTATTGAGCTATGTGTCTATTCTTATGCCAGTGCCAGATTGTTTTGATTACAGTGGCCTTGTAGTATAGTTTGATGTTGGGTATTGTGATCCCTCCTACTTTGTTCTTCTTTCTCAAGATTGCTGAGGCTATTTGGGGTCTTTTTTGCTTCCATACAAATGTTTGATATGTTTGTTCTATATCTCTGAAATATGCCATTGGTAATTTAATAGGAATTGCACTGAATGTATAGATTGTTTTTGGAAGTATGGATATGATAATTATGTTAATTCTTCCAATCCATGAACACAGTATATGCTTCTATTTATTTGTATCTTCCTTAATTTCTTTCTTCAGTTTTCTGTAGTTTTACAAGTACATGTCTTTTACCTCCTTGGTTAAATTTATTCATAGGTACTTTATTTTTTCTTGTTGCTATAGTAAATGGGATTTTTTTCCTAGTTTCCCTTTCTAATATTTTACTGTTGGTGTACAAAAATAGCATTAATTTCTGAATATTGCCTTAATATCCTGCTATTTTGCCAAATTCACTTATTAGATTGAATAGTCTTTTGGTGGAGCTTACAGGGTTTTCTATATACACTATCATGCCATCTGTGAATAATGACAGTTTTACTTCCTCCTTTCCAATTTGGATGGTTTTTGTTTCTTCTTCTTGTCTGACTTCTATGGCTAGAACTTCCAATACTATGTTGAATAAGTTAATATTTAACAAAAGGAGCATGGACATACAATGGAGTAATGATAACCACTTCAATATGGGGTGTTAAGAGAACTGGACTGGTACATGCAAAAAAAAAAGAAAGAAACTAGATCATCAATTTACACCATACACCAGAATCAACATGGATTAATATAAGACTTAAATATAAGTTGTGACACCATGAAAGTCCTAGAGGAAAACACAAGCAGGAAAATTTCAGATATCCCATGCAGCAATATTTTTGCCAATATATCTCCCAAGGCAAGGGAAATAAAGGAAAAATAAACAAATAGAACTACATCAAACTAAAAAGATTTGGCACAGCTACAATAAAACCATCATCAAAATGAAAAGGAAACCACTGTGTGCAAGAACATATTTGCCAATGATACATCAGGTAAGGGTTTGATCTCCAAAATATATAAAGAGTTCATATGACTCAACACCAGGAAGACAAACAATCCAATTAAAAATTGGGCAAAGGATCTGAAAAGGCACTTCTCCAAGGAGGACATACAGATAGCCCATTAACATATGAAAAGATGCTCAACATCACTAACCATCAAAGAGTGGTTTCAAGAATATTGTGGTTTTGATGGGCAATTCCTTGGTTGTCTGAGGATCATTGTTGATAGTTTTCAACAGAGACCTGGGATAACCAAATATAATGGTGAAATTGCGTTGCCCAAGCCTAAGATGTGACACATGTATTGCTTGCTGGTTTAGGCCTCTGAGCTTATAGAGCAAATGTAACTGGAAAGTCAATCTTACATTTTTTCCTTAAAAAACTCAGCAGTTATAACACACATTTAGGCAGTGTTTTCTCCTCACTGTTGTCATAAGTTCTGCCACCCTTACTGAGTCCTGTCTCTCTCTGTGTTGCTAGGCAACTCATGACATGACTGGGTTTAAATAAACACATGGCCATGCACGTGTAATCATATTCATCCAGAAAACCCAGCGGCTCTCCACCCACCACTGACTCCTCACACCCCAGTTCAGAGCAGTGAGACCCTTCGTATATTCCACACAAGTTACTCTGACATATTTGGAGAAGTTATTTTAAAGAATTATGTGTAAATATAGAAATAGTTTTAAGGTTTAAACATGTAAAATGTGAAAATATATATTTCTATTTAAAAATTGGGATATGGCAAATAGTGATTGCTTCATCAAATCCCAAAATTTTAATACTGAATCTTCTAAGATAAATTTTCTTTTTTCTGTTTTTTTATTTTTTGTTTTTTTCTGTAATATATACATTTTTATTGTTATTCAACTACAGTTGCCCCCATTTCCCCCTACCACTTAATTAAGTTTTCTTTACATTTATTTTTCTGTAAAATTAATGCTTATTATTTTATTACCTTCCATTGGCATTCATTTATTTTACTCATATTTCATGAGAATAAAATTTTTATAGTAAATAATACTTAATGTATATAGGTCTCAGAACTGATTTTTCAAAAATATTTACTTAAGGCACATGTGAAAATACTCACTTAGACATTTTATGGAATACAATGATAGGTAAAATGTAATCCTTGCTTCCACAAAATTACAACCAATTCTTCTTTGTTTCAACTTCCAAATTATCTTTGCATTTTTTTTAGGTAATAATATTTTAAATCATATTTTACACATGAGAATAGTATAGGTGAGAAGAGTCATGTACTCTTCTCACCTATACCTGTACTTATTGTGAAAATACATGTACTTATGTGAAAATACAAAATAAAAGGAAATAGAAATAGAAATAACTTATAAGAAACTAATCCATTAAAAATCTCTCCACTGATATGACAGAGGTTGTACTACAGTTTAAGCTTTGATGTCTATTCATGTACCCACACACATCAATATGAATGAGTTCCTATTATGCACACTGTTACATCAAATACACTCTCCTGAACCCAGCCCAGAGAAGCACAAGGACCTGAATGTATTTCTGGGTCCACTGTCACCTGCTGGTCTTGGCAAAACTCCACTCAAAAAAGCAAATTGGTGGACAGACTGGTGTCCAAAAGAGAAAGTGAGTAGAAATGTGTTCCTTCAGGATTCCATTATCCTAGCATACTATCATTTCCTCTTTTCTTTTTCTCCAATTCCAGTTTACTTTCAATATTATTTTGTATTAGTTTCAGGTATACAGAACAGTGATTAGATAATCACATACTTTATAAAGTCTTCACCCCAATATTTCCATTATCCACCTGGCACCATACATAGTTGTCAAAATATTATTGACTATAGCCCCTAAACTTTACATCCCCATGACTACTCTGTAACTACCAATTTGTTCTTAATCCTTTTACCTCTTTTACCCAGTCTCCTACCCACCTCTGCCCCTCTGGCAACTACCAGTACCCTTTCTGTATCTATGACTCGGTTTTCATTTTGTTTGCTCATTTATTTTCTTCTTTATATTTCACAAATAAGTGAAATCATATAATATTTTTCTTTTTTGACTGAATTGTTTTATTTAGCATAATACCCTCTAAGTCTGTCTATACTGTTGCAGGTGGTAAGATTTGGGGATTTTTTTATGGCCAAGTAATATTCCATTGTTTATATGTACTATAGCTTTTTTATCTACTCAAGTATTGATGGGCTCTTAGGTTGTTTCCATATGTTAGCAATTGTAAATAATGCTGCAATAAATGTAGGGGTGCATATATTCTTTCAAATTAGTGTTTTGGGTTTATTCAGAGAAACACCCAGAAGTATAATTGCTGGGTAATAAAGCAGGTCCATTTTTAATTTTTTAAGGAACCTACATATTGATTTCCACAGTAACTGTACCAATTTCAATTCCCACCAACAGTGAAAGACACTTCCCTTTTCATCAAGTCCTCATCATTTGTGAGTTTATTGGTGACAACCATTCTGACAAGTGTGATGTGATATCTCACTGTGGTTTTAATTTGCATGTTTCTAATAAATAATGTTGTTGAACATCTTTTCATATGTCTATTGGCCATCTGTAAATGCTCTTTGGAGAAGTATCTATTCAGGTCTTTTCCCCATTTTTAATGGATTATTTGGTAATGAGCTGTATGAGATCTTTATAAATTTTGCATATTATTGTATCTTTTATCTGATGTATCATTGGAAAATATGTTCTCCCATGTAGCAGGTTGTGTTGACTTTCAGTTTTGTTGATGGTTTCATTTGCTATGTAAAAACATTTTAGTTTGATGTAGTCTCACCAAAAGGAAGAAGTAAAACTTATTATTTGCAGATGGCATGATACTGTATATGGAGAACCTTCAAGACTCTACCAAAAAAATGACTGGAACTGATAAATAAATTCAATAAAGTAGCAGGATACAAAATTAATATTCAGAAATCAATTGCATTTTTATACCAAAAATAACTATCAGAAAGAGAAACTGTAAAACAATGCAATTTATAATTGAATCAAAAATAAAATAAGTAGGAATAAATTTAACTAGGAGATTAAAGATCTATACTCAGAAATTGAAGAAGACACAAATAAATGGAAGTATATGTCTTGTTCATGGATAGAAAAAGTAACATCATTAAAATATTCATGCTACCAAAGCAACTTATAGATTCAATGCAAATCCTATCAAAATACCAATGTCGTATTTCACAGAACTAAAATAATCCAAAAATTTATATGGAACCACAAAAAAAAATGCATTGTTGTTCCATATAAATAAAACCTCAGAAACATTAAGAAAGAAGAACAAAGTTGGAGGTATCACACTACCTGATATCAAACTATAGTACAAGTCCATAATGATCAAAATAACATGGTACTGCCATTAAAACAGACATATAGATCTATGGAACAAAACAGAGCCCAGAAAAGAAAAACATGTATATATGGTCAATTAACATTTGCAAAGGAGATAAGAACCTAAAATGGGGTAAAGACAGTCTATTTAATAAATGGTGCTGGGAAAATTGGACAGCTACATTCAAAAAAATGAAACTATACCACCTTCTTACACAATATACAGGAATAAACTCAAAATGGATTAAACACTTAAATGTAAGGCTCAAAACCATAAAACTCCTAGAGGAAAACATAGGCAGTAAAATCTCTGACATTTCTCTTAGCAATATTTTATCTGATCTATCACCTCAGGCAAGAGAAACAAAAGGAAAAATATACATGCTATCACTTTTTTCTTTTTATTGACTTTATTGGGGTAAGACTTGTTAATAAAATTCTACTGGTTGCAAGTGCACAATTCTACAACATACCGTCTATATACTGTATGTGTTTACCACCTCAAGTCAAGTCTCTGTCCATCACCATTCATTTCTCCTACAGGCAGTAAAATCTTGGAGATTTCTCATAACAGTATTTTTTCTGATATATTATCTTGGGCAAGGGAAACAAAAGAAAAAAAAATCAAATGAGACTACATCAAACTAAAAAGTTTTTGCACAGCAAAGAAAACCATCAACAACATAAAAAGACAACCTTCTACTTGGGAGAACAAATTAGCCAATACATCTGATAAGGGATTAATATTTAAAATTTATAAAAACCTATAAATATCAACATCAAAAATAATCCAATTAAAAAAATAGGGAGGGGACCTGAATAAACACTTCTTCAAAGAGGACATACAGATGGCCAATAGATATATGAAAAGATACCATTTTTTGATTTTGTTAAAATGTAACCTGAATCTGTATCTACATTAGAGAATCTCTTTTTCTCCCTTTACAATTAGGCCACAAGCTTCATTCATAGAAGAAGTCAGTGTACCAGTGGTCAGCTAAACCCCTAATAATTTTATGCTAGAAGTTTGCTGTGGGTTGTTATGAGTGTTAGAACTCTGCATGAAATAAAAGCAGAGTTACACGTCAATAAAAGCAAAAATAGCCCATTATTGTCCTGGGGGATGGCTTTAGTGGCAGCTATTTTATCTGTCAAAGAGCATTCCATATGTATGGAAATATTTCTGGTTACAATTCCATTCATGTCAAATAAGGAAAATAAAATAAGAAAAAAGGCCAATTATGAAAGCAGTCGGGGGGGGGCACATTATATCTTAGTGTCATCACAAACCTGGATTGTGTTCATCATAAATGGTTGATGCTTAAAATATTACTCAGATAATGTAAGACCCTCAGGGATGTGAAGCACATAAAAGCCTCCATTGGTTTTCAAAGCAAAGTTGAGGATGGATGTGGGAAGGGGATGGGGACATTCTGAAGATCAAGAAAATGACGACTGTGTCTCTAGGAGTTGCAGTTCTGCCTAGGATTAGGGCTCACGTGATGGCTCATACAGGTCTCCCCCAGTCTCCCCGTGCTAGAACATAGTCTAAAGTAAAATTAATTTAATGATGAATAATGTAAAATAAAAACTCCTTATATTTCAAAGTGCTTTCCTGTACATTCTTTTGTTGAAAAACAAAGCAGCTCTCTGGAATTGGAGCAAGTGTTATAACCCACACTTGTAGATACAAGGGAGGATACAGTAGGACAAGGAATGAAGGTCAGCACCTTCACTGCTGCTCAGAGTGACAAGGCCTGTTTCTGGTTTTACTCACCTGTGTGGTGGTATCACAGGACATGGTGCTCCCCATGTGGTGGCTTCAAAGCATATTTGGTGAAGGACAAGTGGAATTAATGGAGGTGATATGATAAACTTCAAGACATGACAGAATCAGTCTTGCCATCCTTCCCCGCACCCTCATAAATACAGAATATGCATTGAGACATATAAACACTGGCATCCATGGATTTTTGTGTGAGTGGATGAAATCAGCTTAAAGATAGAAGAGGCTGTGCTGTGCCCCGTTTATGCCTGTGATGCCACAGATCACCCACAATTACAAGCTGCCTCTTACTGGCCTTGGAGAAGGGTGAGACTATTGTGCACACAGAGGAAAATTCCCTTCCTGGTGCTGAAGGGATTCACCTGTTATCAATGCTCCAGAGTGTGTCCAGCACCATAAATTTAGTAATCATGGCAAAGTTGGAACATCATAGAAAGAAAATATTGCTTGTGACCAGGAAGGGTTCACTCAACTTCAAAAGAGATATGCAGCCCTTCTCTGAAGAAACAGAGGGTCTTTTTCTCTGTTAGCAAAGCAAGTAGTTATTACAATGGAAGTCAATTGAAAAAAATTTTAACCATAAACTGAAACCATGTTTTTCTTTTGGGTTTATTGTTTCCAAAAAGAGAGTGTGCAATAAACTTACTTAGAATTTATGGGACATTTCCCACATCATATTTTATGTAAATCATAATCATCCCATATGTTGTTTGGCTTGTTTAAGAGTTTAAGGGTAACTATTTAGAAAAATGCAAGCTTAATGGTATCTGAAAAAAAAAAAGTATGCTTTTAAAGAGAAGCCCATATGTCACTGCTAACATATACAATCTTTCAAGATACAGGTGCTCTCCCTAAGTAATTTTCCCTCCATAAATTAATTCTCCTTACCCACCTGGGCTTTGTTTTTTTATTTAAAACAGCAAGATACTTCATCTTTTAAAATAGAAGTAAAATGGAATAATACATTTGGGTTTTCTTTCCTGTCCAATGTTTGTGGAGAGAAAAGTTTTTATTTTTACCCATGTTTATCATTAGTTACACTGACAAATATTCTGATTTAAAAAAAATGCCTGCTCTTTATGCATCTACATGATTTCACTAAAAGATAAATACCTTGGCATCAGTGTGCCCATTGCACTCCAATTATGTACTTGATCTAAGAATCATAGTAATACACCCAGGACCCCATCACCTTCCCAAGATAAAGTGTATTTTATCATACATTCATTCATTCTAGAGTTGGCAGCCTGGTGAAAAGACCACAGTAGCCCCCATCTGTTCAAATTCATCACAAACAGGTGAGTCTGCAGGGGTGTTGGGCTGTCTTAAACCAGGGTCAGGTTGGTGTTAATGTCGAAGAGAGGCAGCAATTGAAAAATTACATGGCAGAAAGGTAGTGTTTGGGGGGTGCAGAAACAGGCACTGGGACATAATTAGGTCCCCCTAATTTCCAACCATCAGGACCTCAGAATGTGACTCAGGTAAGGTCTTTAAAAAGTGAGTAAAGTAACTTAAGGCCATTGGAGTTGGCTCTAATCCAATATGACTGGTGTCTTTATAAGAAGAGGTGATTAGGACACAGACATACACAGAGGGATGACCATATGAGGACATATGGAGAACACAGCCATCTACACACCAAGCAGAGGGGCCTTAGGGTCAACCAGCTCTGCTGACACCTTGATTTGAGACTTCCAACCTCTAGATCTGTGAGAGAAAACTTCCCTGTGTTTTAGCCACCCAGTCTGTGGTATTTCTTACAGCCTCCTGAGCTAACAATAACAGGCAGTGAGAAGATTCAGTGGACTCAGACAGGTTTTCGTGGAAACACAGTCCTGTTTGGAGGGAGCTGACTGAGAGTAGCTTCCCAGTGGGCAGTCCACACCTCGCTTCCAGAGGGGATCAGCAGCTTTTTCTCCTGACTTCAGAGAAAGGTTGGCAAATGTGCATGGAGCACAAAGAGGAAAGTCCCACCTAATTTTGCAACTTATATGAAGCTTCACTACCCACTAAGCCATGAGAAGCTATTTGTTAGGCATCCACAAGAACAGAAGAGAGGAATGTTGAGTGGACAGAACTATATAACTCGTCTGGATACAATCCCATTAACACCAGAGTACCCACTTTAAAACAAAAATAGCCTTTCCTTGTGGCTCACTGGCTTTCATTGTGGCTTTGAGCCAGAAAATAGAAAAAAATAAACAAATTAGGATTATCATTGTGGGAGTAAATTTTATGTATTTTTTTTCTATGTTGACATTCAGCAGACTAGTTTATCCAGTCACAAGTTTTAAAATGCCTTTTGGGATGCCAACAAGGGACAAGATTTTATTCAAAAGGCCCAACTAGGCTATTTGTCACAAATATTTTCTAGACAGAGAAAATAATCTCTACAACTCTAGATAGCAACTTTAACAGCTCGTATAGATGACAGGCAAAAAGATATGTATTTAGGTTCATATAAACTTTTATAAAATATGAAGCTTTCGTTCTGAATCCACTTTTTTATTTTAGTGATGATGAAAGCAAAGTAATGGTTTACACAGTAAACGAGGATATTTAGCCATGGAATTTTTATAAAAATGAATAAGAAAGCAATAACAGGATTTTCAGAGTATTTCAAAACAAATATATTATCTTATATTGCTGAGTAACAAATTATCAAAATCTTGATAGCTAAAACCAACATGTATTTATAATTGCAAAATGTCCATGGTCAAGCATCTGGACCTGGACACTTCTTTTGTGCTTCTCTGGGTCTCCCAGATAGAGATCGAGATGTCACCTGGAGCTCAGGATTTTCCTGCAGGCTCCCAGAGTCATTGGCAGAATTCAGTGCCTTACCATTGTGAAGACAGGTCCCATGTTCTCATTAGCTGTCATTGGGTGAATTCTCAGCAATAGAGGTGCCCACAGTTCCCAGCCACATGGCCCTCTCACCACCTGGTGACTAACTTCTTCAAGGCCAGCAGCAAATCTCCCTCTGTAGTCAACCAGGATGGTGACATGTATCCACTCACATATTCCCTTGGCTAGAAATGAGGCGAGTCCCACCTGCACTCAAGGGGAAGGGATTCCATGAGGGTGTGAATCCTCAGGTATCACCATGAGGTCATCACAACAAGGGGAAAAGAATTATGAAGGCTGGTGAAAACATATAATAGAGCTGAAAATTAATCAAGAGGACTTTTAGAAAAAAGGTGGGTGGTTCTTAACTGGAACTGAAGAGTAATTCTAGTGAAAATGAACACCTGAGAATTTTATAACCAGCCAAGTGTTCACTGACATATGATGGAACCAACAACAAAAGAATCAGAAATAATGACATGTACATTATAGACAAGTCATAGTCTATAAACTGAAGGCCAGGAAATGTGGTGATGAAAATGCTGGTGCTTCAGTTAATGAGCAGGAGAGGGAAAAGAATTAAAGAAAAAGAGGACTGGCAGGGAACAAGAACTCTTTAAAAATGCAAGAACAATGGACATGGACAACAGTATGGTAAATGTGATGTCGGAGGTGGAGATGGAAGAGGGTTCAGGTGGGATAAATGGTGATGGAAAAATTTTAAAAATAAAATAAAATCAATATTTTTCTTTAAAAATTTTCATTGATACTTTAAAAATAAAAAATAAGCTTATTTTATGAAATCCATTTGAATCCACTTTGAAATCCATTAAGATACAAAATCAAAAGGCACAAAATTAAATATGCAACATGGAAAACCATCTTAAAAGAGAAAAAGTACAAAGAGAAGAAAGTACCATGATGAGATGATAAAGATGAAATGCAAGGAAAAGATCTTAGTTGATATCTATTAAGCATACCTGAGAAGAATAAGGTAAATCAGAAGCCAAGGCTAACGACGCAAAAGAAAAATAAAATCTAAATGTGAAATAAGACCACAGTGCACACATTTTATTTATTTAAATAAATAACAAAAAAAACAGGTTAATTTTAGAAATATTCTATGAAATATTCTATGAGAATATTGATTCAAAAAAATACTGGGGTTGTGTGAAAGTGGGGAAAGGAAG
Source organism: Anoura caudifer (assembly GCA_004027475.1). Taxonomy (NCBI): domain Eukaryota; kingdom Metazoa; phylum Chordata; class Mammalia; order Chiroptera; family Phyllostomidae; genus Anoura; species Anoura caudifer. The sequence continues at coordinate 71,762 of PVKU01002756.1, forward strand.
AAAAAGCAGAAACAACTGTAACAGCATAAACAATAAAAAAATTAAAATAAAAAATTTCCAAAGAAAAAAGATCAGAGTAGCCTTATAATTTTCTCTATCTATAATTTCCATAGGAAAACTGTGACTCAACTTTTAGAGTAATTCTAGTGAAAATGAACACCTGAGAATTTTATAACCAGCCAAGTGTTCACTGACATGTGATGGAACCAACAATAAAATAATCAGAAATAATGACGTGTACATTATAAATTACTGTCTTGTCCTTCTTGGGAAGAAAAAGACATGAAACACAATCTTAACTATGAGGTTACTGGACAATAAGCAGCTCAAAGGTGAACTCATGTAATTTAGAGCTTAGACTAGGACTAAAAATGTGGAGTACAGTGACTAATAATGAACATCAAAATTGTTAAGCACAAGCCTGGGTCAAATATTCTAAATATGGTGATAAGGGGTCAATAAATGTTTAATTAAATGAATTTTAAATGATTTTTTTAGAAGATCAGGTATTTTTCATTATGGTCTTAAGGAGTATCCTGAGTAATAAATGTGTACTAAATCCCTTACCTTACAGAAGGTAAAATGTGGTTTAATTATCATTTTGATGAATACACAAGTAAAGCATAAATAATTAAAAAATAATTTTGTATTACTTCCTTCCAATTACTGGCATAGATATACAGAAAAACAAACAAAGAAGTCCTTAAAAAATGAAATAAATGAAGAAAACAGTAACTTCCTAAAAGACAATGGTTCTCATATTGTGTTTCAAAAACATTTCAGCCCCAGCTGGGGTGACTCAGTGGATTGAGTGCCAGCCTGCAAACCAAAGTGTTGCTGGTTTGATTCCCAGTCAGTGCCCTTGCCTGGGTTGCATGCCAGGTGTCCAGTAGGGGGAGCACAAGAAGCAACTACACCTTTATGTTTCACAGCCACATATTGATGTTTCTTTCTGCCTGTTTCTCCCTCTTTTCCCCTCTAATAATAAATAAATAAAATATTTAATTAAAAAACATTTCAAACAATATCACCAAAATACATGAAACTGTTGTCAAAACATAGGAAAAATAACCAAAATCTGAGTGGATTATTTAGAAACACATCAGCCTTGATATAACAAATAGACATAAAACATCTTAAAACACATAAAATTAGCATGTGATTAATAAAAATATAAAGATCTACAATTGAATTATGTACCAAAAACAGACTTTTTTCGAGCACCAAAGTTCAAAATGAACTCTGTACTAGATCAGTCATATATCCTCAAGTGTAGAAACCACATCAGCTGTATTTGCTCAACATAATGTGACACAAGAGCAGCATTTTAAATGTTTCCATTTCATATGTGTGTTTTAAGTGATAAGTGTTATTTAGAACATTTGTTTCGGAATTTAACTTTTAAAATTTCATATTTATCTCACTCAACTGATTAGCTCATTGCTTCCACATTTATGTTCAATTCTGATGCTGCAAATTAGCCAAGTGTTAAAGTTCTTCTCAGGATCAACCTGCTTCTTTTTTTTTAACAGACGAGATAAAGAATGGCCAAAATTTGTTCAATATGCTAGACATAGAAAGTTTGTCTGGAGTGTCAACAATAGATTTATTCTCCAAAGTTAATATGTGCCTATTGATAACATCAAAGCTCTGATTCTGTAGAAAATAAAATAACCATCAGGCAGGCATGCAGAGAATCCCTAGCACTCATTCAGGCAGTTATCACTGAACACCAGTGACCATTTCTCTAAGAATTATACAGAAATGCTGTTAAGAAATTTTCGTATAAAGCAAACTTTGTCAGGTTCTTCATCCAAAGTTCAACCTGTTCTCTCCCACAGACATGAGTTTCACACATTACCTGGTGAGGAGAAACATTTACTCCTGACTCCAGCTCAGCTACAGTCCTTCTACGAGACATCTGGCTCATTCCTCAATCCCCTGTTCCTTTCCTACCCCACACGTTTCCATTTCCAGAATCTTCCTCCTGGCGCATGCAGGCAGCATGTCAGCCCCGGCAGACAGCCGTGAGAGGCACAGAGGCTGCACCTTTGCTCCCAAACACCACCTAAAAATAACTGGGAAGGATGCAGTGTTGCGCAGGGAGAAAATTATATTTTACCAATTCTGTCCAAAGAAAATGAATTGTAAATATGGATGATATCTATACTATTTTTTTTGTGGATCTTATTTCCTGTACAACCCCAACTGTTCAATGTGTTGTTTAGAATAAGGAGAGGATAGGTACGAATGTATGCATACATGCACAACTTCAAACACAGGAAGAAGACCTGTACCATGGTAAATAATCATGTGGGTTTACATAGTATATTTTACTTAAATATCAAAGAAAAATGTTAATAATTTAATTAATTCCATGTAACAAGATGTCATTGGACTTGAGCATAATACTGGAACACAGTCACCATTTCATTCTAGACTGGTCAGCTCAGACTCAGAAAAGCTCAGATTAACCAAGGATGAAGCTGTTCTGTACCGAAGCAGACTGTTAGGGAGTCATTTTTCATCACTCTGTTTCTGAGGAGCATGCTGAAGAAGAGACATAAGCAGACTCCTTCATTCACTCACAAAACAAATATTGACAGAGCGACTGAGGGAGCATGTGTGCCAGGAGCTGTCCTAGAATCTGAAGCCAGAATAGCAAAAGCAGGAGAGATCTCCCTTCCACCAGGGAGCACCTCTCCAGGATAGAATACCCAACACAAACACACTGCCACATGTGACACCAGTGACAGGCATGATAGAGAGAAGTGCATCAGGAAAGGGGGACAGACTCCTCTTTCCTGGTCATAGATGGTCAAGATGGTCACAGATGGCCTTGCCAAGAAGGTAGCCCTTGGGAAGACCTTAGAAGTGAGAAACATATGCCTGGACCTGGGGATGTTCAAGGTGGATGTGACAGGGATCCAGAGACTAAAATGTCGGTGTATGAAGATTACTGCAAGGAGAGGTGGTGTATGAGTGAAGGGATTTGAGGAGAGCAGAGTGGACATTTGCCTGGTATGTCAGCTGCTGGAAAAGAAAGGGGAAGGAATAAGAATTGGAGGAACCATGCCCTCCGGGCAAACACAGGTTTCCATCAGCCTGGGAGAGAAAGAAATGCTGGGAACCTGAGATTTTGCTGAAGTTTGACTTGCAGTTCTGGAGGCCATTTTGGCAGGATTTTAGGACTTGAGGACAACTGTGAATTGGGTTCAGGAAAGAGGTTGTTGATGAGAGTGTGAGAGGAGGTCCAAGTTACTTAGTTTTCAGGATCCTAAATGACAATACATTTATTGATATCTGATTATTACTGTTGTTTGTTACACCTATGTGTATATCCACAGAACATCTTTTGGTTTATCTCTATCCTTGCCCATTAGAAATCGAACCCACTCCCTTCTTTTATTTTCAACTTCTGCAAAGAAGCCTTCCTCTGTTCTTCCCCATAGTTTTACAACACTATTTCTTATTTTAACTTGAAACTCATTCTGCCCTTTTCTAGTTACCATATGTGACTACACTGTAACTCTTCTAAGTTCATCAGTATCTTCTGTAAAGATGCCACGATGCCTTTCCTATAGATGGAATTTATTGAACTGATTAAATCTTGATAATGAAACCTGTCATGTGTTTAAGCAGAATAATATCCTGATTATTTAGTTACCATAAAAATATAATTTAGGTTGCCCTCTGCAATTTATAAGTGTTGCCTAGAATCCGCACTTCTCTGCCATGGAAACCCAAGTGCCCTGGTCCCAGTCCCTAGTTCCACGCATGAGCTCCATGGTTCCCCAGTGAGCCCAGATCTGCCTCATGTGGTCCACAGTTCATGGAGCTGGCCTGCAGAAAGTGTTTGCATTGGAGCAGTGTGTTGACAGCCATGGGGACAGCTCACAATTTCTACAAGTAACACAATCATACTGACCACTCGCTTTCTCTCCTAGCCTGTCCTCACGCGATGTCCCATCTTGTTTTTGCTGGCATTATGACCTACCCCCCTCTCTCTCACACCCATTTAGTCTTCCTTTCTGCAGAACAATAACTACATTCAAGCTAAAAATATCCATTTTCCATGACACTTTTAGGGACATCAACACCCAAGTTCTTAAGGTGATGGGCACTGAGGGTAGAAAATATTTTTCCACAGAGTAATTTCCCCCTAAAATGAATTCTGATGTCTAGTGCAGAATCAATAATGTATTCTCCAACTCAAAAATAAGTGTACAAGATGGAGAATGCCAAATCATTGCCAACAGTTTTATATTTCTAGTTCAAAAGTGTAATGTCATTATTAGCATTTGAATGGTGTCTACACTAAGCAAAAATAACGAAAAAAGAAAAACTCATTCTCTCAGATTTCTTCACTTAGAATTCCAAACAATTAACTTGCACGCCTGTGTGATTTTTTTTTTTTTTTTACTGATTTGGTAGAATGTGTAAGTTGCTCAGTTATCATATAGAGGCAACCTAAGACATTCAACTTGATTTTCTTACTCCCTCAAATAACATTCCCTAATAAATATGTGTATGCCATAAAATCTATGTCATATATATAGATAGCTGACTCATAATGCTAACTAACAGGATTTCAGTCTTTTCTCCTAAGCATGTGCAAAGCAATTCAGCTCCAATCCAAGTGGAAAAAAAAATTTTGAAACTTTTATTTTTAGCCAGCATCTTGCTTCATTATATAAGAATGCTGAGAAAAACTATAACCCATACATGGTACAGACAAACCACCCAGAGGGCATATGTGACCCTTTCTTCCCCAGAGACCATGGTTGTTCTCATGGTCTGAAAGAGTTCCTAAAATATCAGTCAAAATCAATCTATTGACAAACGATTATTGAGACTGTTCTGTACAGAGCCCTGTACTTGATGCCTTGAGACAAATAATGAGCATAAGATACAGCCTCACACAAAATTGCATACTGTTGTTGCATTCCTGAAATTGATATTAACTTCACGGTGAGCTGCGAGGTTTTAAGTGGTTTGCAGCAGACTGCATTGCAGAAGCTCTGAAAGAAATGGAATAGTAACAGCTTGTGTCCATCGAGAAGATATGGTGCATGTGCATGTGTATGCATGTCTCCTGTGTACAAGTGAGAACCAAAAATCTTTGAGGAGATAATAATGCAAGATGTATACATTATCCAATTTAGGAGACTTGTGAAATGGCCATGATAGAGGACAGTGAGTTTATGGGGAGTTTTACATTGATTCCTAATGGAGAACCAAGCTATGAGAGTGATGTGAATCAACTTGCTGTCACATGTGGTGATTCTAGCAAGGACTACAGTTCCAGATATATGTTTGTGACTTGTCTGGCCTCTGAATCAGTGGGATGAATGCAGCAAAACAAACAAAGGATCATTGAATCTTCCATGGACAACTTATTCATCAGAGCAATGCTTTTTCCTATAGTCTTCACCTGCAGGCCCCACTATTAAAAACTTCTTCCTTCCCTTCATTCTTCTTTTGAAGGGTGATTTTTCTGTTACCTTAATTCCCAGGGTTGATTGTGCATTAACTTGATAGCATACTGTAATGCTGATCACAGAGTGGTGGGAATTCCCCAAGTCCTGCTCTCAGGAAAGTGAGCTGGAGCTGATCACAGTCTGAATTCCCTGCACATTTGCTGCATCCTGTGTCAAGAAAGTCATCTCTTCTCAGGTAACTCCTAAAGAGGCAACAGAGAAGAGCTTCAGGCTTTCACCTTCTCAAGGGGCATCCACCATGGCTGACTGCCAACTGATACATGGAAATAAAAGCCGCCCCTCCCAGGAAAGCACGTGGAATGGACTCCTCCCATGGAACTGACAGGCATACCCAGAGGAGGCCACTTAGAAAACTACACTGTGACCCCAGTTATTAGCAGAGCCCATACTTACTGATTTCCCTGAACATTTACCCATGAATATAACTATGTGCCCAGAGCCTCAGAGCAAGAATCAAGTTTGCTAAAATGCATATGCAATTGGAGATATGTATATATTAATATGATTCTGAAAACATACCTTCTATACATGCTCAAGATATATATCAGTCAATCAAACAAGCATAAAATAAGAGTAAATGACACTTAAAAGAAGACAACATAAAGTAGAAGGAATAATAGTAACCATCAATTCTAGTAAAATTCATAATTAGGTCAAAATAATTATTGATGATATTTTTTATAAAATTTAATGTAATGGCTTAAATTTTTCTTAAAATTAAAGATGCTTAATGCAAGGTTAAATATGCTTAATGTCAAAAGCAAAACTAAAATTTAAACAAAACTAAAATTGAAAGCTATTAAAAAATAAACAGATATTTATGGGTATCTAGAGTGAGTGCAGGAGAGAAATAAAAGCATGTATATATTAGTGAAAGCCACAGAAAATTTTGGATTCTACAGATGTTGATAAAGCCACAAAAGGTGAAATGTATTTATACAAATTTAGAGGAAATCAGTTATAAGAATAGGAACATAATATGAGAACAATAACATTTCATCACAGGTATCAATTAAGGAATAAGAAATAGAAAACAAAAATTAATAAAAAAATGATATATATGGCTGGGTTAATATGAAAATTTATTTTTACAATAAATGTAATTGGTTAAAGTCTATTAAAATATTTTTAAATAACACAGAAATTTTATATAAAATAACAAAATAGCTATGGTTTTCTAGTTCATTACAAAGAAGAATTTTTAATGAGTAGAAATACTGATAATTAAGTTAGAAAGAGATATGAATATATGGTGAAGACATTGAATTATGTCAAGAAGAAACACTGATGGGAAAAGAAAAAGGAGTGAAAAGAAGCAATGTATCAATAAAACTAACTAGGAAGCAGAGACTAATTGCTATCAAAGTTAGAATTCAACAGTGATGTGTCAGTGTGTTCAGTAAGCAAGAATGAAATGAAGCATGAAAAAATCGCTGACATGAATTTCTTCTTACATTTCTATATTTTAACTACAATACACATCACCAATTTTTTCCTCTCAAAACAAAAAACTTTACTTCACAGAAAGTCACATTTTTCAACATTGACAAACCAAAGTTCAAGTGATCTATCTTCACTGGAAAACTCTCACATAGAGAGGAATATGAACATTATTCATGTGTAGTAAGCATCCCATCTCTGACTTCAAATATTATATAAATCTGTGTCTTTTCATTTTGTTTAGAGTAGATGTAGACTCCACATATATTTAATGTTGCTGTAGAACTTCCAATCACTGGACAATTAGACAAAGCTAAGATTAGGAATAATTTCCAGAATGTTTCTTGTATTTATAACGAGAACTTAATTCATCCTGAATGAGGGGACTGATGGTCACCAGAGGAGGTCATTAATGTTCCCTCAGTACAGTGCTTCTCTCTCACCTTTCATTCTCACATCAACCTCTGCTATTTTTTATCTTCTCTGCTCCCACACCCTTCTTCACATATGAGTTCATTTCTATAACTTTCTAAAATGCTTTTCACACCAGCCTTGGACTCTGTTGATACTTAAATAGAGTACTTGGAATTCTAATATTTTCATTTTAAAAATAGGAATATGTATAAAGGACCCATGGACAAGGACAGCAGAAGGGAGGATTGAATGTGGGAGAGAGGGGTGGGCAAAGCTGGGGAGATCAATGGGAGGGAAATGGGGACAAATGTAATTGAACAATAATAAAAAAATTTAAGTGGATATGGTAAAGAATGGCTTGGAATAACAGACACACCTTGGGGAAAATAACATTGATTTTAGTGTTTTATAACCAACTGACTGAGTTGAGGGTAAAAATACCAGGCCTGAGAAAGTGTCTGGAAGAATTCGACCCAGTAGAATAATGAGTTGTCAAGAAACTAGGTAACTAACCTAGAATCCATTACTTCATTTTTGATCCCAACTATATCCAGGCAAGATGTGAACATGAGAAGATTTTGATGTAAAGTCAATGTATTTATAATTAAAATTGGATATTAGTCAAAATTGGAGAATTTTGAATTTGAGAATTAGGTTCTCAGCAAAGAGCTAAGGAAGCCTGTGACATCTAACCCATTTTTTCACCCTGAGGTTATAGCTACATCCTTAATATATAAAACTTCTATTTGAAAAACTTGTCTAGAAAAAAATGAGGCTATTTTTATTTTTGAGCAGGTAAATCAACATATATTAGAAACATCCTATTACATTTTTCTGACATACTTTAAAAGCCAACAACTAACTTTCCAATAATTATATTTTTGGTTATGATGCTAATAGCTGTGAACCGGACCTAGAACATCTAGTAAAGTCAACCTGCATGAGCTTTATCAGGGAGCAGAAGAGCTGCCTCATCATATTACTGTGCTCTGCAGTTTGGAACCAGCAATCAGCGAGCTGGTGCATGTTTACTTCTTTTAGATTGCAAAGTAAAAGCATGAAAGAGTTCAGCCTGTTCTAATAGAAAGAAAGGAAAAGATCTAATAAAATTATAAATGAGAAAATTAGAGAAAAGTAACAGAAATTGTTACTGGGGATAAGTGGATAAAAAAAGGAAAAGGAAATTTTGGAGGGTACTGTGTATGTTCATCACCTTGACTGTGATGACAGTTTCTAGAATATATAAATACATTAAAACATCAAATTCTACTCTCTAAAATTTATAGGTAAATGTACGTGAGTCATACCCCAGTATAGCTGTAAAAAAATGACAGAAATTATATTTAAGCAATTCCTGATTAATGATTGTATTTTGATGGAGAATCTTTAAAGTAACTTACCCAACAGGGATAAGATGTAATCCTTAGTGAATGTGCCATATAAAAGAAGGGGGCATTAAATTACATGTCCCATTACCAGTAGTAGTAAGAAAAATAACTTCATTTTGTGAGTTATTCGCATGTGGGTTTATTGAATCTTGGTCCCCTTTGCTTTCATTACCATGAAGCTTTGTGTTGTCCCTTCCACCAATGAAACCTAGTTGGTAGGATTGACATGAAAAGTTAGTTCTATCAAATGTTCAATAAGCTGATCATTCGATTTTACAAAGTCTTTCCAGGAAGAGCAGAAAGGACATTTCCAATACATTTATTTTATGAAGCTAATATAACCTTGAAACCAATTCCCAATGAGGACTGAAAGATAAGGAAATATTATAAGTCAATATGACTCATTAAAAATAACATAACAGTAAAATATTAACAAAGTAAAGCATAATTATATACTCTATGTATATATATTACATATGCATTTAATATTATATATAATAACTCATTTCCACATCATATTTATCTCAGGAATACAAGGCTAGTTTGATATTTTTAGGGTATGACATCACTCAATTCTTAATCCTTTCACTGCAAATAACTTATTTGTTGAAATAAGAAATAACTTATTTCTCAGTATAAAAATAATCTCAATTGATGTTGGTATACAAATATATAGTTTACCTCCCCAATTTTAATTCAATATTGTAATAATATACAGGACCTGTGTTGAACTATATTTTAAATAAGTTGGTGGGATATTATAACAATTGTAAATTGTCTGAAAATCTTGCTGAAAGCCAAGACAGGGGATGTGCTTTTCACATATGTTTTTGTGCATTATAGTATCATACTCGGTGTTGCCCATTCTCTGCTGACCTGTCCTGAATGTGTTTCTGTATTGCCTTTCATATTTGTCATTTAACATGTTTGCCCCTAGAATTGAATGAGTTTCGAAAACATCAAGAAAACATTAAAGAAAGACACTTGCCAAACTGAGTGATCAGCAAGTGATTCCATCACTCTGGTCTGGCAACTGACCCAGGTAATGGTGAAGAGATGCAAGGAGAGTATAGTTCATCCTGCATGTCTATTCTATTGTGTGCATATTTCTCCTAAAATGGGTCTTTTGAGTTGGAGGTAAAATTGTGTGAATTACTAAGTCTGCTGATCAGTCAGTTTTGGCTTCAGTTATTGTACTGGATGAGGAATTTCAGGCAAGGAAGGTACACCTGCATCTGTGGCATCTACAAATCCTGGTGTGGATGCATAGCTGCTCTCTCTTACTCAGAGGCAATTTTTCTTCTATCGGTTGTGTGACTTTTCTTCCAAAGGAATGATGCCATCTCCAGAACTAAGTATCAGTCTCTGCTGCTGGAATGTTGAACATTAGCAATGGTAGTATCTGGATCAGCCTTGGGAACCATGCATAGATGTCAACCCAGCCAAAAGAACCACTATTTTGATTGGCCTATTATGCAAATACTGAGGTAGGGACTATAGAAGGAACAGACCCATAGCCAGAACAAAGATTATTCTGTCCAGAGCAGGTATTTACCACTCTCCAGGAGTCAGCATATACTCATCATTATCTCCTATCATATGAGTGAAAAAACAAAGGTACCACTCAAACTCTCTGCCCACCTGAAGGATATTCTGTCACCACTGTTCTTTAGGGCTGATAAGGGCTGTAATGCCACAAAAGCCCATGTCTGTCACATTCCATACCAGTGTGTTGCAGAACTTTGTGAATGGACCCACATCTTTGTTCTGTCAGCTGATGATGGAAACTTCACCTGAAGTTAGTATTTGTCAGGTTCTCCAGAGAAACAAAACCAAGAGAAACAGAACCAATATATATAAAAGGAAATTCACTATGAGAAATTTGTTCACACCGTTATGAGGGCTTGAAGTCCCATGATCTGCCATCTACAAGCTAAGGAACAAAGGATTTGGTGGAATAGCTCATTCCGAGTGTGATGCTTGAGAACCAGAGGAGCAGATAATGTGAGCCCCAGTCCAAGGGCAGGAGAAGATGAGATCAGATGCACCAACTCAACTAGTTATGCAAGGGAAAAAAAGGAGTGAATTTCTCCTTCTTCCACCTTTTGTTCTATCTGGGCCCTCAATGAATCAGATGATGCCCATGTACTTTAGGGAGGGTATTCTGTTTTTCTGAGTCCACTGACTCAAATGCTCATCTCATGCAGAAACACCTTTCCAGATACTCCCAGAGATAATGCTTAATCTGGTTATCTCTTAGTGCAGTCAAGGAGACACATAGAATTAACCATCACATCTGGTATTAGTTGACAACGAGGTATCTCAGGGCAAAAGAATCAGGTGACTTGATTCTTTTGTCTGATCCACCTGTTGACATGATCTATTCTTGCCTTCCTGCCTGATCCCAAGTGAACCATTCTCATCATCAAATAATTACTGCTGCATCCAAGAGCATATGACATGGTAAATCCCATAATACTGAAATCATGACCAATTCATATATTTGTGTTGTGTCCTATGGCCAGTTACCTACAGGGACACAGTAATAGCCAATGGACACTATTTTTCAAATGGAGAGCATTGTTTACCACATAGGATATAGTCTTGCCCCATGTCCTGGGCAAATTTTTTCCTGAAATAAGTTTTATACTTTCCTTATGGTGATGTGCTGAGAACTGAGGTAGGTGGACAATTCATCTGCAAAGCACAAATCTGCAGATATGCCTTTTAGAGTAAATTATGTCAGTAGTCTTCTTAGTTCTCTCTGTTCCTTAGAAAACAGAGAATCAGGCAAAGTTTCACGCTAAGACTTTATTAGAAGTACAATCCCAGCACAGACAGACTGTAAAAAAAAGGAAGGCAAGAAAGGAAAGAAAAATAAGGTAGTGAATCACTGAGAAAGACATGATGTCCAAGAAAACAACAGCTTGCTCAGTCAGGAAGGTGGTCTTGCTGCATCTCCACCCCTTAGTACAGACCCCTAGAGGGAGAAGTAGAGATGAACTGTTCACAACCTCCTTCCTGTCATTCATTAGTCAAAAATGCCCCTGCAGAATTGTTGCTTGAACCACACTTCCAGATTCTGTCACATGGCTGCCCTGATTAGGGTGGTCAGATCCCACTCCTGGGTCATGATGCCTCATCTGATTTAAGAGGTGGTGGACAAGCCATGATTTCCAGTATTCTGGACCTGGTGGATCCCTCCACAATAGATACAAAGGCTGGTCCTCAGTCCAAGGGAAACTGAGAGTCATGACACTGAGAGATGCCACATGTCACAGGTTCAAACAAGAACCTAGAAAGACCTATAATCCAGGTCCAGTAAAAATCATGAAAACAATTTTATGAACATTGCAAACCATTTTAAACCAATGCTGTACTAATTAGAGGGCACACTGTCTTCCAGTAGACAAGCAAATCCCTTTCCACATTTTACCACATCTGTTTTCATCTGGAATCATAACAGCAGGGAAAAACAGCAACAGAGATTTTTTTAGAGACAAGGAGGAGAGGGTGTCAGTGAAGAGTCTATTACCATGTGTCTGCTGGGCATCTTTCTATTCTTATCATCTCATTCTATTCTCATCCTAACCCATATGTCACTATCACTGTTGATATGTGTGGATAAGGAAATCAGTGGTAATAAAAATCAGGTGTTACCCTAAGTAAAGTTTTATAGCTGGAAGTTAACCCTGTGAGTGGCTCCCATGTCTCTGACATTAGATTGAGCCAACTGGTCCTCTAAATCTCAACAACCTCCATCAGAACTCTCAACCCCCTTTCCCTAGTCTACTTTATGGTATGTATATGTATAATCACATGAACATACCCAATGTTCCTGATTATATTTTCAAAGACTACAAACTTGTCCAAGACTGAAAGAGTAAAAAATCAGCAAGATTAAAAAATAAAACCAAAGGCAAAATAACAGCAATGTCGTTACTGATCAGGCTTGGAGGACAGATATAAATGGAGAACTACACATCTGAAGGAGCGCTCTTCCTCCCAAGGTCACACAGCAGCTGTGACAGACCATAATGACATGCCCTTGAGGGGTTACAGCTCCTTTCCAGTAAGAAATGAAAGCCACTTGGCTATTTCCCCTTAGAAATTGGATGCTCAATTCCAAAACTGCCCTTGCCTCATGAGAGCTCCTAATCCCTACTGAAATTTCACTTCATTAATCTGTCTTCAGAAAAAGAGACCCAATCCAAATGCATCCTGCCTCCTCTAGATATCTAACTTAAAAATGACACCACCACCCCTTTCTTGAGACACACCACAGTTCCTTCAGGTTAAGAAATGGGACTACCAGTTTGTTCCTAGTTGTCACAGGGCAAGTGAATGATTAGATTATATGCTTAAAACAGATGCCCATAGTACCAAAAACAGCCCCTGGAAAAATACATATTTGCTCAGTTATGCTTACTATCTCAGTAGAAATTATCATATGACTTTAAACCGATGCTTTCCTGATTATCTGATACAGTCCCTTCCCAATAGGAAGCAAATCCCTTTTTCATCTTAGTACAATACTATACTTTAAAAGGCTTCACTTGGCTATTTATCAAAATCACTGACTTCCAAGAAAATTGAATTACAAAGAAAGTTGTTTACTAACACTAATGCTTTCTTATTCATTTCTTCTTTCTAACTCTAGCATATAAACCAAATCACTATATTGCATAGCTTTAAATACATATTTGCATGAAAATTATAGGACACCTCACAAAATTCTGAATCCTAATGCACATAGAAATCTGATGATTTCAGAATTGCAAGAGATCTAAGAGACTGTAGTCCCAGATGCCCTCATCATATAGATCCACAGCACTGAGATTCAAGAAAGGTCAGCTATTTATTCTAAGACCCCCAGAGCCAGGACTAAGCACAGAACACCTGGCTTCCAATTGAGAACATTTTATTGTTGTTGTTGTTGTTTGTTTTGGCAGTTTCTTTTTTTAATTGTTGTTCAACTACAGTTGTCTCCATTTTCATCCCACCATGGCCCCCCTCCTACCCTCCCATCCCCACCCATCCCCACCTCCTACCCTCAAACCTACCCCCTTTGGCTTTGTCCATGTGTCCTTTATACATATTCCTTGATGGGCCTCCCCATATTTCTCCCCCATTATCCCTCTCCCTCCACCCCTCTGGTTACTATCAGTTTGTTCTTTATTTCAATGTCTCTGGTTGTATTTTGCTTGCTTATTTGTTTTGTGGATTAGGTTCCACTTATAGGTGAGATCATACAGATTTGTCTTTCACCACCTGGCTTATTTCACTTCGCGTAATGCTCTCCAGTTCCATCCATGCTGTTGCAAAGTGTAGGAGCCCCTTCTTTCTTTCTGCTGCATAGTATTCCATTGTGTATAATTGAGGATCTTTTTATGACATATCTGATTTCTGACATTGGAAGACTTAAATGAATCATAAAGATTGTTTCAGGATTTCATATAAGGTAAAATCATATTATAGTATAAATATGAAGTTGTAGTTTCAAGTATAATTTACAGATAGTAAAAATACTTGAAAAGTTCTATACTAAATACACCTAGTCTCTATTATGTAATTATCAGGAAGCATAATAATATAAAGATGTAGTTTTTTTATACTCTTGGTAATTTGAATTTTTCTTGCAGTTTACATATCTATCACATTGCCTATAAATTTTTAATGTAAGATTTTTCTAACATCCATTCCATGCATAGAGTGAAATCACAGAACTTTAGACACTGGTGAAAGGTAACACTAAAGGGTCATTTTAATTTTCATTATTATTAGATTGGAAAAAATGTTTGCTAACGTCTAACCACTATGAAGAAAAAGGGTTAGAAGTTCATCTATTCAACTCTTATCTTGTTGAACCCAGCTACAACTTAGTGAGCAGCTTTGTCATTTTTCATGATACAAATTAATTTTTAAGCACAAATTAAATAATAAGAAAATGAAAACTTGAAGCAGATGGCTGGAGCTTATCATATGGAAGAATCACAGCAGAGTGTCTCTAGATTTAAAAAAAAAAAATCATGTTAATTTATATTTTACCTGGTAAGGAATTACTCTAAGACTTAAGAGCAAAAATTGAAGTGAGTAAATTTTTCTATAATTTCCAAAAGGGAACTACATTTTCAAGTTCACCAATTTAGTTATTCATGCTGGAAATACCTTTGTGTATTCATTTCCCTATAGATGTATACACACAAACAGTTGTTCTCTGTCTTCTTTCAAAATTTAATCTATACACTTGTTTGTGTTGCCTGGGCAGCTTTTTAAAGCAGACTCTCAGTATCTAACTGTGAGGTGACCCATCCCACCCCTGGAGTCTTCTTTCTTACAGCTTTCCTCATAATCACACATGTGCATACATGCATACACACAGAGAACACACATGGATGCACACTCAGCTATGAACATCCATGTATGTGCATGCACATGTGTGAAAACAACTGCACCCACATGCACATGCTGGCATGCATGCACACAAACTCTGTTCTCTGTGGTTTCCTTGGCAGTATGCTCTGTGATCCTCGCATTGTGTAGCAGTCATTCAGTGCCCTGGTGCTGCCTGAATTTCTCAGTGTAACCACAATTTCCTTGGAAAAAAGAAGCAGAACATACATGCATATCCTGTAGACACAAACAACAGTGTGGTGATGTCCAGAGGAAAGGGAAGCAGGGGACTGGGTGGAGGTTGGCAAAGGGAGGGGTTGGGGACATCTGTCTGTGATACTGTCAACAATAATAAAAGAAGAATCAGAACAAACAAGTGGCAACATGAATTCCCAGATTTACAAAGTTCTGGTAAAATAAAATTTCATGCCATAATATTCCCTTCCCAAATGCCTCTTTGATAGATGCATTTTATAAACTAGTTTTGTTGGCGAATCATTCTACACAATTTTTGAAAAGGTTGATGCAATCATTGCTTTTTTGTAGCATAATAAGAAATACCTACATTGACTCTTTGAATAAATGTTTAGATATAGGTATACATCTAAAAAACAGTTCCTTTATTTTTTTATTGTTGTTCAATTACAGTTGTCCCACATTTTCCCCCATTGCCCTCCCCAGCCTTCCCCACCCCAGCTCACAGAGTCAATTCCCACCCTGTTGTCCATGCCCATGGGTCCTTTATAAAACAGTTCTTTAGCTGTAACCATCTTAATTATTAGTTAGCCAACATCTAAAGTACAAACTGAAATAATGGGCAAATATGACAAAATTATTCACTCTCAATAAGTAGGGCCAATTGAACATTGGCCTCTGTGTAATTCTATTAGGAAACTAAGCAACGATGAGCAAATCTTATTAAATTTCTCTCTATATTTCTGTTTCTCTCTCAGCATCTCTCTCATTCTGTCTCTCAAAAACGAATACAACAAACTCAGAAAATTATTTGCACCAAGAATTATAGAGTTAATACCTTTAATATATAGACTCTTACAAATAAATAAAATATGAATATAAAATAGAAATAAATGCAAATATTTTTAAAGCTCTATAAATATGTAAAATATGAACAATATCACTAATAAGCAACAAAATGCAACAATATACCCAATGCAGTAATTTACATAGCAAAAGACATAATATACCAGGAATATCCAAGTAAGAATTCTAAATTTTGACAGATACAAAGAGCTATCATTCACTGCTTGTGGGAATATAGATGTTGTAATATTATAAATTACTTGGAATTATCTATCAAAGGTCTTTTAAAATTCAAATATTTTACTCAATATTTCTGTATTAAGAATTAATTTCACCTTCCTCATCAGAGATTCATACAAAGATATATGTGCAAGTATGTTTAGGATGTCACCATTTGTAAGGGTATAAATTGGAAATGGACTAAATAAGCAGCAGTAGAAAAGTACTTAACTGAATTATAGAATGCCCAGGAATTGATGACCAGGCACAGCCTTAGTAAATTCCCCTAAAATTCCTCTTGAATTTTCCTTTCTGTGTGATGCAAATGAAATAGACTACAAACATTATCTATGCAACTTAAGCTTCACCAAGATGTGTGTATCATTTAATAAAGTACAGATTGTCCTTTTGAGGACTCGTGTGCTTGATATTCATGCTACTGGCTCAGAATTTCAAAAGCTTCTAAGGATGATAGAGAGAGAGATAGGCAGATACATAGACAAGTAGGTAGACGGATGATAGATAGATAGATAGATAATAAGTGAAATTTACCAAAATATTAAGAAATTATGATATATAATCTTGAAGAAACAAAAGAATTAATCTCTTCCAATACCTCAACAGTTCACGTTGTATTGGAATTAGAGAGTAACTACACACATTTTTAAGTTCTTCCCAGATGTTATAATCTTTTCTGTGATGTTCAACATCTTCATGAATGGTTGAAATGCAGCAACCTTTATTCCTACTAAGAAAGACACTGCCATACTGCACCTTTTTAAAGATTTTATTTATTATTTCTTCTGCACCTTTTTAAAGATTTTATTTATTATTTATTTATTTATTATTTTTATTTATTATTTCTCTCTCTTAGAGAGAGGGGAAGGGAGGGAGAAAAAGAGGGAAAGAAACACCAATGTGCAAGAGAAACTTCAATTGCTTGCCTCTCACATGCCCTCAACCAGGAACCTGGCCCACAAACTAGACATGTGTTCTGACCTGGAATTGAACCACTGACCTTTCACTTTGCAGGACAACTCCCACCCAACTGAGCCATACCAGTCAGAAAAATAGCACATATTTTTTAAAAACTGAGATGGAACATAACCATCTGTAAGGCACTAGCCAGTGTGTCTCAGTTGCACTGTCATCCTGTAAACCAAAAGGTCACAGGTTCGATTCCCATTTAGGGAATATACCCAGGGTTGTGGGTTCAATCCCCCATCAGGGCATGAATGAGAAGGCAACCAATAGATGCTTCTCTCTCACATTAATCTTTCCCTTTCTGCCTCTCTCTAAAAAAAATAAATAATTTAAAAATAATAAAAATAAGTACATTTCCCTACAACAAAAGTTTTTCATTCCATTATGCAAGACCCATAGATCTAGCACCATAGATCTAGGTGATGAATTAATTAAATACACGTGTGTGTGTGTGTGCATGCGCATGTGAACACAAGGAGCTTTTCTACTAACAAATATTAACTTTACTATATTTATAGTGTGTACCATGTGTTCACACACACTTGTGTGTGTGTACATGTGTTGCTTTAACTTTTTATTTGGCTAAGCTCATAATTGTGAGAGATAGGTTAAGCTTCCCATCATGATAATAGAATTATCAATTTCTACATTTCTCCTCATGATTCCTTTAGTATTTGCTTCTTGTGGTTTAAGGCTATTTATTAAGTGTATACAAGTTTTAAACTTTTATGTTTGGAAAAGGTACAGAGAATAAGTAGCATAGATGGTGGGTAGAAAATAGACAGGGGGAGGGCAAGAATAGTGTGGGAAATGTAGAAGCTAAAGAACTTATGACACATGGACATGAACTAAAGGGGGGAATGTGGGTGGGAGGGGGTGTGCAGGGTGGAGGGGAATGAAAGGGGGGAATGGGACAGCTGTAATAGCATAATCAATAAAATATAATTTAAAAAAGTTTTAAACTTTTATGTTCCTATTGATCTGACATTTATATTTTAGTAATTACCTATATTATTATTATTGCCTTCTGTCTTAAAATCTATGTTACCGGACATTAATATCAGGTTTTGGGCTTTGTCACTGTGGTTAATTTTGCTGGGTTTACCCCTTTTCATCCATTTACTTTTCATCTCTCTGGGGTTTTATATTTCAGGTTTCCCTTTTCTAAACATTGGAAATCTGAATTTTTCATTCAAATTAACATTATTTATTAACTGGATAATTTTGTTCAATTATATTTATTGGAATTACTAATATAGACTTTCTCCTACACCTTATCTTTTGCTTTCAGTTTATCCTACTTTTACATTCTTTTCCTTCCTTTCTAGTCCATAGTATTGGGAGGGGGTTGTTTTATTTATTTTTTCTTTGAAATTTTTATTAATTCATAATTTCATTGCCTATTTTTATTGTTTATGATTTATATTAAAATGTTCCATGTATATTTAACCTCACAATGTATACTATAAATATTCTATCCCCTGCAAAATATTAAAAAATTAAAAAGGATGTAGGAACATTTCAACTTTGATATGACTCTCCTAGCTAGTGTACTATTCCTACACCATGTTTTAGTTCTGTTCTTTTTTTAATTCTACAAAAGTGAAGCATTACAATTTTATAAATATAGTTTAGGCTAAAGTTTATGATTTCCTTGCTTGACATTTCTTTGTCCATCTCCAACCTTCCTCTGGTTATGATTTCTTTTTTCTGTGGCCCATTTGTTAGCAGTTCCTTCTGTTTAGACCTGCTGGAGGGAAGCTCTCAATATCTGTTCATCTGAGATATCTTTATTTATCCTTTTGCTTGAAAGATGTTTTTGAGAGCTTCACAAACCTAAGTGTAAAGATTTTGGTTTTTTTAGGACTTTGAAGATCTTTTCCTCTCTCTTCTGAGTTCCACTTTTGAAGTTGAGAAGTTGGCTGTCAGTCAAATAGATTTCAAAGATGGTGTGACTTTCTGGCTATATTTAAGATCATTATTTGTTCTTCACTCAGTAGCATCATTACAACATTGTGATGTCCACTTACTTTCATTGATCTTTTTGGTAGTGCAAGTTCTTTCTGTATGCGTGATGATGTCCCTCTGCCGTTCAAATGACACTTTTGCCCTCTTGGACTGATTACCCATATTGGTCATTTTCTTAATGTTTATGTTAAATTCTCTTACCAAACTCTTCATATTTATTCCCCTTCCAATATTCTCTCTCTGTCACATTATTCTGAGTAATTTCTTCAGATTTCTCTTGTACCTCATGAATTCTCCTTTAATGTAACCCAAATCTGATACTTAATTTTTGTTGCCTTTTTAAATTAAATCATTATAATTTTCATTTTTATATATTGTATTTGATTTTAAACCTGCCTGGTTCTTCATAATCATCTCTTGCTGCTTTCTCACTTTTGCTATGGCAATGTTTATTTCTTTAAATATTCCAGGCTCTTGACTTCCAGCCAATTTGAAGTAGTAGGTAGATATGCTTTGCTTCCTCACACAACCAAAAGAAGGACAACAACAAATTTAAAAACAAAAAACAACCAGAACTGCCAGAAAATTGAACTGTATAGAAGTCCTACAACCAAGGAGTTAAAGAAAAAACAATCACCCAGACTGGTAGGAAGGGTAGAGATGGACAACCAGGATTTAGAGTATGTGCAGCAATGCAGTGGGCCAGGCAGGCAAGGCAGCAGCTGGAGGACCAGGTAGTCCCACATTCATATGTGGCTAAGCCAGAAGGAACAACTGGGGAATGAGACAAACTGTGTAATCTGGGTTTCCAGTGTGGTAAACTAAAGCCTCAGAACCTCTGTCTGTAAAAACCTGTGGGGGTTTTGGTGGCAGAAGAAATTCCCACCCTCACAGAAAAGTTCATTGGAGAGACCCACGAGGTCCTAGAGCATATGAAAAATCCACCCACCCAGGAATCAGCACCACAACAGCCCGATTTGCTTGTGCGTAGCTGGAAAGTAATTAAAAGTGAGGCAAGAGCCAAGCAAGCAGTATTGTTCCCTTTCTGACCCTTCCTCTACATACAACACCACAATGCAATGAAATAGGTTGCCCTCCCCTGGTGAATTCCTAAGGCTCCAACCTTTACAATGTAACAGGTGAGCTGAGACAAAGAAATATGGCCCAAATGAAAGAACAGATCAAAACTCCACAGAAAGAGCTAAGCAACAAAGAGATAGCCAACCTATCAGATGCAGAGTTCAAAACACTGGCAATTAGGATGCCCACAGAAATGACTGACTAAGGTTGCAAAATAAAGGCAGAAGTGACAGCTATGCAAAGTGAAATAAAGAAAAATATACAGGGGACCAACAGTGAAGGGAAGGAAACCAGGAGTCAAATGAATGATTTGGAACAGAAGGAAGAAATAAAGATTCAACCATAATAGAATGAAGAAACAAGAGTTCAAAAAATGAGAGGAGGCTTAGGAAACTCTGAGACAACTTTAAATGTTCCAACATCCAAATCATAGGGGTGCCAGAAGGAGAAGAGGAAGACCAAAAAATTGAAAACTTATTTGAAAAAAATAATGAATACTTCCCCATTCTGGAAAAGGAACTAGACTTTCAAGTCCAGGAAGCTCAGAGAGTCCCAAAGAAATTGGACCCAAGGAGGAACACACCAAGACACAACATAATTAAATTACCCAAGATTGAAGATAAAGAAAGAATCTTAAAAGCAGCAAGAGAAAAGGAGACAGTTACCTACAAAGGAATTCCCATTAGACTATCAGCTGATGTCTCAAAAGAAACCTTGTAGGCATAAAGGGGATGGAAAGAAGTATTCAAAGTCATGAAAGGCAAGGACCTACATCTAAGATTACTCTATTCAGCAAAGTTATCATTTAGAGTGGAAGGGCAGATAAAGTGCTTCCCAGGCAAGGTAAAAGTTAAAGGAGTTCATCATCACCGAGCCCTTATTATATGAAATGTTAAAGAGACTTATCTAAGAAAAAAAGATCAAAACTATGAACAATAAAATGAGAACAAACTCACAATTATCAACAACTAAACAAAGAAAAACAAAAACAAATTAAGGCAACAAGTAGAACAAGAACAGAATCACAGAAATGGAGATCACATGGAGGGTTATAAGCAGGGAGGATGGCAGGAGCATGGAAGAGAGAAAAGGTACAGGGAATAAGAAGCATTTTGTAGGTACAAAATAGACAGGAGAAGGTTAAGAATAACAGAAAATGGAGAGGCCAAAGAACTTATATGTACTACCCAGGGACATGAATCAAGTGGGGGAATGCTGGTTGGAGAGGAGGTGCAGGGCACAGGGGAATAAAAGGGAGAAAAAGGAGACAACTGTAATAACTTAGTCAATAAAATATACTTTTTAAAAAATAAATACATATTTCATATTTAGTTCTTTTATATTCTGTATTTAATAATTCCCATTTCTGAAATCTCTATGTGTTTAAATTCATCACCTAATTGCAGTTGTGTAACCCAAACTCTATTCAAGGTATATAACATTGTCATTGACCCTGAACTTTTCCTACCAAATTCATGAGACCTCCCTACTTCCACAGCCACCACCAACATAAACATTGTTCAGGTTTTTTTCCAACATAAAAGGTATCTGCTGCAATATGTAATTTTTTTATTAAGACATATTTCTCTCAGTTCATCTGTTTTTGAGATGCCTCAGTGTTATTGCATGTATCAGATATTTTAAATTGCTAATTAGTATCCATTGTACGGATATATCACAGTTTGTTCACATATTCTTCCGTTGATGGTCACCTGAGCTGTTTCCAGGTTTTATTTATTACAAATAGAGTTTCAATGGATATCTTTGTGAACTTACATTTTTACATATTGAGTAAATACCCAAAAGTGGAATTACTGGGTCATACAGTAGTTGCATGTTTATTTTTATAAGAAACTGCTATGTTTTCCCAATATGACTGTAACATTTTACATTCTCACCAAAAATATATGAAGTTTTTAGGTGCTTCTCATCCACACCACTTGGATTTTCAGGCTTCTCAATTGTAGCTATTTGGTTAGCATAAAGAAGTAGCTCATGTGCTCACTCTGTGTGTATCTTCCTTTGTGAGGTGTCTCATCATATGTTTCACTCACTTTTATTGGTTGCTTTTAATTTTGTTATTGAGTTGTAAAAGACCTTTTTAGATACTGGACAGCAGTTCATTTTCAAACATATGTTCTGTGAACATTAATCTCCAACATGTACCTTACTTTTCATTTTCTTTTTTTTTTTAGTTTTTATTTTTATTTATCTTATTTTTTAATTTAAATTATTTTATTGATGTTCAATTAAAGTTGTCCATTTTTTCTCCCTACCCCCCCAAACCCATCCCTCTCCTTTGCTTCCACCCTCCCCCTTGGTTTTGTCCATGTGTCCTTTATAGTAGTTCCTGAAAACACTTCTTCCCACTGTCCCCTCCCCCCTCCCCTCTGGCTATTGTTAGATTGCTCTTGATTTCAATGACTCTGGTTATATTTTGTTTGCTTTTTTCTTTTGTTGATTATGTTTCAGTAAAAGGTGACATCATATGGTATTTGTCCCTCACTGCCTGGCTTATTTCACTTAGCATAATGCTCTCCAGTTCCACCCATGCTGTTGCAAAGGGTATAAGCTCCTTCTTTCTCTCTGCTGCATAGAATTCCATTGTGTAAATTTTCATTTTCTTAATGATGTTTTTTAGAAGAGATTTTAAAATTTTGGTAAAAAATATTCCATCAATTTTCTCTTTTATGATTATTGAGCTGTCTAGGAAATATATGCCTACCCACAAGTCATGAAGATATTCATTTTTGTCACCTTCTAAAGATTTGTAGCTTTTCCTTTTGTGTTTACATGCATAATACATCTCAAATAGATTTCTGTGTACATGGTACAGCAGAAGTAAGACCTGCTTGAGTGTAATTGGTAGGATCATAATATGGGTGTAATAATTTATAGTTTTAATTTGAACATTCACCTAAAATGCATATGGTGTGCTTGAGTTTAATATTGTTATGTTACAGAATTACATGCTTATAATTTTGTAATAAGAAGGAGCATTATTTATGCCAGACCTGTACAATAGGAGGTCTAGAAGCTGAAGCCTATTTGGGGGTCCATGAAGATAACATTGCTTCAGCACCATTTATTGAGAATTCTTTGCATGCTGCATGGTTTTAGTGCCTTTGTTGAAGATCAATTGTCTGTTCAACCACAGGTCTGTTTCCAAGTTCTTGGTTCTATTACTTGATATATTTGCCAATATTAATACCAGTACTACACTGGTTTTTTCTTTACTTTTTATTAAATTTATTGGGGTGACACTGGTTAATAAAAATTATATAAGTTTCAAGTGTACAATGCTGTAATACACCATCTGTATACTGTATGATCATCACTCAAAGTCAAATCTCCTTCCAAAGCCATTTATCTCCCCTATACCCTCTTATGCCTCCCACCATCCCCTTTCCCCCAGGGAATCACAATATTGTTGTCTGTGCCTATGAGTTATTGTTTTGTTTTATTTTGTCTTTTTGCTTAATCCCTTCATACTACACTATCTTGAGTACAGTAGCTTGTGGTAAGTCTTGACACTAGGCAATATAAATATTTCATGTTTGTTGTTATTTTTCATGATCGTTTTGAATAGCCTTTACCCTTTTCATTTTTGTTTAGATTTTACAATCAATTTATTCACTATTCAAAATTATCATGTGTAATTTTCATTTAAAATGCATGGAAACTCTAGATCAATATTTGGAGAACTGCCATTTTAACACTTACTCTTCTAATTCATGAACATGGTAAATCTACCCCTTATTTAGGTCTTCTTAATTTATCTCATTAACATTTTATAATTTTTCATGTACAAATCTTTCACATCTTTTGATGAATTTATTGCCAAGTACTGTATCTTTTTAGAAAGTATTTTAAATTAATTTTTTAAATTTTATTTGTTAACTTTTTGCTGCTCATATAAAAATACAATTGGCTTTTGTAAAAAATTTTGTTTATTTATTTTAGAGAAAGGATAAGGGAAGGATAAAAAGAGTGAGAGAAACATCAATGTGAGAAATGTCAATTGGTTGCCTCTTGCACATGCCCCAACTAGGGCCTAACCCCCAACACAGGCAAGTGCTCTGAGTGGGAACCCACATGGTGACCTTCCACTTTGCAAGATAATGCCCAAATGAGATACACTAGTCAGGGCACAGTTGGCATTTTTATACTGAACTTGCATTCTGCAATCTTCTGAATTCAATTATATCAGGGGATTTTTTATAGATTACTTAGGATTACTTTTTTCTGTCTTTATTTAAAAAACTCTGAAAATTACATTAATACTTCTGTTCAAATATATATAGCATTTATGTATTTTTATTATTTATTGCAATGTTGTCTATGACCTCTGATACAATTGTTAATAGAAGTGGATTTAATATTTCACCATTAAATGTGAGGTTAGCTATACATTTTTCATAGATAACCTTTAGCAGGGTAAGTAGATTCCCTGAGAATTTTGCTATGTATTATTTTTAACATTAGAGGGTATTGAATTTTGTGAAATGTTTTTCCTGAATGTACTCAAATGATTATGTGGTTTTTATTCCTTATTCTTTTAATTTGGCTTGATAATGAATCATTAATGATAATTGCATCTATGCTTCTAAATGATTTGGGTTTTTAGGTCGATATTCATAAAAAAAATACTTCTTAAACTTTCTTCTTCTCTGATTGGAAGTGTTCCCTTCTGCTCTAATTGTTGAAACATGTGATGTAAGATTTGTGATCTTCTTTTCTTAGATGTTTAAGAGAACTCAGTGAAACCACATGGGCCTGGAGCTTTCCCTGTGGGAAGGTTTTTGATAATTAATTAAATTTATTTAATTAATAAAGTGCTGTTAATATTTGCTCCTTCATCTTGATTCAGTTTGCTTACTTTTATTTTTTGATGAATGTGTTGCTTTTATCTAAGTTGCCTTATCTGTTGCCATTAACTTGTTCAGACTATTTTTCCCCCTCAATGTTTACTGAACTTGTGGTAAAATTCTCTCTTTTATTTCTGGTATCATGATATAACATTATGCTTCCACAGGAAGCACAATAAGAAATTGAACAAGAACAAGAAGCAAATGAACAAGAATATTATAGAAAGATTAAATGTCAAATAATGAATATACTGATATCAGGTAAATGAAAATGAAACTGAAGCTGGTGTCACAACTTGGTATTTGACAAATGCTGGCAAGAATGCTAAGAAACTCAGATGTTAAAGCATTAATGGGACAAAAAAGGGAACTTCACAATTCTGAGGGATATAAAAACAATGAAGATCTAACAGCCATTAATATGCATATAACAATAAAACAGCGATAATGTTTATAATGAAAAAACTCCAGGCAGTGCAAAGTTAGAGAGAGAGACACTGTGCTAATAAAAGACCTTCATGTATTTCTCTCAGTCTAGAAGACAGTGAAGAGATGAAAAGAGTGGAAAAGACATAATAAGTCAGTAAGGCAGACCTTGTTGATATAAGTCATACTCCAAATGTAACAAGACAACAAATTATATTTTAAGAACATTTCCACACACATAGAACATTCTCTGTCCCAGTAGAGTGACAGGTGGGTGCCACATTGGAATCTCAGCACATGTATGACATAAATGCCTCTCTCAGAGATTACCTGCCATGAGTTATGAACACCCAGTTATCCTGAAGGCTCATTTCCCTCCACGAGGAACTTCTACACTCTCTACATTCTCCTTCTTTACACCTATCTTTTATCTTTCCCATTGCATTTATTTCAATTACTGATCATTTTCCAACATGTCTTTTCATTTCATGAGTTTTTCAGATAAATTCTGTGACTTTTTTCACATCTTCATTAGTGGCGTCTAATATTTTTTTAAAAATCATACCCTGATCCCCAGAGTGGAATATTATCAAAGTTGGTCTAATCAAGAAGGTATCTTGAGCAGAGAGAAGGTGGTTAGGCCATTGCATTTCCCTGTAGCATTCTTGAAAAGGGCTGTTTGGTGCTGCTGAGATGTCCCATGAGCTGTCCTGGTTGAAATCATTCCTCCAGAATGATGTTCTGTTCTTCCTTTCATTCTAAGAACCACCCAGCATCCTTCCAACATATGCCTTTTGCCAGTTCACATTACAGGATGTTTCATTATTGAAACTCAGTGATATAGTTTTACTATCTTTCCTCACTTTTTATTATGCTACATAAAAGTGAAGAAAATAGCACAACAAAAGTTATGGACCCATAATCTGGCTTCAACAATGAGCAAGAGTCTTACTATGCCCGGACATAAAGTAATTGTCAGCTTCACAATACAAAATAAAAGGGTGCATTTTGCCATTGTTATGGTTCTGTCAGAGTTTGTTTTTTGGTTTGTTTCTTGTTTGCAGTTTGGTCCATAGCAGGACTGCTGGTCACTGAATGCAGCCACAGACCCTAGCTGTGAATCTTCTGTTCAAAGTTTTGTACCAGTAAAAGCATATCTGAGAGTTATTTCCTTCTAGTTGATCATAAGCACCCAGAAGGTGAAACTTTACCTCTTCCTTTGTTTTATTACCTCACTGCCCAGAACAAAACCAGCTCATAACACATACGGAGTATGGTGCACACTGGGTGGAACAGAAAAATGGTTTGCTTTTCTCTCTGGCGTTCAGCTCTCAGTAACATCACTGAGACTCTGCCCTGCTCAATCGCTTAGGAGGAGTCTAGAAAATCAGCAAATACAGGTCTTGTGCAAGTTTGTCCTATTTGAAAACTCACAACTGTCCATTACCATGGAAACCACCAAAATTATACCATAAATTAAAGTTTGAGGGTTTTTTTTCACTTGGTTGTGTGTAATTAACTTTTGTTATCATATTTGTGGATGCTCCAGAGAAGGCTGCTGTGATCCCTGCTGTAACCCTAGCAAGCCCTCCCATATGCTGTTTTCAAAAGTGTGAGCCGTGGCATGGTCGCCCAGTGTTCCTGTCCTAACTCTACTGCAAAATGTTATTAGCTATGTGACTTAGAAAAACAAACTTTTTCTTGGCCTAAGTATCTTCAGCCACATGGTGGCAGGATGAGGATCGGGGTGTGGAGGTTCAAGAATTATTTGAAGTGCTTCCCAGCAGAAAGCTGCTATGATTCTATCACTGCTTCTCTTTCAGAGTATGAGCACAGGCAATATTAGTGTCTGAGCACTTGGAAGGAAGGGGTCCCTCCTCATAAATTTACTCTTGTCCATCAGTTCCTGTGACATTCTACCTGGGGAAGGTTAAAGGAGTTTTAAAGTAGCTCATGTGAGACGGGTAGACAAACCAAAGCCGATAATATTCATCCTATTACCAATAATGATGATAATAATAATAATAGCAACAACAATAACAATGATGATGATGGTGATGATGAAAATTGCTACCATTTATTAATACCCATGTGAGCTGGGCACTGAGCTGAGCATATCATTGTATTTGATGCAAATAACCCTTGAAAGATGATTATTACTATCCATTCTCAAGAGGAAAGTGAAAGACAAAAAATTAAATAACCAGCCCGCCCTCTCTGAGCTCACAAATAGTTAAACCAGGTCTGAATTCATGTCTCTAAAACGTTCACCTTGTTCCTTGCTATGGTGTCTTTTTTGCTATGTATTTTCCACAAAGCAGTCATGCTTGGGTTCCACTGACATTTGCCAAAATTATTGCCCCACAATTTTCAGATAACCACAACTAAATGCAGCCATTTAATTTCTAACCAATAAGTTAAAAATGATACTGAAAGCTTACATGTCCCACTTTCTCTCAGTCATTGCTCATACAAAAAAAAATCCAGAACAAGAAATTTCCATTCGAGAAAGATCTACAGAAAGGCCAGTTTTGCCTGGGCAACATAGCACTATAAACAAATATTAAAGATTTCAAAAATGCTAAAAGTAAAATAACTCACTCCATCTAAGTATCTGAGCATATATATATTTATATATACTTATAGGTTTGGTTTCTTTTGTTTTTGTCTTATTTTCTTTCCATAATCTAATGGTCTTGAAAATTTTTATTATAATATTTCAGATTGCTTATAGTTTTGTGTTGATAATCAAAGGCAATTCTATTAACAATAATTTTTGTAGTTTGAATGCAATAGAGAAATAATAACCACTGATGGAAAACCATAATAGCCTTAAGTATCCAGACATATATAGTCCAAAAGAAAACTGTAGGCTTTGGTTTTATTTTGAAAGGTTTTCACATATGACCTTGATTTCTTTTTTATTATACTATTTAAGTTAAAATTTAGATGGATAGAAGTTGGGATCACCTTGTCCTTTGAAATGCAGGTAAAATTGGATCATGCCTTCCTCCCAGGGTGACTGGAAGTGTGGCCTCCCACCCATGAGTCCTGACTCCCCTCCCTAACTCTTATCCCTACCGAATTTTTCTCCCAGCTTGCTCATAGTTGATCTTCCTCTTTTCTTGGCAATGACATTGTGATGAGGGACACGAGACTCCTTTTACATGATTGTGTACAAATGCCAAGCAAGCATGTGGGACATTGCAAACTTTAATGATGTTCTGGAAGGGGGAAAGCAGATGGCATCATATAGCAAACAACTTAAACTCCATAGAAAATAATGAAGACCCTGGCAAACAAGATGAACCCAAAGAGGCCCATACAAAGACACATCATACAAAATGCAAAAGGTTAAAGACCCTGGGAATTTTTTATTGGCTGACTCCATTCCTTACCACCTCCCCAGGTTCCTGTGTGTCCTTCAAGGCCTGCAGGGTCCTCTCAGCTCCCCAGGACTCTGTACACTACCCAAGTCACCATTCTATTATTTTCCCATGATGAGCTGCTTAGCAATTTTTAAATTAGCTTTATTGTGGTTTACTCACTCTCTGTCTAAGCTCTCATCCAAAGTGCAGTTAACAGTATGTTGTTTAAAAAAGAAAAGAGAAGAAGACAGTTTAGACTAGAAGTGCCTTAGGTACAGGATCAGCTAGAACCATTTGTAGTTTTAAGTAATATCTTCTCACCTTCTCTCTCTCTCTCTCTCCCTCTCTCTCTCTCTCTCTATCTCTATCTTTCTCCTTACTATAAGCCTTCTGAACCAAGTACATCTATTTGTATTTCATTAGTGGGGAGTCTACCATCTTCTGAATGGACTCAGACACAGGAAGTTATTAATTACACAGCATTCCAATATTTTGAGAATGTTCATAGACATCTGAGTAAGATTGTCTAAAAGTAACCTTAACTCTGTACTTTCTAAGTTCCAGACACTATCTAGGCATAAAGGAATAAATAAAGGCCACCCAAATGAGTGCAAGAAAAGGCTACTTACTCATCCAGAGCCTGTGATAGCGAAGCGACTGGCCACCATACAGGGACTCAAAATGGGCAAAGAAGGGGAGGGGAAAGCTTTCCAGGGACAGGAGAAGCATCCGGGTGTGCCCTGCTGGAGGCAGCCAACTAAAAGAATACATCCTATGTGACTGCTTAGAGGAGCACATTTGGCTTTCTCTGATTGTTCCTAAGTTGGAAGCCAGGGCAGAAATTAGGGACCTGCCAGATATCAGTTGAGTCCTGGCCTTTTGGGGCTCACTGCTGAAGAGGTTATGGCTGTCCTCTCTGGCTGGTACCTGAAGACTACGGCTCAGAGTTCTGTTGTCTACCTGGTATTGTCATCATTTGTTTGTGTGTATAGTCTCTCCCAAAAAATAAAGATCCTACTGTTATCCCCATTTTATAGATGAGAAAACTGAAGCAGCAAGAGATCCAGTAACTGCTCCGAGACCACTCAGCCAGTAAAGGGAAGAATTAGAGTTTGAACACAAACAGTCTCACTCCAGAGGTGGTCCCGCCAGCTGACTCCACTGAGCATTGTCTTGAGACCGTGAGAGCAGTGGCCATACCCAGTGTCTGGCACAAACAAGATATCAGATGGAGAATCATTGAGTCAACACATTTCAGTAGTTCCTTTCAAGGCTTCAGAGACTTTGTAATCAGCTCCTATTTCTTTTCTCTACCTCCAGCAGACAGCAGTGGGGTTTCCAAAGCCCCTAAAGTTTTGAAAAGGGAATTGCAACCCTCACTCTCACTACCAACCCAAAGGAGCAGCCTGGGAATATTCCTGGTTTATCACTGCCATCAAATGGCTAAATACCAGGTCTCTCTGTCACCTGTCCACAGGCTCCGCCAATCTGCTTCCTGACGTCCTATCTTTTTGTTATTATGACTTACATTTATCTTACAAAGAGCTGTGGGTTTCTCTGTTCCTGTCTTTCCCTGATAAGCATTCTGCTAAATGAAATACAATGAGGCTATTGGTGCAAATTACTGAGTAGATAATGTTGCCTGACACTAGGGTCAATGGTGTTGTTAGCAATGGGAAGGTAGTTACAGTTCAACAAAAGATTGTTCAAATGAGGGAGCCTGCAAGTTACTGGCTGGTCACAGAGGGTAAAATTATAAATATGCTAATATGTCTTGCTATCATAATATGACTTTGTTGTTAATAAAACATTGAACAATTATAATTAAATCTAAATATAGTAGACACACCATGATTGAAATTCTTATCTAATATTTGACTGTATTTTAAACTTTGATTCTGACAGCCATGACTTAGAAAAAAAATCTAATAAAGAATGGCTGTTACTGCTGTCATAAAAAAGCCTCCTTTGTTATTTGGGATCTTTTAAGACAAAACTTTTTTTAATTTATTTATTTTTAGAAAGAGGGGATGGGAGGAAGAAAGAGAGGGAGAGAAACATTGATGTGTGAGAGAAACACAGATCAGTTTCCCCAAACCAGGCATGTGCCCTGGCCAAAAATTGAACCGGCTACTTTTTATTTTGTGAGAGGATGCCCACCCAAGTGAGCCATACCAGTCAGGACAAGAAAAAAAACTTTTTAATTCAACTCATGATGAAAACTGTTCTAGGGTCAACATGAGCTTTTCCTGTTCAGTTTTTTGTTACTTGACTTTGACTGTAAAATGTACATCCAATTTAAAAGGTTGGAGGGGGTGGAATTCCTGATTTTAGGCATTTATACATAGGCAGCTACAATATAACTTACAAACTAACTTGTTTTGTTTAAATATAGTTATTATTCTTAAAATAAAGTCAAGATATTCTGGTTACTGTCTACAATTCACACGTGCAACACTTTATACATACTTTTATTTATTTTTTTAGAGGTTGAGAATTAAAATCCTCAGAGGCTATTACTGTCCTGTTGTTTCTTAGCGGATCACTAGGAAAAGGAAAGTGCTCATTAGGACATGCAGTTCACATTATAAGCATAACACCTGGAAACAGCTGTACCTTCAACAGAAATTACTTTCTCTCAGACTGTCATGAAAATTAATGAAGGGCCAGTGTGATATGAAAGGATTACAACTTTCAAATATTTATAATTAAAGTGGGAAGAGGGAGTCATCACACTCAAAACAACAGACCACAACCTATCATCTTGTACTAAAGTTTTGTGATGACATTGTGACAAGTCATGTGACTTTACAAGAGAGGGATCTGATATGGAGACCAGCAAGGCAGTGCTTTCTGGAAGGTGAACATCTGGTCTGAAGAACAGGTATTCTTTGGACAGGCATGAAATAGGCATTGTGGTTAAGGAAATGATGGCGATAACAGCAATGATAGCCACTGTGAATTGGGCACCTGTCACATGGTACATGTCATGTTTACACATGTCAACTTAGTCAATTCTCATGGTAATGTCTAGTCCCAGTTTAATGTGAAGAGTTAACTAACTTGCTGATTGTCAAACAGCAATGCTAGAGTAAAGGTCTGAACCTCTCTCTGTCTGACTCCAGAACCCCTCCCAAAATGAGTGTGGTTTACACAGAAAAAAGAAAAAAAAAGCAGACACGGGAAATGATTTGGGACATAAACTGAATGTTTTGCTGATTTATAAACATGTCTCCTCCTGGTGTCCTGAAGGCCCAATATAATTTCCACTAAGAAATATTTGAGTTATTCCATCACTATGGTTTGTTGTAATGGTTATTTCTGCATCCAGCTGGGAATTAACTACTTAATTAGAGAAGTCCAAGTAATGTAATGTTGATTCAACCCAAAAATCACTGCCAACACGTTTGCCAGAGACAGAGACCCTGAGGAAAATAGATCCCAGTCATCTTGCTCAAAGAAGTTCTATCCAGATGCCCTCACCTGGGCAGGGGAGCTAATTTCCCTGATGCTCTGTGTGTAACGTGGTAATGGCACTCCTGCCCACTTCTAAGAATGGCCATGACTAACAAAGCCACCTCTTCAGGTGTGGCCACAGCCAGGGAAGTCTTATTAGAAGAGAAAATAGCAGCCCCCTCCTCCCAAGAAGATAGCTCTACAGTTACTAACACCCCAGGGCCCCTCCTGAGACACCCTCTCCCACCATCCTGTGTGCCTGGACTCCACATAGCTTTTCCCTATGTGCAGCACCCCTAACAATGTGCATCACGAATCCCCATCTCAAGCTCTAGGACCACACACCTCTGAGGGGATCTCTCCTGCTCAGGGGTGTCTGAGCACCAGGACAAAAGTCAGGCTTCACAGAAGTAGACAGAGGTTTCTCATTGTCAATCTCTACTGTCAATGCTGAACTTGACCTGATCCCTGGGGTCCTAGAAAACAGCCACAGCTAAAAGCCCCACCATGAGACTTAGATAAGACCTGTGGATGACTCTATCTGTACCTGGGACAGATAAGGGAAAGGCGTCCCCAAATCGCACTCTGACTGATCAATGAATAATCAGCTGAGCTGCTTGGTCCCACAAATCAATCTGGACAAAATGCCCAACAACTTGACTTGACTAAACCTCATCCAGGATTCTCTCCCCCTGGACCTTGATTTGATCCTGACCTTTGAGCCTGAGCTACATCAGAATGAAGAAGAACTCTCCCAACAGCTCATCTGAGAATCAGGTGACTGCAGAGGAAAGCCTTGGTCACTCCCCACGTGACAACATTCCTATTGGCACCAACACCAAATACTCACTAGCCATACCCCCTCCTCCCTGTAATGGAAAATTCTGCTCTGCTTGACCTTTAAAATCCTTATAGATGCTAACTTCAGACCCTGCTCTTGATTATAATAGCCCCACCCTACCATTACTGCAAGTCTTTTCAAATAAAGTTGCTTTTTATCTGGGTCCTGGTTTGTTTTTTATTTGATACAAGTATTCTTTTTAAAGTCAAATGTGAGAAAGCAGGACAGGGCCAGATACAGTGTCCACACTCATTTTGGGATTAGTCAAACAGCTGGAATCCTCTTAGGTTTCCTGCCCACCTCGTAATCCACCAATAAATGTACACAACCCTAATGCTCAGCAAACTTTCATTATACAGTGTATATCTTCACCTCCCTCCCAGAAATCTTCCTTGAGAGCTGCTGCCCTTAATTAAGAAAGACTGACATTGTGCACCAAAACTGGTTTCTTTGAATGTGCAAACATTAATTACAGTCCAATTCCTGGAGCCACATGGAGTGAAGTTCACCCCTTCCCTTGGGACATGGATACGGATGCTTGACAGCAGATCTTAGGACCCTCCTTCATCTCCTCTTCAGGCAAAACCAGGCAAAACTCAGCCCCTTTCAGTGGGTGGAGTACGATAAGAGTGACAGTAGTAGTTACTGATAGATTTATGATCAGGATCATCCTGATCATTCTCCTCTGGTTATAAGTTATAAGTTGTCAATGTCACTTCCTTAAAGTACCCAGACATAATTTACGGTTCACTTTAACTCGCCTTATAAACATTCAAACCTTACAGTGTTAGCTCATAAAAAGCTTATTGTCAACTAAAACTCCCAACTATTGGGTGTAGGAATTTGGGCCCAAGAGGGCTCCTTAAAGCTGGACTTCAGCAATTGCCTTTTTGTTGTTTTCTCTAAATGTGAGCCCAGAGAAAAACCCTGTCACATTTCCCTTCCTGGCCTTGATCCAGAGTTGTAGCCTGTCAGGATTCCTGAGGTTGGGGAAGAGAGAAAGATTACAGTGTGAAAAATAAGGGGAGGGCTATAAAGAAATCCAGATGAAATAATTGCAAAATGAAGAGGTCCCAAAATAAATGTGGAGGAAGCATTATTTTCAGGGACAAGGTCAAAAGTAAAAGTCACATAAAACTAAACAATTGCTGAGGTAAGTGGGGGGGGGGCAGAACATTCCCCTTGGGTTTGTCCAGTTGTAAAATGGGCAACGTGTCCACTGAAATATTCATTGTTGAAGTAGAAATATCACTTAGCAGAAGCATTCATTGTACAAAGCACAATCTCTGTTGGCAAAGCCATTTGTCTCCTTCATGTCTCCAATATGGATTTTTCAGTCGCTTTATATATGCCAGTCAAATAGAAGGGAACATAAAAATAAACTGATCTTAACTGTGTTCTCTGTCCTGTATTAGACACTAAAACTGAGTTATGTTTCCACATATTCCCAGCTGGCCGATAATTACTTTCAAGCCTTTTATTTATGAGATGCATCTAGGAAAAGAGTACAAAACACATAAAATTCTTAAGCAGCAGTAAATAGACTAAAAATTATTAGATTTGCATCATTATTATTACTATAAATTTTTATGTTTTTATTTTAAATTTTCATAGAAGTCTAAGGGGATTTTCCATTTAATGAATGTTCCTGCCCCATAAAGTAACAGCCCAAAAAAAAAATCACTCCAATACATGAATAGAGTCTTATTTCCAGGCATAATTTGAATAAGCTCAGAGCATCGCTTTCACTAATACACCAACACAGGCCAACCTTTTGAAGCTACAGAAATAGCCCAACACTCAAGAACTGCGATCTGAACAGGGTCTTGGGTTGACTTTCCTTCACTGTCATTTTCTTATTAATTTATTCAGTTCTTTTTTTATGTACAGCTTTAATTTATGGTTCCAAATCATCCCCCAAAAGGGGAAAATTAAGAAGGAGATGAGTTCTGTTATAATTTTGTTGGTACCTCAAGCTGTGATAAGAACAGAACCCTCCTGTGAAATACCAGGATGGAAGACTATCACACACAAGTCCTGTCAGGTCAGCATACACAATAGTTTCACCTCTGACTATAAGTCAAATGTCAGTGCAATTAGCACAGCTGCTTCTAAACACAGTGCTCCAAAGCATCATGATTTATGGGAAGAAAGTGTATGTTTATTAAGTGCCTTTCAGCTGTGAGTTCTACAGAATTTGCATCCCAGTGATTGGACAAACACCAATGCCAACTTTCTAAGGCCTGTCAAGTTAATAAATATATTGTATGGATCAGCGTTGCTGTGACATTAATACACTTAAATAAAACAAGAATTTTTAAATAGAAACAGTATTAGAAACTCTCTAGTTTCCTTCTTCTGAATCATTAAGCAGAAATGGATTAAAGTTTATTTACCTGACACAGGTATTTCTATTTAGAATGATCAAAACCGGCTCCAGCTCTATTTGCACAGAACAATGCAAGATCTAGAGATGAGAAGGATTTTTATCTAGAAGAAATATTATGAGTATTTTTGTGTGCCACCTTCAAAGCAATTTGTATTTGAAACAAAACCTATCTAATTTAAGTTCCTCCTCATTCCCTTGATACAGACAGGCCTAGAATTGTGGTGCTTTTACTTTTCACAACTAGAACTTTATTTTCCTAACTCTGAGTCCTTGCACATTTATTATCTGATGATCTTTGGTTAGAAGGGTGTTCCAACTGCAGCAAATGTCTGTCATCCAATGTTGATTGTCACCCACAGGAGTCTCTCCCAGAGCTGTGAGCTTGCTCAATTAAATTAACTTGATTTAAAATAAAAGGAGGGCACTGTTGGTGGGATTGCACACTGGTACAACCACTATGGAAAGCAGTATGGAATTTTCTCAGAAAACTAAAAATGGATCTACCTTTTGACCCAGCAATTCCACTGCTAGGATTATATCCTCAGAACCCTGAAACACCAGTCCAAAAGAACCTATGCACCCCTATGTTCATAAAAGCACAATTTACCATAGCCAAGTGTTGGAAGCAACCTAGGTGCCCATCAGTAAATGAATGGATCAAGAAACTATGGTACATTTACATAAGGGAATTCTATGCAGCAGAAAGAAAGAAGGAGTTCCTACCACTTGCAACAGCATGGATGGAACTGGAGAGCATTATGCTAAGCGAAATAAACCAGGTGGTGAAAAACAAATACCATATGATCTCACCTTTAACAGGAACCTAATCAACAAAACAAACAAACAAGGATATAACCAAAGATACTGAAATTGAGAATAGGCTGACAGTCACCAGAGGGGAGAGGGGAGGGAATTTCAGGGGAAAAGGGGAAGGGTTTAGAGCAACAAGTATAAAAGACACATGGATAAACACTAGGGGGGTAGAAATGGGAGGGAGGTGGGGAGGGCTGAGGCAGTGGGCTGGGATGGGAGTAAAAGACAGAAAACTGTACAAGAACAACAATTAAAAGAAAAAAAGGAAAAAGAAAAAAAGGACATCAGACAGAAAAGCAGGCAAATAAATAAATAAATAAATAAATAAATAAATAAATAAATAAATAAATAAAAGGAGGGCAGAGACTGGCTCTTGGGCTCTCTTCCTCAAGGACGCCTGAATGACTGTGCTGCAGCTGCGTGTTTTTCCCAAAAGATGGTATTTTGGACGGATGTTGGGTGGGAGAAGAAACTCCTGGGCAGCCTAGGATCTAGGATAGGCCTGGCCAGGCAGGGGGTGGCAGGGTTATTCTTCTTTGGGTGTTGTAGGGGAACGGGTTCTGAGGCAGAAGCCTGCCATTCTTCCAAAATTGTGTAGTGTTTGTATCTTATGTTGTTTTAGTTTCTAAACTAATCCTACAGAAATCAGATAATTAAAAATGGACAAAGGAAATGTTAGGGGAACTCAGGAATTTAAGATTTCAGCCTTAATTAATAGGCTTAAGTGATTAAAACTGTAACTAAAGAGTTAAAGATTTTAGCCTTAATTGATAGGCCTAAGTAACTATTGCAAGTGTAAAGCTGTTATTCTAAAATTATGAAGTTGCGGGGGTTGGGGTTTGTTTGTTTGTTTTGAGTTTTTTTTTTTTTATAAAAAGGCAAGGAACTATTTATTCAAAAGTTACACAGATTCGGAGTAATGGCAGAATGTCCCTGTTAAAATTCCAAAGTCCCTTAAAACACCCACAAATACACACAGTCCTTCCTTCTCCCTGCCTTTGCCTAACCAGGCCAGTCAGGGGTACCGTATCTCAGGAAAAAAAAAAAATAGAAGTCCATAGCTCAGCTAGACTCTCAGCTCCTCCCAGTCATTCATGCTTGGCTGGGCAATTTTTCTGTAGTCCCCAGCACCATCAACTGCGTTGCCGCGATCTCCATCCAGTTCTTAATACAAAACCACATGGCACCTTCTCATGGCCCAGACTCCTTTACTTTATTATCAGATCTTTGCCTCTGGATTTCACCTAGAGGGTGGCAGCAAGCAGTAGGACCCCACTTGTTGTATGGTAACAGAGATGTATGGGCACAACCTTTGGTAAATGTGCCCCAGGTTGTGTTTCACCCCTCAGCATTGGACTGGGACAAGGTATGAGTAAGAATGAATACCTGTTCCAATTATGAGTCATAAGATGCTAAAAAAATCACATTGGGTCATTTCCTTAGTTTTCTAAGAGATGTTATATCTACCCTATTGCTTCTCAATATTGTTAAGGAAAGCACAGTCTTCGATACTTTAAGTATTTATAACATCAAGGTAAGAATTGAACTGAAGGCAGCAACTTGTCTTCTAGGTATTTGTCTAAACAGTCTCCCCATATATTCTCCCCACCCATCCCTCATTCCCTGTGTCCTAGATTACTTACTGTGTTCTAAAGAACAGATGTTTTCAAGAAAAGCTTAATTCATTATTTTTTCATTTATTTTTTGGCCCTTTTTGTTTTGTTTTTGTTTTGGCCTTTTTCTGTCCTATCTAATCAATTTTTGTTAACCTATATTAACAAAGCTTTTTACATATTTTTCACGTGGAAGTTTATAATCTTCAACTTTACAACTTAGTTTATGCTTATTTTTTTATACATGCAAGGTTTGGGACAATGTTCACTTTTGTGCACCTGGATTTCCAACTCTTCCAGGACCGTTTGTCTAAAAGATTACCATTTCTCCATGGAACCATTTTGGCATCACTGTTAGAGTCAACGGTATGTCCATGTTTGGGTCAGTTTCTGGACACTTGCTATTCCCTTGATCCACACATTGCTTCAGATCTACTCTGTCTTAATTCATGTATTAGTTTTATTTGAAAACTTGAAATCTGGTCATCTGAAACATCCAACATTTTCTTCTTTTCAAAATTGTTTTGGCTGTTCTTGATCATTTATACATTTCCAGAATAAAAGATCCTCCAAGAATGTCAAATGATTGTGTTGACTCTGTAGATCAATTGAGGAGAAAGTGACGTAACATTATCAAGCCTTCCGATTCATGAGCATGGTGTATCTCCCCATTTGCTGAGGTCATCTTTAATTTAGCTCATTAAAGTCTTGTATTTTTCAGTATACAAAACTTGCCTGTATTTGTTACATTTAACATTATTTCACAATTTTAGTAAATGGTGTTTTTTTTCAATTTACAAGTACTAAGGGCTAGCATATAGAAATACATTGATCTTTTAATGTTGACCTCTCTCTTTAACTATGCTAGATTCACCTAATAGTTCTTGTAGTTTTCTTGTAGAGTCTTTGGTATTGCCTATGGAGTGTATCAAGTGATGTGTAAACATAATGATAGTCTTATTTATTTATTTCAAATATGTGTGCTTTTATTTATTTATTTATTTATTTATTTATTTATTGCTTTATTATACTTGTGTGAGGGTCAGGTTTCTATGTCAACTTGCCCAGGTAACAGGCCCCAGTTATTCAATTAAACACTCACCTACGTGTTGCTTTGAAGGTATTTTGTAGCTGTGGTTAGCATCTAAAATGACCTTAAGTAAAGGGGATTACCCTCAATAATGTGAGCGGGCTTTATCAACTCAGTTGAGGGTCAAAAGAGCAAAGTCGAGGTTTCCTGGAAAAGAAAAAAAACTCATAGATACAGACAACAATATGGTGGTTACCAGAGGGAAAAGGGGGTTTGGGAGTAGCAAAGGATAAAAGGGGTCACATGTATAGTAACAGAAGGAGATTTGACTTGGGGTAGTAAACATACAATGCAATATACAAATGATGTAATATATATTACATATATATGTTTTATTAACCAGTAAATTTAATAAAAAATAAATAAATGAAAGTAAATGAACAAAAAGATGACAGCATTAAAGCCTTCCCTAGCGTTTCCACTGCTGATCTGCCCTGCAGATTTCAGTCTCGCTCAACCAGACTGACAATATACTGATAGGACTAGCTAGAATATCCTGTACAATGCTGAATACAAGTTCTTATATTGGAAAGCTGTCTGTACTTCAACATTAAGGAGTAATGGGATAACACTTGTGTGCTGGTTTGCCCAAAGAAGCTGCCCAAGAGACAGGTCTTACTACTGAAATAAACAGGTTCTCTCAATGTGCTTCACTCTCCTAGACTTTGAAGTGACAGAAGGACTAGCTGATGCCAACTGTCCCCTCCCATATAAAATGTGATGAAGATTCATTGAATGTGCATAACAAAGAAGGTGGAAAGGACTGCTCATTTTAATGTATTGTTATAGACAAGAGAACAAAGATTAGTTACCTTAGGTCCCATCAGAGTGGAGGGACAGAGAAATGCAGGTATTTCTCTGCTTAAGAAATAGTATTTGTTCCAGGCACTTATCAAATAAAAGCTACTCAATAATTATTCATTAAAGTGTATAAAAGGTTAGTGATATACCAAAAATAAATAGGCCCAGAGACTGCCCATGACAAAAGTGGGCAGAATTACACATATAATCAAATAAATATTCAATGATACAGATATTTACATAAAGCTAAGTTATATTACAAAGTCAGGCACACACTTTCCCCCAATTAGAATTCACATTTCTTTTAGGCTGTGAATTACACTTCAATCTTGACAGATTTAAGTGGTAATCTGTTATAGTATGAGATGGCATGAAATGTTTTTATTGACATTTCAAATTACAGCATTTTCAATGAGAAAGGTATCTAATTTTGAGCTAGTAAAGCAGCATGGTGTAGTAATATATTTCTTGCTGAATAGTAATCATTCAGAGATACACAATTCTTATTTATAGCAGCATCTAGGTTGGGAGTGCCTTGCACAAAAATTGATGTTAAACAGACAAAAAGTTGCTATCATGATTATTAACATGCTGCACTTCTGGCTTAAAATGCTAGAAAATCTGATGATAGTTCTGCATTTAATAATTCTGCCAGCTCAATTAAAAAAATACAAAATCATTATCTCCCAACGTTAATGAAGTCAACTTTTCAAGCACAATTTGAATAGGCAATTGAACAACGGGACTCAAAAAATGCATTAAAACCAGGTCAGCTGCTTAGCATTTCCAATAATATGTCCACAGTTCCATGAAGGGTGATCTTAAACCATTTTTCAGAACAGCCTGTACATCTTTATCTTGAAATTCCAAATGTTTCAACAATAGACAATTGTTAAGAACTAGACAATTATTTTTCAGCACCCATTGATTAATGACTTAGTCTGTGACACAGGGAGAAACTGTGGAACAAAAGAGTCCATTATAATAATACACAGGCATTAAACCATCTTCATTAATAGAATCTTCTGAATTCTGTTTAGCATAAAACCAAATATGCCATAAAGGAAGTGGAGAGGTGAGAATTTTAAATATATTTTGAAAACTTGCTCGATAAAAAATAAGATTAAGTAATGTTACTGCCCTCAATTAAAATTCTCTTTCTCTCCCACAAAATTAACCAATAAAAATTGTTATAAACTGCAATTTTAACACCACAAGAAATTGACAATGCTTTTAAATTTATATG
Source organism: Anoura caudifer (assembly GCA_004027475.1). Lineage (NCBI taxonomy): Eukaryota > Metazoa > Chordata > Mammalia > Chiroptera > Phyllostomidae > Anoura > Anoura caudifer. The sequence goes on from PVKU01002756.1 coordinate 113,101, forward strand.
CTCGTGGTGGTTATTGGCATTCAGGAGATCAGTAGTTTGTGTAATTACAATCTCTTGAATAACAAATGCAACAATAACAATAGCGGTTTTGCCTATCTTATTTCAGAAACCTTACACATTGAGCAATTTATGTAATCAGAGCAGGAAGACATGGTTTCAGAAAACAAGATGGTTTTTCAAATGTTGTTTAGTCAATAAAATTGCAGTTTATGACAGAACTGTTGCAAAAGCTACGGTGATTATCATATCATTTAACTTTTCCTGGAGGCTTATTAGGTGAATAGCTCAGTTCACCATCCAATTTACTTACTGGTGAGTCAGTGGCTTTGCTTCTCTCACAGTGAGAAACAAACCAAATCCATGGGGATTCCAACCAAAGCGGTGGCAATGCTCTTTGCTCCTAGGATTTGGGGACTCCTGGGGCCAGGCCCTTTCTTTGACTCCATTGTCTTTACAGCAGCCCTAGGAAGTGGGGCCACAGATATTCCCATATTACAGGTGAAAAAACTGAGGATTAGAGAACTTAATCAAGTTGTCCCAGGCCATGGCTTTTTTTTGTGGCTACTAGAAAGTTGGAAAGTTTGTAGGTGGCTCATATCTATAACTTGTGTTACTTTCCTATTGAGCAGCACTGGTCTAGGCCTTGATAATTTTGAATTTCCCTATTATTACTGTATCAGTTTGGGCCATGTGTCTTATTGTTTCAAGTGGTTTAATCTTAGTTACAACTGAGATCTTCTGGGGTGTGTGGTGTTCCTCAAATTCTACTTCCAGTACCAGGTGCAGCCAAGGGCACTGGTGACAGATGGTGGGAGTTATAAATTGTCGCCTCAGAGATTAGCACTGAGGTCAGAGACAGGTTTTCTTGGCACAGCCTCTGTTCTCTCCACCTTGTCAGGCTGACTTTCAGGAAGGCACTGAGTCTTTTAATTCATTTCATCACCTGCAAAAGGCACAACAATATTTCCTACAATGAATCAATTAGAGATGTACGCAGCTGCAAGGAACAATACTTGCATATATAAAATATATTAAAATATTATTTACATATATGAAATACTAAAACACTGCATAATTACACATGACAAAAGGACTGGAGATATCACTGCTCATCACTAGTGAGGTGCGCACCTCACTGAGTCATCAGGGACCTGTCTTTTTACAACCTTCTGCTCTGCTGTTCTTAGTATCATTGGTTTTCTGTCCTCCTCCTGAAGTCATCTCAGAGCTGTCAGAGCTCCTCATGCTGAAGCACGGAAGATGGGGTGCTGGCAGCGTTGGCTATCTCTTCTTGTGTCTCTTTTATTAGGAAGCAAAATCCCTTTACAGAACCCCTTTTTTCACACATACCCCTCAGCAGAATTTGGACAAAATTGGGATATGGAACCAGGTTTTGTTTTCCAAGGAGGCCTTCCTGTTTCCATAAGGAGCTTCCGCCAAGGTCAGGGGTGGGTGTGGACCAGTGAACTCCGCAGACAGTACTTTAAAAATACATGGTGCTGACTGAAAGATTATGTGGCTATGGTACCAATTTCACACTTTGGCAAGAGAGTTCTGAGGGAGTTTGGACAACGGGTTTTCTGAGTATCTGTCCAGGAACACCGAATAAGTAAACATCTCTGTCTTGTGGAAGGCCTTTTTAGGCAATTATATTGGAGACTTCCCAAAATGAGGCATCTCTGAGACTATAGGTGAGTGTGGGTTTGTGGGTAGACTGAAAATAGAGGGGGCCAGGCTCATTTATAAAGAGAGTTGGAGGAGAAAAAGATCAAAGAAAGAGTGCATCCTTCGCACCAGTTTGGGATATGGTGCCTGTCTTAGAAAGCATGGTGTAACTTTGCACCTCCCTTCACTTGTCCAGAATCAGAACAATTCATGAGGCTTCTCCAGGAGCCCATGGAGGACTGTGCTGCTCTGAAACTATTGTCCCATCTGCCTATTGGTGTGGCTCCACAGCAGATCACACCAGAAGTCATCAGCCTATTGTATTTGCAAGTGAAGTTAGGTTAGCTTATCCCAGACACAGAAGTGATTAGAGTGCACAGAAAATTGGTCCGTAAGTGCAGGGAGCAATAGAGGAAAGCCCAGGGCAAATTGCAGGGGGTTCTGAGGTTGGCCAGTGAGTCTCAAATTTTACACAAAAAGGTAGCCATGTTAGGGGTTTGTGACTTCACACATCCATTGATTTACTGGCCGTGTACACACATTTGTAACTTGTACTGTTGTCTAACAAAAACAAACCAATAAAAGAACAAATAGCAACCAAAGAATCTTGGAAGGGCAGAAAATTTAACTTCTGAAAGTTTATGAGCAGAGAGTACCCAAGTGTGTGTATAAATATATATGTAAATATATATGTGCGTATATATATACATATATATATTCATACACATAGAGGGTCCGGCAGAAGTAATGCCTGCTTGAGTGTAGTTGGTAGGGTGATAATATGGGTGTGATAATTTATAGTTTTAAGTTGAACATTTCATCTAAAATGTCATATGATGTACTTAAGTGTGCTATTGTTATGTTACAGAATTACATACTCATGAATTTGTAATAAAAAAGGGGCATTATTTGTGCCAGACCCTGTATATAAACATACAAATATGAAGCAATTTCTAAATAAATCAGGTGTCTGGATGGTTTTAAAGTCCCCAGGTTGCTGTGATGTCAGTTTTCCTGTTGTATCCCAGACCACTTTTTACCCAATTCAATCTTTTGGACATCAGCTTTTACTCAAGCTGACCTAGTCTGACCTTGAGGTTAATGACACATAATGCAATCAATTCATGAGGTTTTCTGGACATTAAAGCCTGACAGGCACAAGGCTGCCTTTGTTGGTCTCTTTAAGATGAGGCCCTCGTTCTCTTGAGCCAGAGGAACTAAGACTCCCAAGCAGGCCTGGGAAAGGAGAAACTATTTCCTCCCCTCTGTGAAACATAGGAAACAATATTTAATGGAAAAATGCAGGGTCAAAAGGCAGGGTAAAAGTCAAGAGTGGAGGAGAGCAGGAAAGTGAGGTGAATATATCAGGTTTCAGTTGAAAAGCTACATGCTTTTAACACCCCTTTGGCAGGCCAGCAAAGCCCCGAGTGAAGGATGTTTTTGCAAGTTGCTTCCGTCTCTACTGGCTCATCTCTAACTGTGGACAGTGATGGCCCTCATCTCCCTCCAGCAATGGTGTGTTCTATTGACAAACCTACAAAAAGCATTGTTCTCTTGTGTTGGGGATTTTCAATAAAACACCGCCTTGTTCAGGGGTGTTCCTTGCCTTCCCATCCCATCAGTCACCCACATTATTACTTCTCACTGCAGAGTCATCGTGTGCTTTAGAAACATCTCTCAAGAAAAGTCACCTCTGTGTTTTGTGCATTTTATCTTGCTGCAACACTTAGTCAGGGTCCACGAAGTCACAGAGGTTGGTGAATCATCTCACTGAGTGTGTGATGCTATCTTCATTGTAAGCACTGAGAGGACAGGGCTGCATCTGTGCCTGGTTCCCTCTATAACTTCATCACAGAATATAGTGATGGCACTCAGAGGTATTAAAAGGAAGCTAGCTAATTAAGGGAGGTGTGCAGATTGAATAAAGTTGACTCAAGGTAGCTATGTTCTAGAAATTTGTTGCAAACATTGTACTCACAAATACTGAGCCATTGCTTCCAGGGGAAATACTGCATTAGGTTCCTGCAAGCTTCTAGTCACATTCTCATCAACCAATAAATCCCTAACTTTGTTCCATGTGCGTTTCTGTCTAAAGAAATCTTATTCAATACGTATCACTGACCCATTCACATTGAACTCACTGCCAACAGCACCATAACTCAGGCCTGAATGGAACTTACCTAACAAAGGTGCCCATGACTGACCCCCAGAAAGCACTGCTGGCATTCAATGACGAATAACAAATACATTTTACCAAGTAGGAGATCACAGACACAAAAACTGAGAAAAATGAGGATCAAGTTTATATTTAAAATTTAGTGTATAGATCAATAAAGCATTGCTTATGATATTGTATTACTTTTGGAAGATAACAATATTTACCAGGGAGGGAACCAGTGAGGTGGAGAAAAGAACCTGTCTGCTGGTCCAAGAATATTCCCCCTGAAAGAGTTTGCTGTAGTAGACAGCTCATGCCTGGCACGGACTTTGTAAGAATCCTGAGAATGTGCAGCGGGGGTGGTGCAAGGAAGGTCCCGTCACCTGGTAGGCATATAAGTTTCGCCAAACTTTTCTCCAGCTGGATATTCTCTGGTTCTTTGCTTTTATGATTTAAAATGGCAAATGTGGGCCGTTTGAATTTCCCTGAGTTGAAAAGTTGTCTGTAAACAGCAAAACATTAGATTTGTAGGCAAAAGACTTCTCTTCTTCTTCCCCTCCCCCTTCTCATCCCCTCTCCCTCCTGGTATGGCTCCTCTCCAGCTCTTATGTCCTTCCCTTTCGCAAGAAAAACAGGTAACATTAATTTTATGCACCACTGAATCACGGTTTCAAAGACTATTTTCACTCTTTAAAAAAATCATGTTTTAAGCTACTTCCACTTGTCCAAACTCTTCTTAGCTTTTAAGTAATGAAATCACATTCGTTGCAGTAGCTCTCATGTGTATGAATTTTGTGAATTGGTGTGTGTGTGTGTATGCGTTTGGGTTTCTATTTTTTGACTGGAATTTTTTACTGTTTTCTATATTAAATACTATTAAGAATGTAATACTTCTGATAAATAAATTCAAAAAGGAAGAGTGGGTCCAATTGCATGAGGTCCTTCATATATTTATTTCCTGATTATTGTAAAATTGATGGGCGATAGCCACACCTGAAAATCACCTGAGTTCTTTTTGTGTTCAGGAAATATTTATAAATTATTGACCTAAAAGTTTATATAGCACTTTAAAATGCCTACCTTCCTCACAGAAAGTAGCCCCTCATGGGTTCTATTTATTATATTTTCTTTTTCTTTCACTTTAACCTCAGATAATGAAGAGACATGAATCTGTCTCTGAAATTCATTTAACTCGACCAATCTTTAAAAGAGTGAAGATATTTTTAAAGAAATAAACAGTATATTGTCTTTCCCATAATTTCATGTGCCCACTAAAAAAGTGGTTTTAATGAAGTTAACTGTGATTGTTTTGTAAGAGAAAACTGTTGGGTTAAAGTCCTAAAAAAAATATCCAAATTCTTGAAAAATATATTCCTGCTCCTGGATTTGGAAAGAATGCATTCAGTTTTCAGTAATCATGTTACATTCTTTACCTGAGTCAGAAAAACAAACAAAAGACACTATGTTTTTCATGAAACATTTCTTTTAATTTTCACAACATTTTAAAGTGTAGGGAAGATACAAAATTTGCTTACAGACAGTCTGATAAGAACCTACACATTCCAACATGCAGGAATCACTGTGCAGTTCGTATACTTTTCATGCTAATTTGTTGGTCAGTGTTAAGAACAAAATGGCCCAACATCATACATTGGCTATGCATTTATGGATAAGCAATCCTTACATATTCTAAATAGATGACAACTTTATCTATATATTATTGGGTTGTTCACATTGGATCAAATCATCATTAACTAAAATATAGGGCTATAGTTGAAGAACCAATTACTTTAGACATCAGTAAAAGTCAAAACTATTTGGGCTCAAAATTTTTGTATTTTTCTGGATATGACTGGTCACCAGTGCAACCATGAAACCACTAGGCACAAAGGAGACACGATTATTTTGATAGGTCTTATATTCCATCATCAGCATTATCAGTGTATTTGAAGATATATCATAACCTTCTCTCCATAGCTTAGATTTCAAGCTGTATTTACACTGCATGGAGCATGTGAATTCTGACACTTAGTTCCAGTAAGTTATGAACTTCTTCTTTTCTTCTGAATTTTCAGATTTCCTTTGGGTTTGTGGCAAACTCAGAGGCCTGTCTCTTCAGGGATCATGACCATAGAATCCTTTAACGAAGTGGGGAAAAGAGAGTAGAAGCCAGAAATCAGATAATAAAGAGTAGCTGTGGCTTATGAAAAGTGGAGAGTACAGAGTGCCATCTTGAAAGTAATCAAGGTCAAGGTTCTAAAACACTGTGGACCACGCAGACAAGATGCACCCAGCCAATGTGCCCTGATAGCATGTCCTCCCAATTTTCTACAGAAAGAAACTCTTTTCTCCCTACAACACCCCCCAGTGCCCAAGCCACAGGAAAGAAAAGCAGAAGATGAAAAAGCTAGGGAAAATTCTAATTCACTTTGATTTGTCTATCCATATATCAATCTTTCTGTCTTGGTACATGGATGTGCATCTGTGTTCCATTATCCACTGCCCTTCTTATGCTAGGATCATGCTTCTCACACCACTGACCTCACACTTAGCCATATTACTTCCTTTTGCCAATGGGAGGAGCCTGGAAGTCATGTTTGCCCTGTGAGCAGAAGCTTTGAAGATTTGCCATTGTTCTTTCCCTTCTACCCTGAGCACAGCCATGTCTTGGGGAGAAGTGGTCGTGACCCATGGATCTGAGAGTGAGGAAGACCATGTCAGGAAGAGTCACACAGCTGACATGTTTTGATCAGGAACGTACCTTTAGTATTTTGAGCCATTGACACTCTGGGACTGTTACTGTGCATAGCTTAGCCAAAGATGACTCACACAGGCTTAGTGGTTTGGGCCAAGTGTATACTCCAGCTCAACATCAACTGGAGCAATCTCCCGTTCAGAGCACATGTTAGAGCCAGGAAAATGAGAAATGGGTAGCAATAAATTTCTTAAAATAGAAGGAGTATCACAGAGAGAACTTTGAAGTGGATGGTCATCTTTGTGTTCATAACAGCCAGTCACTCTTCTTCTGAAACTTTATTGCTTCTGTAAAAAATAAATTTCAAAGTATTTATCCTTTTATTAAAAGCCTTTGAAAACTCATCTCAACCTGACTAACCATATATCCTCCTATTTCTTATATTCTGTGCAAGCCAGAATGACTTCCCCAGAATCCTTGAAAAAACCAAGATCATTCCTGTCCTTCTGCCTTTCTACCTGAAATCTCTCTTTAGTGTCCAAACACACAAATCTGCACAGTTAAGTAAAGCCATTCACTATAGAGAGGTTATTATATGCTCAATAAAATGTTCAGTGGCTGAATGGAATACCCAGACTGCTCCAGTCATATCTGTTCTTAATTCATAATCTCCTCCTGTTTACATTAAAACTACCAGAATTTACTTTAATGTTATTGTGAATTATTAGTTAGTTAACTTTTCATATGTAGGTTCTCATCATCTTCCACACTAGGATGAACAGCTTTTGTTGAGCCACTGTGATACACATATACCCCATGAAACATCTTGTCTGCACCTTATCTGTAGCAGGCACTGAGGCACTTCTTGATTGACCATCCTTCTTTTCTTCCTTAATCCAGATCTACATATTGATAACTCATTCTTGGTAACTGAAAACTCTCAGAAACCTATTCCACCTTTCTAGCCCAAAGTGAATTACCTCTCTTTTATTTTAAAACTTTATTACGATGACTATGTGTGAATACTTAAAAAAATAATTTACCCTGGCTGGTGTGGCTTAGTAGACTGAATACTGGACTTCGAAGCAAGGGGTTGCCAGTTCAATTTCCAGTTGAGGCACATGCCTGGGTTGAGGGCCAGGTCCCCAGTAGGGGCGCATGAGAGGCAACCACACATTGATGTTTCTCTCCATCTCTCCTTACCTTCTCTCTAAAAAAATAAATAAATAAAATGTTTTAAAAAACACTTCAGGTATGTGGTTGCCCAAGGTTAGATATATCTATCAAACTGGTGAACTATACCCATTCATTTTGATTCAGCAGATTATACCAAAGAGTGAAATAAGACAAACTTTTCTCTCACACTTTAGATTTTAGATTCAACAAGTCAATTTCCAATTTCTTTTTACTAGTCAAGTCATAATACTTATTATGCCTTTCAAATTTATTCTCTAAACACTATAGTGCTACTTCCATTTATTTGTGTGGACTTTTGAAAATGATTTCTTTAGCATGTAATAAAACTCTTTTTTTGTTCTAAAGCCAAACTCTTTGGCACTTTTTCTTGGCTCTTTTCTGAGATTTCTGTATCTGTGCACCTAACCCCTAAAACTTCTAATTTACAACCATCTGCAGATAAGTCATGTTCACAAAGCAATTTGCCTGTGAATCTTGTTCCCCTTTACTAAAAACATTGTGAATAGATTCTGTCTCAAATATGTTCACTTCATTTTTTTAACAAGCTATTTTTATAAGATCATTCCAAGGCAAAGCAAAAGTATTGCTGATGACATACACAAGGTTTTGTGGACACAGAGAGGTAGGACACCCACATTCTTGTATCAACAGGGGAATGGGCTGCTCTGCAGTGTCCCCTGGTGGCTGCTTGGTGCACTGAAAACCATCTTGAGCATCCTGTGCACTTAGGGTGCTGGTGTGTGTGCATCTTTGAAACTTACAATTGGATGATTGTGAGCCAAACTACTTTGTCTGGAAGTAAATTAGGAGATGAGGGATGTTAAGGAAACACTGGAGGTATGTTTGAGAGGCACTTCTTTGCACTAATCCAAGGACAAAGAAAAAAGTATGTTGTAACCATGAGAACCTATTTATTACTAAGAGCAGATAAAACAGTTAACATGCTGCATGTATGTTACAATTAACCATAAGATCTGGAGCAATGGAGTTCATTTCTGACACATGAAAACTGGCCCTTCTTTTGTTTTGTCCTGTCGTTTTTGGCTGTGTTTGTCTTACTGCCTTGTGTCCCTCTTTCAGAAAACACTGGCATCTGAACTCAAACCCAAAGGCTGCAGCATCCTTCAACCCAGCCAGGCCCTCTGCCCCTCTCTGTGCATGACAGCCCTTCTATGAGGAACAGAGGGGATTAACTCCCTGCACACTGGCTGGAGGTGAAGAGTTCGGTGTGCCAGAAGGAGCAGGGCAGCTAGAGAAGCAAGAGCAGAACACTTGCCTCTTCATTGCCTACTGACGCAATGAAATCTGTCTCAGAGATAAAAGATGGATTGATCTCCCTCCCTCTTCCACAAATAAGGAGATAACAACCACCACCCCACCTGCCTGGACCCAGAAGTCTACCCTGTGGGCTCTTTTTCAGCCTGGTCTTCCCATTTCAGGCTGTCCTCTGACAGGATAACCACACTGACCTGGCAGCTCCCTGCAGCTCAGTACAAGCAAACAGCTTGAATTATTGGTCTCCTGCAGCATAGCGATTCCATTGTATGACCCCTGTGTTCTGCAAAATACAGTAGAGCTGTAATTGCCCATGCTTCCTAACCCATGTATTACACTTGGCAGAGGTCAGCATTAACTGGGTGGCCCTTGCCTGGTACTCAGAAAGGGAATAATGGCCCCTCTGGCTCAGTTGATGAAATGTTAAAAAGCATCAATGATGGCCATGCTTTTGTGACCTGGAAAAGAAAACCATCTTTACTCGTCTTTGTTTTTAACAGCATAATAGAATGAGATGAATAGCATTTATGGCACACTTTTTGCTAACCAAAAGATAAACATAAAATATCAATAAATTATTTTTTGTAAGACCATGATTCCTGCCAACCAAGCTTATGATTCATTTCATGAGACACAGATGATGTAAGAATCCAAAAAAACTTTTATCATCATTCTTACCTAAAACACTTGAGGAGGGAAGATTGGAAGGTGTATTTAAACATGTTCACTGTAACACTTGTCTGAACACACCCTGAAGTGTGGTTTTGGTCTGATCCTTGTTTATCACAACTTGGATAACTGACACACACAAAAATCCTTATGCAATGACATATCTCTAGCCAGACATCTGAGTTTCATTTTGAATCTTTGTTTTTTTCCTAGAGAGCATTTGAACTGATGACTTGCCAAGAAAGCAACAAAAAATAGAAATAAAAAATAACTTTAAGTACCTAAATGCTTATGAATCCCACAGCAAAATTTACAGAAACTGTTTGTTTGCAGATTTTAATTAATATTAAATATGAACAGATCTGAAAGTTCTCTTCCTACTTTTCCCCCTCATCTTATATGAAAAAGACTTTTAAATACAGAGTAAGTAAAAGTAAAAACATAACACAAATGTGAAATGAAACAAATCACTTGGGTATTAACTGAGCTTTAAAATAAGCCATTTTCTATTAGATATGCAAGTAATGAAAAATTCTATTTTAAGTTTTAGGAAAAGTATTTAGACATGGTTGACATAAAATCCCAGGGGGATATTTTTCATGAACTGTAAAAATTGTAATAGATAATAGTATTGGTTGGAAGCACTTGGTTTTTACAGAGATGTGGATCTGTTGTTTTTCTTCACTGCTATTTTTAGAAAGCTGCCTAAGTCCTCTGGGACAGCATGCCGGAGAGGTGCTGTGGCTGTCACATCATGAACCTTTCCTAAGGAAAGGCCTCAGATGCATTGAAAGCCAGGAGAGGGAGATTCAAAAGACCTGCTCAGAAGCCGGAGCATTTCTCTTAACCGTTTATGTCCCAAGGGTAAGACTGACAACACCATCTGTCCTCAGGAGTTTTCTTAATAGACAATTTAAATAACTACAGTGTTTTCCTTTCTTACATCAATAATAAGCATGTGCCTCCCTCATACACATCCACACAAATGCATTACAAACTGGTGATAAAAATAAGTGTGCCCTGAAGGACTTTCCCAGTGCACATCCTGCCCTGCTTTCTTCTTTGGACATCTGGTACCTTCAGCAGCACCTCTTTCACTTAACTTGTTCTACTAAAATCATTGTTTGCCTTCACTACTGAACATGCCTTAAAGGCAAATACCATAGTTAACTCAAATTTGTATCATACCACAGTTTAGTCACGTTTAAATGAGTAGGCAATGATTAAGAGAGCCTCCAGCATTTAAGGTTTCTGAATGCACATCTGTTGAATGAATGAATGAATGAATGAATGAATGACTCCCATAGGAAGAGCACACTATGCCCATACTTTGTGATACAGCCACTGTTCCCATTGATGTGTGAGTGGATCATTTCTGCTAGCTCTTGTGCTCAGACCATGACTCTCAAATGAGACAAGAGTTAGGGAGTGTGGTGAATCTTAAAAAAGATTAATTGACCAGAATGCTTTGGTAATAATTGTCCTGGTTCACTCAAATTCTATTTAATTGAAGTAAGAGATTAGCACAACTTTTATTTTCCAGCTGCTTGAAACTGAGAGTGATTCTAAAATGACTAGCCAACTGGCTCAGTATGCTAAAACTTCCAGTACAGTTTTCTTTCGAGTTTGATAAATATGGCTTACAGTGGTTGTTCAGGGGTAACTTGCCCTGCATACATGGTGAGGAGCAGTGCTCCTCATATTTGGCTCAATGTTTGGCCACATAGGGAACCTTCAAATATACAGGCTTGCACCCCACCCTCAGAGGTTCTGCTTGCTGTCCTATGTGCAGGCTGTACCATCATAGTAAGTAACCACCAGTGAGACTCAATGCTACGAGCTTCGATCTGCCTATGTAGTTACCTCAGGGATTTCCCTAAAAGATGTTTGGAATTTTAATAAATCTCTGATACCAATTTGTTTTCTTGCCATTTTCTCTGTTTTCCAGTTGTTAAATACTGAAAATTATTGTAGCTACCTGTAGGCTCTTATAGTTAGATCTCTTTTTAAATGAAATTGAACTGCAAATAAGTCAGCAAATTGTATTAAACTTTATCAGTTCAGGGATCTATGAAAAATGCTATTCCTGGATGGTTAGTGTTGCATCCACCAGCAGTCAAAATAATTAGTGTTTTCTAATATTTTCAAACATATGCCTAATTTGCAATACTTTCATTCTCAAGAGGAGTCAACATTCAGGACCATGAAATGATAGGCCTCCTCTTAAGTCGAGCAGCCCCCTTTATAAAGAGAGCTTAGGGAATTGTGTCCCTCATCACCTAACATTGGCATGTATTGAAAAATGTCCCTTTCAATAAAGGTGTCTTTATTTTTAATTCTATCTGATTTATTCACATAGTTTGCCATCTTTCCAATATCTCTAAAACAGAAATAGTCATTCTGTATATAGATATGTGTTTCATGGATCTAGAGTGAGAGGTTATATTGACCTCTTTTTTTAATCATTGTAATTAATAGACATTTTAGAGCAGATTTATGTTCACAGAAAAATTGTACTGTTTCCAAATTATCCCTCCATCACTTGTTTCTTGCTATTAACATCTTGCAGTAGTGTGTTATATTTGTTATAATTGATGAACCAATATTGATAATTAATTATAAGTTAATTATTATTACTAAAGCCCATAGTTTGCTCTAGCATCCATGCTTGATGTCATACATTCTATAAGTTTGGACAAATGAAACATATGCTTGGAGTCATAGACTAGGTAGCATTTTCAGATTGTCTTCTTCTACTTATAACATGCTTTCAAGGTCTCCCCATGTCTCTTTGTAGGTTAATAGCTCATTTGTTTTTTGTTTTTTGTTTTTTCCTGAGAAAGCAAAATTTTTTTCAGTGCAAATAAAAACAGACTTTCATTCACTCAGTCAATCAACAAACATTTGTTGAGGATTCACAATGTGTAGGGCTGTTTGGAATTCCTTTGTTTTTGTGTGTGTGTGTGTGTGTTTTATTTATTGGGTTTCATTGGTTAATGTAATTACATAGGTTTCAAGTGTACAATTCTATTATACATCATCTATATATTGCATTGTGTGTTGTTTAATTTATTTTACTTGCTGTTCTTGTATAGTTTTTTGTCTTTTACCCCCATCCCAGCCCACCGCCCCAGCCCTAACCACCTCCCTCCAATTTCCACCCCCTAGTTTTTATCCATGTGTCCTTTATACTTGTTCCTGTAAACCCTTACCCCTTTCCCCTGGTCATCCCTCCCCTCTCCCCTCTGGTGACTGTCAGTTTGTTCACAATTTCAGTGTCTTCGGTTATATTTTGCTTGTTTGTTTGTTTTGTTGATTAGGTTCCTGTTAAAGGTGAGATCATATGGTATTTGTCTTTCACTGCTTGGCTTATTTCACTTAGCATAATGCTCTCTAGTTCCATCCATTCTGTTGCAAAGGGTAGGAGCTCCTTCGTTCTTTCTGCTGCATTGTGTAAAAATACCATAGTTTTTTGATCTATTCATTTACTGATGGGTACCTGGGTTGCTTCCAACACATGGCTATTATAAATTGTGCTGCTATGAACATTGGGGTGCATAGGTTCCTTTGGATTGGTGTTTCAGGGTTCTTAGGATATAATCCTAGCAGTGGGATTGCTATGTCAAAAGGTAGATCCATTTTTAGTTTTCTTAGAAAATTCCATACTGCTTTCCATAGTGGTACCAGTCTGCAATCCCACCAACAGTGCACTAGGGGCCCCTTTTCTCCACAACCTCTCCAACACTTGTTGTTTGTTGCTTTGTTTATGATGGCCATTCTGACTGGTGTGAAGTGGTATCTCGTTGTGGTTTTAATTTGCATCTCTCTGATAGCTAGCAACATTGAACTTCTTTTCATGTGTCTCTGGATCTGTATGTCCTCCTTGGAGACGTGTCTGTTCAAGTCCTTTGCCCATTTTTTAATTGGGTTGCTTGTCTTTTTAGAGTAGAGTCGTGCAACTTATTTATATATTTTGGAGGTTAAACCCTTGTCTGAGGTATCATTGGCAAATATGTTTTCCCATAAGTCAGTTCTCTTTTTCTTTTAGTTTTCTTTAGCTGTGCAAAAGCTTTTTATTTTGATCAGACCCCATTTGTTTATTCTTTCCTTTATGTCCATTGCTGTAGGGAACATATCAGTAGAAATGTTGCTGCATGAAATATTTGAGATTTTCCTGCCTACGTTCTCCTCTAGGACTTTAATGGTGTCATGGCTTATATTTAAATCTTTTATCAACCTTGAATTTATTTTTATGTATGGTGTAAGTTTGTGCACGAGTTTCATTTTTTTGGATGTAGCTGTCCAGTTCTCCCAACACCACTTGTTGAAGGGGCTATTTTTACTCCATTTTATGTTGCTGCCCCCTTTGTCTAATATTAATTGACCGTAGAGACTTGGGTTTATTTCTGGACTCTCTGTTCTGTTCCACTGGTCCATGTGCCTGTTTTTATGCCAGTACCAGGCTGTTTTGATTACAGTGGCCTTGTAATACAGTTTGGTATCAGGTATTGTGATCCCTCCTATTTTGCTCTTCTTTTTCAAAATTGCTGCAGCTATTCAGGGTCATTTATGGTTCCATATAAATTTTTGAAGTGTTTGTTCTATGTCTGTGAGATATGCCATTGGTACTTTAATAGATATTGCATTGAATTTGTAAATTGCTTTTGGTAGTATGGAATTTTTGATGAAGTTGATTCTTCCAATCCATGAACACGGTATATGTTTCCATTTGTTTGTGTCTTCCTTGATTTCTTTCTTCAGTGTTGTGTAGTTTTCTTCATACAGGTCTTTTACCTCCTTGGTTAGGTTTATTCCTAGGTATTTTATTTTTCTTTTTGCTAAATCAAATGGGATTTTTTTTCTTGATTTCTGCTTCTGCTATTTCATTTTGGTATACAAAAATGCCTTTGATTTCTGGATATTGACTTTGTACCCTGCTGTTTGGCCAAATTCATTTGTTAGGTTGAGCAGCTTTTTGGCCGAGTCTATAGGATTTTTTATGTACACTATCATGTCATCTGCAAATGATGATAGTTTTGTTTCCTCCTTTCTGATTTTGATGTCTTTTATTTCCTTTTCTTGTCTAATCACTGTGGCTAAGACTTCCAATACTATATTGAATAGAAGTGGTGAAAGTAGACAACCTTGTCTTGTTCATGATCTTACTGGAAAAGATTTTAGTTTTTGCCTGTTGAGTATGATATTGGCTGTAGGTCTCTCATATATGGCCTTGATTATGTTGAGGAATGCTCCCTCTATTCCTACTTTCCTGAGTGCTTTTATCATAAATAGGTATTGTACCTTATCAAATGCTTTTTCCACATCTATTGATATGATCATGTGATTTTTGCCTTTGCTTTTGTTTATCTGATGTATTACATTTACTGATTTGCAAATATTGAACCATCCTTGCATCCCAGGGATGAATCCCACTTGGTCATGGTGTATGATCTTTTTAATGTATTGTTGGATGTAGTTTGCCAATATTTTGTTGAGGATTTTAGCATCTATGTTCATCAGCGATATGAGCCTGAAGTTTTCTTTCTTTGTTGTGTCTTTATCTGGTTTTGGGATTAGGATGATGCTGGCGTCATAAAGAGTTTAGGAGTCTTCCATTATTTTGGATTTTTTGGAATAGTCTGTGAAGGATAGGGGTTAGCTCTTCCTTGAATGCTTTGTAGAATTTTCCTGTGAAACCATCTGGTCCAGGGCTTTTGTGTGTCGGGAGTTTCTTGATTACTGCTTCAATTTTGTCTGCTGTTATTGATCTGTTCCGGATTTCTGCTTCTTCTTCATTGAGTTTTGGAAGATTATATTTTTCTAGAAACTTCTCCATTTCACCTAGGTTTTCAAATCTCTTGGCATACAGTTCTTCATAGTAATTTCTCATAATCCTTTGTATTTCTGTGGTGTCAGTTGTAATCTCTCCTCTTTCATTTCTGATTGTGTTTATTTTGGTCTTCTCTCTTTTTTTCTTGATGAGCCTGCTTAAAGGCTTGTCTATTTTGTTTATCTTTTCAAAGAAGCAGCTCCTGGATTCATTGATCCTTAGAATTGTGCTTTTAGTCTCTATGTCATTTAATTCTGCTCTGATTTTGGTTATTTCTTTCCTTCTACTTACTCTGGGCTGTCTTTGTTGTTGTCCCTCAAGTTCTTGTAGGTGTAGGGTTAGGTTGTTTGTTTGAAATGTTTCTATCTTTTTTAGGTAGGCCTGTATCAGTATGAACTTCCTTCTGAGGACTGCCTTCATTGTGTCCCATAAGTTTTGGGTTGTTGTGAGTTCATTTTCATTTGCTTCCAGAAACTTTTCAATTTCTTCCCTAATTTCATTCTTGACCCATTCATTGTTTAATAGCATGCTATTCAATCTGCATAATTTTGAGGGTTTTGGGTTTTCCTCTTGTGGTTGGTTTATAGTTTCAGTCCCTTGTGGTTGGAGAAAATGCTTGGTATGATTTCAATTTTCTTGAATTTGTTGAGGCTTGTTTTGTGTCCTATCATGTGGTCTATCTTTGAAAATGTTCCATGTGCATTTGAAAAAAAATGTGTATTTAGTTTCTTTGGAATAAAAGGATATATATATATATATATATATATATCTGTTAAATCCATTTCATCCAGAGTGTTGTTCAATGCCACAATATCTTTGTTGATATTTTGTTTAGATGATCTGTCCATTTTTGACAGTGGGGTGTTAAAATCCCCTACTATAATTGTGTTGCTGTCGGTATCTTTCTTGAAGTCCTCTAAGATTTTTTTCATGTATTTAAGTGCTCCTATGTTGGGTGAATATATATTTATGATGTTTGTGTCTTCTTTGTAGATTCTTCCCTTGAATATTATGAAGTGACCTTCTGGGTCTCTCTTAATGGCTCTTCTTTTGACATCTATTTTGTCTGATATGAGTATTGCTCCCCTGGCTTTTTTTTTTTTTCCCTATCCATTTGCTTGGAAAATCTGTTTCCAGCACTTCACTTTTAGTCTGTATAGGTTTTTTTGTCCTCAGGTGGGTCTTTTGTAGGCAGCATATGTGTGGGTCATGCTTTCATACCTATTCAGCTATTCTATGTCTTTTGATTGGAGCATTTAATCTATTTATGTTTAAGGTCATTATTGATAGGAATTTATTCATTGCCATTTTAGTACCTATGTTCCTCTCTCTCTCTCTCTCTCTCTCTCTCTCTCTCTCTCTCTCTCTGTGTGTGTGTGTGTGTGTGTGTGTGTGTGTGTGTGTCTTTTCCTTCCTTTCCTTAAAGCAGTCCCTTTAGTATCTCTTGCAGAACTGGTTTGGTAGAGGTGTATTCTTTTAGACTTCTTTTGTCTGGGAAACTCCTTATTTGGCCTTCTATCTTAATTGATAGCCTTGCTGGGTAAAGTAGTCTTGGTTGCAGGCCTTTGGTTCTCATTACCTGGAATATTTCTTACCATTCTCTTCTGGCTTGGAGTGTTTCCATTGAGAAGTCAGCTGCTAACCTAATCGGGACTCCCTTGTATGTTACTTCCTTTTTCTCCCTTGCTGCCTTTAAGACTCTCTCTTTGTCTTGGAATTTTGACATTTTAATTATGATGTGTCTTGAAGTGGGCCTCTTTGGGTTCCTCTTGATTGGGACTCTCTCTGTTTCCTGGATTTTTGTGACTGTTTCTCTCATCAAATTAGGGAAGTTTTCCATCATTACTTTTTCAAATAGGTTTCTATCCCTTGCTCTTCTTCTACTCCTTCTGGAATCCCTATTATACAGATATTATTACATTTCATATTGTCTTGCATTTCTCTTAATCCCTCTTCATTCTTTCTGAGCCTCTTTTCCTTTTCTTGCTCTTTCTGGATTTTTTTTCTACTTGATCCTCCAACTCACTGATCTGATCTTCTGCTTCATTGATTCTGCTTTTCATTTCTTCCACTGTGTTCTTCAATTCAGAAATTGTATTCTTCATTTCCTCTTGGCCCTTGTTGATAGTTTCTATTTCCTTTTTCATGTTGATATAGTTTGCAATGAGTTCATCGTAGCTTCCCTATATTTTCTGGTAGCTCTTTGAGAGCTCTTGGAGCTTCCTGACAACCATTGCTTTGAACTCAAAATCTGATAGTTGAGTTGCCTCCATCTCATTTAGCATTCATTCTGGGGCTTCCTCCTTTTCTTTCATTTGGGGATTGTTTCTTTGTCTTCCCATTGTTTGTGAGACTCTTCTTGTCAGCCTCAGCTTCTTAAATTGATCTGTTCTGGCTCCCTGGGTTTATGGTGTGAACTTCTGTGGTAGAATACCTGTGAGATTCAGTGGTGCTGTCTCCTTCAGGTATCCTGGTATTCACAGCTTCCACTATTTCAGCTAGGATCACGGGTGTGTGCTCTGGGTCTTCCACAAAGCCCCCTCCTCTGGTTGCAGGGCTGCCGTTGCAGAGCCGCCTCCAGTCCTGGTCCCAGGGCTTTTCCCAGTCACAGAGCCACCCCCATTCACAGAGCCACACCTGGTCACTTGGCTGCCCCTGGTCACAGAGCCACCCCCATTCCTGGTCCCAGGGCCACCTCGGGTCATTGGGCTGCTCCCAGTCACAGGGCCTTCTCTAGATGCAGGACCTCCTCTGGTCATGGGGCCTTCTCCAGTCTCTCAGCCACCCCCAGTCATAGGGCCGCTTCTGGCCCCTTGGCCACCCTCAGTCTCTGGTCTGGGTGAATCGCCTTTGGACTCCTGCACAATTCAATCCTCCCTCTGTCCTGGTTGGGTTTTCTTTTCTTTGGTTCTACATTTTTGTAGTCCCCAATCCTGGCTGCGAGAGGAGGCACAGCGCTCCAGCTACACCTCCATCTTGGCCGGAAGTCTCATTTGTTTTTATCATTGCATAGTATTCCATTGTCTGGATGGGCCACAGTTTGTTTATGCATTCACCTCTTAAAGGACATTTTGCTTGCTTCCAAGTTTGGCAGTTATGAATAAAACTGCTATAACATCTCTGTGAGGTTTTTGTGTGGACATAGTTTCAACTTGTCTGAGTAAAAACAAAGGAAAATATGGAGGATTATATGGTTAAAGTATGTTCAGTTTTTTAAGAAACCACCAAATTGTCTTCCCACCTGCAATGAGTGAGAGTTCTTGTTGTTCCACGTTCTCACAAGCATTTGGTGTTTTTGGAGTTCTGGATTTTTGTTGTGACAGTGGAATCTCATGGTTTGAATTTGCATTTCCCAGATGACTTATGAAATTGAGCATCTTTTCATATGTTTGTTTGTCATCTGTCTATCTTCTTTGGTAAGGTGTCCATTCATATAGTTTGCCTACCTTTAATTAGATTGTTTTCTTGTTGTGGAGCTTGAAGAGTTCATTGTATATTTTGGATACCAGTTCTTTATCAGATACATGTTTTGCAAATATTTTCAAGGATAATTTTCCTGGGTACAGAATTCTAGATCTGACGTGTATTGTCTTTCTACGCTTTAAATATTTCACCCTCATTTTCTTGCTCTCATTGTTTCTGAAAAGAAGTCAGATGTAAGTCATATCTTTGTGCCTCTCTAGGTAAAGTGGTTTCTTCCTCAGCTTCTTCAAAAAGTTTGTCTTTGATTTTCTGCAGTTTAAACGTAAGCATAGGTATGAATTTTTTATATTATCCTGCTTGGTGTTCTCTGAGCTTCCTGGATCTACAGTTTGATTCCTGTTTTTAACTATGGAAAATTCTCAGTCATTATTACTGTAAGTATCTCTTCTGCTTATTTCTTTTCCTTCTGGTATTTCCCATTTCTATCTGGTAGTTTCTTCTCTTTTTTTCTTCCTGATATTCCTATTATGCTTTCTATAATTGTCCAACAGCTCTTGAATATTCTGTTGTGTCTTTTTTCTTTTTTCCTGTCAGTATTTCAGTTCAGGAATCTTCTCTTTACATTTCTTTAAGCTCATTGATTCTTTCCTCAGCCTTACCCAACTTATTGATTAATGCATCAAAGGTAATTCTTCATTATGTCACAGTGCTTTATATTTCAGTCTTTCCTTTTGCTTTTTTCTTAGTGTTTCCATCTTTCTGCTAACAATACCATTTATTCTATTATGTTGTCCACTTTTTATTAGAGACTTTAGCATATTAATTATGATTGTTTTAAATTCCTGGTCTGATAATTTCATCATTTCCTCCAAGTCTGGTCTGGCTTGGACTCTGCCTCTTTCAACTGTGTTTGTTTGTTTGTTTTTGTCTTTTAATGTACTTTGTATTTTTATTGTTGTTTAAAGCCAGACATGACACATTGAGTAAAAGGAACTAAGGGAAATAGACTTGAGACTTTCAGTGTAAAGGTTTATTTTATATGGCCAGGAGTTAGTCCAGGTCCCTTGCTCTCTGTAGCTGTGGTGTCAGAGGCTAAAATGCCCTCTGGTGACCTTGTTTGATCTCCTCTTTGCCTTTGGGTTTCCCTAGAGACTTCTTTTTAGATAGGGGCTGAGATGTGCACTCTTCTTTCAGTTGTGTTCCCTGTTAATATACATGAGCCCTGCTGATGTGGCAGTGATGAGAGCGGGGGAGAACATGTGCTGTACCACCATACAGTCCTAGGATTACGTATTAGGTCAGTCTTTCAGTAAGCCTCTGACTGTATACTGTGACCCTCACCTGTGTTCCTCACTTATCCCCCCCCCAGGTGGGACAGGATGGTGGCAGTGGCTGCAGTTGGCTATTTCCTGTCCCCAAGGTTAGTTAGGCTCTGATAAAGCCCCAGCAGGTGAGGCTCAGGCTGACAGTTTCCCCTGAGACAGGCCTGGTAAGAGGACCAAGTGCCCTCTTCTGTCCCAGGGTGGTTCCTTCCCCTTCCCTTGCTGGAAGCCCAAGAGGATGTTTCCCTGATCGTTGCTCTGAGGACTTGGCAGGGTTGCTAGAGGTAGAACACACAATATTGTGGGTCCCCTATTACTGGGTCTCCCCAGAGTTTTCACCTCTCAGATTGTCCACACAGAGGCTCCAGCAATTCCTCAGATCTAGTCCAAGTTTCCCACCCACCTGGTTTCCCAAGGCATCTGTTCCTGGTTCCTGCTCCAGTGAGCTGTGGTTCCCTGTACCCACCTGGCTATCTTTCCAGTTTGGATGACAGTGATTTGCCCGGTGGCCTCACCTCTCTGATGCATCTAGAAAGAGTTGTTAATTTTTTGTTCAGTTTGTAAATGGTATAAGAACAAGACTTCACCAATTTATTTTAATGTTTAAAAAAGCTAATAGAAATATTACCATAATGACTCAATTATCAAATGATTTTATTTTCCACTTTATTTAAAGATTTAAGGAATCTGAGCAGCAATATATTTAATTATTAATACAGCAATTTTCAGAAAAGTAAATGGTCATTTTAGTCATAAAATTTGGAGTTCCTTATAAAAGTGCAATTATGGAATGAATAGTAATATTTTACTATATTTTTAAGACATAGTTTTAGAAAAACAGAAATATATTTACAAATGACAGGAGTCATGAAAATATTAAAATTATAGAAATATCATCATACCTGTAGGTTGTAAAAGTAAGATTAAATTTTTCAAATTGCATCACTCAAATTTTCCCTTTTTAAAAGAAATACCATATTAGCATATTTTCCTTCATTTTTCTCAAATTGTTTCCCAGATACCAAAGAAATTGAAAACATTTTAATAATAGCCCAAAGTGATTTTTCTTTTTCAATCTTTTTGCAAGACAGCCCAGAATTCATTATTGCTTTAATTAGGGGCCTCTTGACTCTTGGTTTCTGGGTGGTGTGGTGTCTTGTCCCCTGGGAGATGGTCACTGACAGGATAGATCAGAAGCCTGAGCTGCATTGAAATGCAGAACAAATGCAGCTGAATACCTGCCCTGGCTCCTGGTGGGCTCTGCTGCCACTAACAATTACCAGCGACAAGAGTAGGGACACTGGCACAGTGGGGAGGCCTGACCCAGCATGCAGCCGATTTGGCACCACACTTATTCAGTATGGCCCTGCCCTGTGATTTCCCCTGCATGGTTGCACGTGAGCATTTACACAATCACACCTTCACTGCAGTCGCAGGCATTGACACTTTGTCACATCTATTGATTTCACTCAAACTGTAATTTACATGGGTCTCTGTCCTTAGTCCTGAGAAAAGCCCATCTCCCTCTGAAGGGCTGGAGGTTTGCTCTTGAGGACCAAAGTCCATCACTCGGTGCTCAATGGAATCCAGTGTAACTTCAAACAGCCACATAGTCATTATCAGAGGACAGCAAGACAGCTCCTGGGCATCGTAAATGCCAACATGCCCTTAGGACTGGATGCCACCTAGGACAACAAAATGTCACCAAAGATATGAAGTTTGTAGTGTTGAATTTCCAGCTTTCCATGACAATACTATGCCAAGATTACTCACAGGAAAGTGAATACCATCGATAATGGCCCCCTGATTTTTGTGTAGAGACAGAGTACTCAAAAGCTCACAGGAGTATTCCTAATGAGTGCAGACACTCTGCATAAATCTAACTGTTACATAGTACAAGATAAAAGCCCAAGTCCTCCTTTTGCAAATGAGAAAACTGAGGCTCAGAGACTTATATAATTCGCCAGTTTCACACAGCTAATCAGTGGCTTCAGTGAAATTTGAACTCAGGTCAACTGAGCTCAAACACCCACTGTGTCTGTGCATCCCCTATGAGCGTGTCTCAGAGGAACTTGTTTGTTCTCATTGTTTTCCCTGCTTTCAGTTTCCCTTGTATTCAACTGTGTCTCTTGGAAAGTTCCTGAACTATCTCCTTCTTCTTTCTGTGTCCTTTCTTCCTCAAAGACTTCAATTGCCACTCCCAGTTCTTTTCCAAAATACTTTGTAATGACCCTTTATGGTGAAGAGAAGGGTCCTATAAAAGGAGAGACATGAGTTAGTAATCATATTCTCTAGGACCCATCTTATGCCAGCTCACAGCCTACCCTGGGAAGAGGAAAAGGAGTCTAATCACTTACATCTGTGTTACACAGTGAAAGGAAAAATTCTGACCATCTGAATGTCATGAACACAATAATCACAATACTGATGTTAGAAGTGAACCTTCGACACTGACATCAATGCAATGCCATGAGCTCATTGGAATTCTCAGCATTATTTAACCAATGCAAACGCATCGTTAGTATGTGCCAAGTACCAGTCTAAGTGCTATACAAACACTGACTCATTTCGATTTCACAGCAGCCTTACAAGTTTGGCGCTGGCGTGCTTTGCCTTGTGCTGGTGACAAGTCTGCTGGCTCTGCCCACTGTGCCCTGGACACCATGCTCGACGCTGTCCTACTCCTGAGTAGTTGAAGGCCCACAATGTCTGTGATCCCATAAGGTGTTTTGTAGACAAGGGCTGGCTCAAGTCAATAACAATGCTTTCTTGTATTTGCTCCCAGCTTTCTATTGTTCCAAAAACTTTTATGAAACTCACCTCATTTAAACTTGACTATGCTTTGTAGAAAGCATGCTTCCTCTGGCACAGAAGGAAGGCCTAGGAACCAAGGGTCTAAGCTCTCCAGTTGCAGAATGACCCCACCAGGAACTACTCCCATGGAGGATGTAGAAGTCATAGATTGCTTTATGTCTGGTTACCGTCCATGAGGACCACATCTACCCAGTGGATTTTCCTCACAGTGGCACCCTCTTCCTTGCAAGCTGTATCCTGTGACTGACAATGTAACTCATACACAACCTCAGAAGGAGAGACAGTAGGACAAACTCATGCTGAGTGTCTTCATGGACTCACCTGGGGCTGGATTAGGGAGACCAGGGCACAGGTTCAGGGCTTTCAGGAAATAGGAACCTAGGGCTGTTTAGCACCCCAGTTTCCACCTGTATTCTGAACCTGATAAGGAACCCACTTCATCTTTCTTCTAGCATTTCCCTAGCTTTCTCTCTCCCTGGACCAAAAGTAGGAGATTATGATGCACATTTTTTTTAATTTCTTCCATAATAGTCAAAAGATCCTGGCTCAAACCATTTGAACAAAGGGACAAGTAGCCATCCTTCCTTTTCTCTGCTTGTCATTATCGTAGGCAGAGGTAAGGAAAAGACCAGGTCAGTAATGAATTATGGTTTCATAACATACGCACAGCCTATGTCCCAGATAATGGGAGAACCCAGGAACCCAGAGGAGGAAATGAAGTGTTTAGACTTTAAACATCCAGGTAGAGAATTAAAAATAATTCATTACATCAGCCTAGCCTGGCTCAAACTACAGAAATGTATTCCTGACAAGATTCCATCCCTTCCTTTCAATGTATTACATTGATTAACACCCCAAACCGTTAATCCCATCTGTGTTTCATTTTCTTCCTTTCTTTATCCTGTCAAACAGCACTCTGGGGAGATGACATTGTTCATTTTGAAAATCACTGGTTCCAAAAGAAGACTTGGAACAGGAAAAAAAAAAGTAACTCTTTGAACTGTATTGGTTTAAGGTGTAAGGGAAAAATCTCAGATGGGGTGTGCATTAACGAAGCTTTAAATAATGGTAATTTTTTATGATTCAGTAAAATATTAAGGTTTTACATTTCAGAAACTAGTAACTAAATGCACTTTAAATGTAAATATAAGTAATTGAGTCTACCTAGGATATTGAAAAGGATTATTTCAGGCCATCATTTTTCATATCCTGCACAAATATTTAGTACTAAAATACCATACTTGATTCTAAGTAAAGGTCACAGAAATCATAAAACACTAATTCTAGGCATTGTCCTGTGCTGGCAGACTAGACTATCTACAAAACACCTTGCGTCTGTGGGAAGAAATGGAATCAGCTGTTACAATTAGCCCAGAGAATAGATTGATGACTCAAGGTCACCTGCATTGCATAATAAGAGGGCCATGATGCCTGCAGGACCATCGTCTCATGGGCTCCTTAAACTCAAAGACCATCCCGATTTGAAAGCTTTTTCCTGATCATGGGGAAAGACAGCAATAAACAACTTAACTGACTTTAGCATTTCAGGTCCATATACAAAGAACTTGCCATACGTGTCCTTATCAGATAGATGTTCAGACAACTCTGTGGTTATCTCCCCTCATTTTACTGAAGAGGCTCAGAAGCGTTAAATGCCTTTTCCAAGACTAAACATAGTGAAATATGTAAGTAGAATTTGAAGTTTAGTCTTGCAGTAACAAATTTTATTCTGTTTACCTGTATTCTTCATTTAAACAATAATACAGATATTAGTAAGTGTTAGCTTGAAGATGTACAGTTGACCCTTGAACAACATGTGTTTGAACTGCATGGATACACTTCTACAAGGATTTTTTCTATAAATACTCATACTGTTTTTGATCCATGGTGGGGGGGGGCACAGGTTGACAGATGCAGATGGCTGACTATATGCATTGTTCTATGCCATTTTATATAGGGGACTTGGCCACCTGCAGATTTTGGTACCCATGGGTAGGTCCTCAAAACAATCCCCACAGATACTGAAGGACAACTTAAGATTTGGGGGAGTCAAAATATATACATGGATTTTCAATGGCAAGGGGGTCAGCACCCCAAACTCCCACATGGTTCAAGGGTCAAATTTGGCAAATTAAAATCTGATATTTACCAATAAAGAAAACTCTGTATGCCAACATCATTTGATCAAAATTATAATATGCATATATCATAATCATACAGACCCTGAAAAAAATACTTTGCAATCTTCTCTATGCTGTGCTCATTCAGGAGATTGATGTTTGTCTTTGGTAGTCTCTCAAATCATAGGCCTCCCTAGGAGAAAGAAAAAGAACAAAGGGAAAAATAGTTCCGGTGAAAGCTTTGTCTAGAGAGCATTTTCACCTTCAAAACTTTCCTTGCCTCCAGACCCAAATGCAGCCCCTCTGTCCTTGCTAGCTACTTCCATCCCCTGGGATGAGGCTGTGAATAAGGATGTATGTGAGGATGTGAATAAGGATGTATTATCTCGATGTATGATTTTCCAATACTTCCAGCACTTGTGCCCAAGTTCTTTGATGTGAGTTATTTATACTTAAGAACAATGGCTGAAGATGAAAGCATGAAGACACCCTTTTGAGCTATTTCTCTGTTTGTAGAGAGTAATGATTTGGTGCCATAGGTGATGATGTCATGACTTGGCAAACAGGAATATCTCAGGCACCCTCTGTTCTGTTCTTCCCCACCTCCCACAAAGAGAAATCATCAGGTGGGGGAGCAGATAGTAACTAAAATTCAAATTGTAAATAAGCCACATTAGTTTCTGTGGGTATTCTTGTTTGCTTTTGGAAACGTATAAAAAAACAAGTTAAAGAGATTTTTAACTGACTGGAAATAAACACACCCTGATTAATGAACTAGAGTCATTATAACTTGGTATTAACCATCAGCACTGAGTCAGGAGTCTAGACGAGAGCACACAAGAGTGGGAAAGGGGACTTGCATTTGGGTCAGAAAGTGCAATCACTGTGACCATGTGTCTACATGCACACCTCCGGTTCCTCCTTTGCTGAAATAGAAGGTCAGGCTGGCTATGTGAGTCTATGAGATTTTTTTGATATATGTTCTTCCTGGAATTCATTGGAACATTCTAACCGAGTCTTGGCTCTGCTTTTATCTAATAATGCAGCATGGGTTCAAACACTCTAACACTGAGGGCCTTTAGGGGGAAAATGAGGGTGATAAGGTCTTTCCTGTCCATATCATAGGTTTGTTCTGAGAAAGGAAGATAAAGTGGAGTACTTGAGGTTGATAAATACATGCACCACACTCTGCAACTGCATTTAGTAACAGTGGAAGCCACAGTTAGTGCTGCTAGCCAGCTCCTTACCCCTATGTGGATACCCCATAAATAGATATCAACTATTTATGTTGATATTACATACACATTCATATAAACTCACTGAAGTCCAGAGTCACTATTTAATATTTCATCTATCTCACACATGACTTGTAGAAGTTCACAACATCACCAAATCTCAGACTCTAATATAAAAACTAGCAGAGCAAAGTGCAACACATCATAGGCTGGACAGTAGGAAGGATCCACATGTAACCCTTCACCTGACCTCACTGACTTTTGTCAAGTTTCCTAAATTCTCTGATCCTCAGCTTCTTTATCTGTAAGAGGAATTTTCTTTCACTTCTGCTATCACAAAGTTTTTTTGTGAAAATGAAATACGATTCTGTGTAAAACATAAACTTTGTGCTATGCTTTGAGAAAATGGCAAATGCTATCATGACGTCACTTCTGTACCCAGCTCAGTGCTTGAACCACAAATGCGCGGCCTCCCCTCTTGGCTCTTAGGGTCTATGCAGAGATGGACATTAAAGCAAAACATGAAACCACCACACAAAATAAGCAATCACAGTTATGATAAGAGCAATGATGAAAATCTTGGGGTACTGTGGGTGAGCTCATGGGGAGACCCTATCCAGTCTGTATTAAAGCCACACCTTCCTTGGCATAAGGGCAAAATCTGGACTTCAGGAACAATGTCCTCCCTCTAGTTTGGAACCCTGCTGTCTGCTCCTCATCCAGCTTCCCAGCTGACAGGTTAACTCAGGATCACAGGTCCTCCTAGGTTCCCCACTCCCAGTTCTTTGTTCTGCGGGGAGAGTAGCAATTGGCTCAAACTGGTGTAAGACACACATCAGAGATATCTCCTGATGGGCAACAGGGTAACTTGGGCTCTTAATCTTCTTCCAACTTCTGCTTGTCATCGTGTTAGGCTGCCAAGCTGTACTGAAGTCTAAGAAGTAGACAAAAGGCAAAAAGGCTCATGGGAAGAATAGCAGATTGTCAGCATTGCTCACTTTACACCATCCTTGACTTAAAATGTTTGTAATCGTGAGTGAGCCTCTTCTTTAAAGGCCTTCCCACCTGTGCAATACAAACATTGCCACACCATCATTTTCATCTCATCTATTATGCATTATTTTATGCAAGATAAGTAAAATACAGAAAATAGCACACATATATGCTAAAATTGTTTGCATAAATTATACCAAAAAAATGAATGAATTAGAAGAAAAGCAAAGACTAGCCAAAATTTGATCTTAACCAACTTTCAAATTGGGATCTGAACCAAGCATTAAAATCCAGATTTTGACTTTGTTGCCCCAACACCACCAAAATCATAAGCAATATCTAAGCTGGAAGCTGTGCTCCCTGCCCACCATGCCCAGTCCAGTACAGGGAGGGTCACTATGTACAAGCCTCCCAGGCAGCACCTTTGCCTATGTGAAGGCATGGATGCCAGCAGGGCTGTGAATAAACACCAACAGCCTGGAAGTAACTGCGTTAGTTGGTGATGTTGCCTAAAACATCTTCTCCTGATTTCTCAACTAAGAGACAGTTTTCAGCAGAGCAAATCTGGGTCAGTGCATCGTAGGCAGGTGTGTCGTAGGCAGCTTACAAGTTTTGCAGGCTGAGTCCTGTGGCTGCATTTCTGGATACAGATTATTCTTTCAAATATCTTTTATATTATAGAGAGCAAGTGGGTGAGTCGTGCACTTTCCAACATTTGCTAGGAATTATCAGCAGCTTTAAGCTGTGCTGTCGGTGTAATGAAACTACTGAACGTGGCACAGACAAGAGACCTGATTTGATTGCATTTATCTGCCTGAGATGAGCCAGACAACAAAACACCCTTTTGCTCTGAGGCCTACCCATAATATATGCTCTTTTTTTTTAATTATTTACCAGATGGATTGACTAAACAATACGAGAGTGGTTCATATGGGCTACTCACTCAATTTTCAAGTATAGATAAACCAAAGAGGCAGTGCTATTAGTATCCCCATTTCACAGATGAGGAAACTGAGGCCTCATTTACATCACTTGCCTGAAGTCAGGGCAGTGGAGCTAGGATTTGAAATCAAACGTCCTCCTCTCTCTCCCTCTCTCTCTTTCATCAATGAGCCATGACCCATCAGCTCACCACACAACATTCAGAACATCCTAATTGTTTCCAATGTTCCCTAGAGGAATTATCTTTTCTTATGTTAAAAAAAATAATAATCTGGAAATTTCCAGGCCCATAAGGAGCTTGAAAGAGTGCGAAAGTGGTAAATAATAGAAATATTTGTGTGCAGTTTTCATATCAACGTGTTAATGCTTGCTAATGACTTTTAAAGTGGATTTTTTCCAAACCATTACTGTTATAATTAATAGCTTATGTGATTTAAATGCAAAATGCAATGACTATGGCTGGGTTCTTTTCCTTTGTATATTTTCTGTAGACTCTTTAGGGTTCCATAAGTATAATCCTAAAAAATAGGATAACCCTGAATAAAATGTTCAAAACTATTTCAATTTGTGATCCACCACCTCCTAAATACTACTTTCTTTCATCTAAATGTTACATCTAGCACTAAAACTATCAGATGGGAGCACTGTCTACCTTTCATTTTGTTCCCTAAACAGAGCAACACACTGAAATCCCTCTCTTTAAAAATCAGACTCAGATTCGAACACCTCTATGCAGTATTTCTCTTTCGCAAAGGGGATAGCCAAGGGGTATAAAGGAGGGGGAGCAAACAAACAGGCAGACTCTGAGAAATGAATGCCCCTAAGAGGCTGTCTCAGGGGAATTGTAAATCTTAGCCCCCTTCTGAGGAAGCAAGGTCTCCAAATTTCTTAGAGAGAAATTTCCCCCCTTGATACCAGGAGCATTGCAATGAATTAACTAGTCATCAACTGTTTGGTTGGAGAAACAGTTGCTGCCTGTGGCTGAGAGCTCAGAAATACAGTGTGCTGTCCGTTTTGTCTGAGGCTGGAGCCTGGATCCCAGGGCAGATCCCTCCTGCCAGCTGCCCCCCGGCTCCTCCCAGAGACGCTGGCTCTGCCGACCTGTCCCTCCCTCCATGCAGCCTCCTTCTCGACCGGCTCCTGGGCAGCTCGCTCCATCCAAAAGGGAGCTGAGTTTGCAAGCTGACAGGGAATGCAAAGGGCTGGTGGTGCTGATGTCAGAGACAGCAGACAGTTGTGATTGGATCTAATTAGACTTTGCAGCAGCAAATAGACAAGCTCCCTGCGTGATTGGCTTCAAAGTGGCTGGTGCCCAACAACTAGCGGAGGTGCCAAAGTAGAAGCCCTGCGTGCAGAGCCCAGACCAGGAGAAGCCGTGGGAGGAGGAGAGCGGAGCGTCCAGGCTGCCAGCGCACCTCGCCTTCGCGGTTCCTGGAGGTTGGCACTCGCACTCAGGCTCAGATCACAGGCTTGCAGCCCGGAAACAAGTGACAGAACAATTCCAGGCACAAGGAGGGAGGGAGACCGCTTGAGTTCTCGGTCGTAAAAAGTGAGCCCGCTCCCCGATTTGCAGAAGCAGAAGCTTTTAGCAGAGGCGGCAGCAGCGGCAAGAACAGCAAAGGTGAAACTGGTTGAGAAAGGATTCCTGTCCTGCTCTACTTACTGAGTTTCAGCCATGGCATCGGTGTTGGGGACCAGCAGAGGGTCAGGAGGGCTGAGCAGTCAACTCAGATGCAAGTCTAAGAGGCGGAGGAGGAGGAGGTCCAAGAGGAAAGGTAAGGATCTGGTGGTCGGAGCGGAGCGCCTCCTGCTAACTCTCCTCTATCTTCCGCGGTCCTCTGGTCTGTGGGCTTTGCCTGTTTCCAGCAGGTTCCCTTTGGGATACGGTGGGCTGTCAGTGCAGGGCAGAGTGCTTGGGAGTTCAGACCCCTTTGTAAGTGGCGGGGTGGGGGGCGCGGCTTTTGCCAGCCCACGCGGGACAGTGAACAGAGCAGCAGGCTCAGGAAAGCGTTGTCTAAGGGCAGGTGAGGAAGAGGAGGGGGCAGAGGAAGGGGCTGTTCCTTTTCCCTGGGATGGTTCTCTCCCTGGTCACTCCAGGCCATCAGCCCTGCCTCTGACCCTCTCGGAGGCAATTTACCACACGGTGCCGAAGGAAACGCTCACTTAAGCCAGCATCCCTGAAAACGAGGTACGAGACCTCGTGCCAGTTTTTCCATCCAAATTGTCTTGGAAAAAGGAGTGGGCAAAACCCGGGCAGTCACCTCTCCAAATTGGCTGACACTTTCTACTGAGCGCGGTTCCCATTGTTTGTAAACACTAGGACCTACTGAGAGCGCAGACTCCTTCCTCCTGTGGAAATTAATCCAGGAAAGACAAATAGGTATCACAACTTGTTAGTGGGGGAAAAATTGCAAAGCAGAGGAGGAGAAAGAGCCCCTGATGGCAGGTTACTACTGACACACTGTCATATTGGTGCCTTATTACTGATGTTCCTGGAGATCAGCTGCCCTGAAGTTAGCAGTTCCATCTCCAGCCCAGGGCTGCCACAGAGCAGCTGATGTAAAATCAGCAATTGCTCCAACTGGAAAGGCAATGTTCTCAAATGCCAGAACAGCCTGTGCACATCTTGTAAAGATGAAAAGTCTCCTGCTGCTGCCGGTCCTTCCCAGATAGGAACTGGTTACAGACAGCTCTTTGTTAAGAATCTGGAGGACAAAGTTCAGTTCTCAGCATCATTTGAAAGTATGTTGAAATTTTTTTTAAGAAAGTGAATATAGAACCCTAAAGAAGAGACACAACTAAAAGTTGGAAAGACACAACAAAAACTTACCAAGCTTTCCAGTCCTGCTGCTAAGGCAGGATGCATCATCGTTAGGTAGGGCTGAGGCAGTAAATGCTCTCCTGAGAATTTTCGTCTTTTCAGTGGATGAAGATAAGTTTGTGCCACCTCTTTTCCTAACCTCTTTCAAAAAATCCCCAAGTCCTTCACAATTTCTTCCAATAAAAGAAATTAGCCAGACTGTTTGAAGCTATAATGCCAATATCACATAGTCGTTAATTACAATCACATGTCAGGACGGCAGGAGCCCAGAGACAACTTTCCTAAAAGATTTCAGAGCCTTTGTTTTCCAAGCAGGAGTGATTTTATCATTCTACTTTGACTGAGCTGATAAAAGTAAGTGTCAGCCATTCACTTTGTCATCTGAAATTTCATTTTGAAACAGATCTGCTAATGTTTTCCATAAATAACATGAACAAAAAGTGACATCAATATTGAGAAAAATCACAGAATTCAATAATGAGAATAACTTTTAAGAGGGAAAAGGAGGCATTACCTTACAGACTTAAAGTGTTCAGGTTTTTTTATTTTTTTTTGTTTAGTCTATTTAAATATTTAAAATTGAAGAGTATAGAATAATATTTCACAATAAAACAATTTATAGAAATAAAATATATACTGATAGACATTAATGTCTTTCTCCAAATTCACTTTTTTTACTTTTGAATATTAGTCATGCTAGCTTAGGAAGCATTCATTTGGGGAGAGAAAATCAAGAAACCCAAGGGAAGATTTTATTTGGAAACTTAACTGTAACAATTCCAAATAAAATTTTGATATGCAAAACTGCTACACCTTGGTTATCTTGAATATACCAAGTCTCTTAATCCTCGTAGCAAAAACTGGAGTGAGAAAGGGTAACCAGAATGATATACAAATTTCTATTAAGCACAGAGACATGTGTGGGGGCACAATTTCCTGTGGCACACGCTGACTGCTAGCTTGTCAGGGAGGAGAGTCGAATCAAACTGCTAAACATTCACTTTTTAGAGAAAAGCTAGCAGTGTAAATGTATGTGATCGGCGTAAAAGAAAACACAGCAATTATAGGACACATTAAATGTTATCTGCATTTTCCTCGGAATGGATCAGTGTATGTATAATTCCAAGTGATTACAGCTGCTTGGTTATTTTTTTTTTTCTCTTCTACTAGGACAATGGTGAATTTAAATTATGGTCTAATATCCATGAATCTTAACATCAGTAATTGAGTAGACTAGCCTCAGCCTTTAAGCTGATCAAGTATTATAACTCTATATTCATCATCACTTAAAGTCCAGGTATGTGTTGATGGAATTTTATTTAGTAAGGCTGTATTAAGTACTAACAAAAGCTACTGACTAGGAGCACAAAGTAAGGCCTCTTTTTATAGGTAAATAAGTTCAGATAAATGTTAAAATTTTTTTGCCAATGACATTTATTTTACCACCTATTCTAACGAACAAGACTCATTTTGGAAGGAGCGTTGTAACTTTTAGTTTCCCAGTGCTAGGAAATGCTGTCAGCTTTCTATATGCATCTGCTAAAAGTGGCTTTGGTATTTTAATTACCTTTTTATTGTCAAAACAATTATGGGTCCTGAAATAAAAACTCTGTCACTACAGCTTAAGTGTGGAATCCATATAATACTTTTACTAATAAATATAATCCATAGCCTCAGAAATTAAATATTTTCCTGTCTTAGAGGTTTTTTAGTCGTCATCATACCGCATAGGAAGCAGTATAATCTTTAAAGATCAGAAAATATATATACATATAAATCTTACTAGCCAGAACCTGCATTTCTCTCTCAGATAAACTTTAAAGGAGGCACCCAGAGTGAACCTTCGCCCACCGACCAGTTAATTCCCTTCCGTTATCTTATCAAGCCCTGGCTGTTCAGATTTTGCATCTTCTCTGTGTGACATTTTTTAGTTCAAACTTTCTTTTAGAAATTATTGTGAATGATTTATATTTTCTGTACAAATAAAAATGTCAAAATTTGACTCTTGTGTGGGAGAAAAACAGGCAGCTATAAAAAGCTGGAAAATTCAAGAGAAATCACCTAATTTTTACACATGTGGTTTAGAAATGTCCGCTCGGATCCCGTGTAACATGAGAGAGACACGCAGGTTTATTCTGCTTCAGTTGCATTTGGAGACATTGACAGAAAGCTGGAGGCACTGGTAGTTTACAGAGACTTAGCTGCTCCCTGCTCTCGCTGAACGCCCACAGAGCCCTTTTCTCAAGGAGAAACCTAGGGACTGCTCTTTACTTTATAGTTCTGGGCAGAATTATGCATAACCAAATCTGCGTTTTGTGGTCCTGTCAGAGAAGTCTGCCAGTATTCAGAAAGAACTAAACCTGTGGACGTTGTAAAGGTAAAGTGTGAGAGGCATCAAACTGATGTATCTCTCGCACATCAATGTTTCCCTCCTTCCCTTCCCCTCGCTCTAAAAATAAATAAATACATTCTTTTTTTTTAAAAAAAAGGTATATATTTTAACCCGATAACAAAAGTAAAGATTTAAGGTTTTTTAAATTAATATCTGCTCCAGTGGGCAGAGTAAGGGGCAATATTGATCAAAACAGTGCAATATATAAAGAGAAAAAAATTAAAATTTTATCAGTTGATCTCTGAACCATTGGATTCCTTTAGAGTAATAGCCAGAGGAATTTTGTAGGTGTATTTTTAATTATTAAATAGTACATATATTTCGTTTCATATATTTTTGTTCTTTCTTTTATGAGTGTAGTTTTCCTAAAAGAAAATATATATTATCATGAAATGCATTCTATAAATAATAAGCATATTTAATATGTGATTCATTAGTATACATAGTGTATAAAATGACTGAAACGTCTGGACATGTTTTAAAATCACTCCTTTAATGCAAACATGTCTGGAAATGGATTGAGAACTAACACCAGTTTAACTGAAACCGTGACATAAACAGGAGGACACAGTTGTAAGGAAGGTGGATCAACCACTAATACCGGGAGAGGGAAGAAACTTTGGAAAAGTATTGGAAATGCTGTATAAAAAATCACTTAAAGTCAGTCTAACTGAATTTGTGTATTAGCACATGACTTTTCTCTTTTTGAGGCATTTGGCAGCAAAATAAGTTAACTCTTGAAATTTAGATATTGTTGCAGGGCAATCAGTTACACAGAGTTTTAGAAAAGTGAAGACGAATTTTGGGAACCCCAGTCCAAGGTGTAGCTCTGTAAAAGTGAGCTGAGAGCCTCAGGACCGTGGGGGAAGGACCGGGAGCTGAACGCTGTGAAACGTACATAAAAAGCAGGCAAAAGGATCAGAATCAAGGAGGGTGGATGAATAACAGAGGCAGGCTTGTTGTGAAATGAAGTTCCATAAAAAGTTAATGAAGTAGGAGAGCGTGCCAAGGATGGAGGTGGCGAGGCTGTGCAGATCTGCACCCCCTGCCACGCCGAACCAGCAAACCTCCGTGTGGCTAGTGGGCACACAGCTCTCTGCGCCGCGGCCACACAGCCTGCTCACCCCACTCCCCTCACTCTCTGACAGCTCAGGGGAAGGGCTGGATTTACTGATAAAATTAAATTGATTAAACAGTCCGCCTTCATCTAATGATGCAGGGCTTTTTTTTTTTTTTTTTTCCCTCGCTTTTTAGAATTTGTATTTACCTCTGGTTTCTGGTGACTTGTGTAATAGCAGTGCTTTGCGATTGCTTCAAGGGCATTAGACACAATGAGTGGACGTGAATTTAGAATAAAAATATGAGATTCGTGTATGCATGTCTAAATCGTGGTGATTCGGTTATTGCAGAAGTGCTATCCCAGAAGAGTGCTGTGTAAGGAAATGCAGAATTAGGAAATTGAACTTTTCCTTTTTGAGGGATGGGAAAATAGCTTGCATTCTGAAAACATCCAATTTTAAATATAAATGTATATATACATATATATCACGTGTTTATTGCTGTGTGTGTATATGTGTACACATACATACACAGCAAAGGCAGTTAAAACATTTGAACCATTTTTATATCTGCTGCTTCTTTTTCTAAAATGCTAGAAAGTAGTCAGTGTTTTTGGAATATGAACAGTTTTGGGCAACTTATAAAACCAAAAATGATTATACTACTTTGTTCTTCATCATTTAAATAGACTCTACATTGGTAACTTGGCCTCTTAGTCACTACCAAACAAGATATCTGAAAGGATATGTTTCCACATGGTAAGCAAGATTTTAAAAAAACTTACTATCACCATTTCAAAACTAAAAATAATAATGATGGTAATAAAGCAAATGCCAGGTGAAATATGAAAAGCACAGATGTCCTTCACAAAACATTCAAACTATTTAGTGTCAGCAATTCCCGTGTGGCCATATACTGCGAGAAAAAGCCACATAGCAATGTATAGGCTGAGTTGTGGGAAAAAAATAAGAGATTCATGTTTGTTAAGCATCTGTAACTAGAGTGAACTTGAATTAATCTGTATCTTTTCAATTAAATGTTTTTCCTCCACTGAAATACAGAAATACATGTTGTTAAATACTTGACTATGCAAAGAAAATTGTTTATTCCTAGCTATCAATATATTATAATTCATTTGACAATGTGCCTTTAACAAATAAAGGGACATTACTTTCAAAAAGAAGGAAACGGGTCTGTTTCAATGTCAGTCCACATGTACGTGTAACATGCTCCCGTGTACCCTTAGAAACAGGAAAAGGAGATGCGTTTGGAAATTTAAAAATGTATGATCCTGTGCTTGCCTGTGTAACACTCGGTGCTAAGACATCCCTATTTGGAGATCAAACTTCTGTTCACTTGATTATTTTATTTAAAAGGAGTGAGGGCTAAAGTATCCAACTTCCTGACTTTGTGTATTCAGTCACACAGCAAATGTGGCTCCTGGAGCCCCAGTCTCCTGCTAATTTATGAGTGAGTTAATTTCCCAGGAAAGGCATCAAAGAATTAGCAACCTGGAGAAGGATATGTTTGCTTTTTAAGAGGTCTGTAATTTTCCCGAAAATAAACCTGGCCAGTTGCAAAAACAGATTTTTTTTTTCTGAAGAATAATAAATATTTGGAAATAAAGAGCTAATCAGAGTTCCTGCACCTCTCCATACACTGTGGCTATTTAGTCATTTTTTAAATTCTAGTTACAGGTATTGAGAATGAAGAACCGCTAAATAATTTCACTTTGTTGTTTTATTGTTGGGAAGGAACACAGTTAGTATCTGGTTTTTTGGTAATAAAGTGTCTAGTAAATGTCATCTTTGTGTCATAAAATACATATATATGCAAATTCACTATGATCTCTTTTAAATTATGAAAATTACCAATAGTTAGTGTTAACATTTTTAAATCTCAAAAACTAGCAGATAGGTAATATAAACGTTATACTCACGTTAAAGAGGGGATTTCAAGCTTGATTAAGAAACAGTGTTCATAAATGGAGCGTTTACAGAAACAATGCAAAGGAGCATTTCAGTTTAAGACAGAACAGACATATACCAAGGCTCAGGTGACTTGTAAATTTCAGATCATTACCTTTGAATTCCTAAGAGATGAAATTTTAAAGGCTTTTTAAAGATGTGTACACTTAAAGTGACAGGGTTGAAGGTGGCTGATGGCATTGCTTCGATGCAGAGAAGGCCGTTAGATTCGCGTGCTTCTGTAACTGCTAATGCACTTCCAACATGAATGCTCACAGCACTGGTCTGAAATTGAAGAGACCTAGCTCTCTCTCCACACCTGCATGATCAAAATCTCCTGTGGATTAGAGGGAGAAGTCACCAGTGGAGACAAAGGGCAGAATAGGACAGGTATTATTTCTAAAGTGAACTACCTGTTCACTTTAGCTAAAATCTGGTTACCTCCATCCCACTGAGCACTTTTGTAACGGTGCCCACAGAGAACTTATTTACAAGAAAGATCAAGGCTTCTTTCTGTTGCCATGACTTCACCATTTGGATAATAAATAAAACTCATCTTGCTCAGAATATATTAGTAAACCCTCTTTTCTGGAGTTTCCACTCTATGAAGTAAATCTTACACCTAAATGATAGCTCAACACTTCCAGATGATTTGCACATAATAGAAAGTGTTTCTTTACTCATCTCAACCAGGATGTGCATTGAGGAATTTTATAGATTTAATTAATCTTTGCTGCTCCATTTAGTTCCGATGAAACCTCCAATTCTTGTTTCCTACAGCCGACAGATGGAAGATCTGCCTCGTCATTTTGTAATGTCTTCCATGATTTCTCAAATATGTCTTCTCAAAGTGATATTAAAACAGAATGGTGTTAACTCTATTCTCTGAAGCTGGAGAGGGGGGCGGTCACTACTGGAAAACACTCACCCAGTCCCTTCCACGGTTAAAAACAAACAAAAAAGTGGGGGCGGTGCTGTTTCTGAGAAGCAGGACTTGAGAATCAGAACAGACTAGCTCAAAGCATACACCCTGGACACCAAATAATTGATTTACAAATTATTTTACCACGCTAAGTCCATCAGAAGTACACAGATTTCATCTGTTGAAAATGAATGCAATATTTCCTAAAAAGTTTAATTGCTTTTGGAAAAGTGCAATTTAATAAACATGACAGAAACATCAACAAAATAGATGTTGACCTCCTGTGCACTCAAGTCTGGCTGGGTTCACTCATCCCTGTCTACAACAGATGCTCCGCTTGCGTCTGGCTGAGAGCTGTGGAAATAGCTGTGTCCTTAAAGGAAACACACGCTCTCTCTTTATTAGACTGCATTCTGACCTGAGAGCTGAAACAAAATGCGTACAAGCTCATGTATTATCTGGCATGTACAACTTAAAAATAAAAGACTTTTATAAATTTGGGTAGGGGCAAAAAATATTCAAATTACACTGTTTACTATTCCTTAAGATAAATAAAAACATACAGGGCCTAATTTAACCACAGATATGAAGATGTTACATTTGTGCTTCAACTCTAAATATTAACTCTGTAGATGGAATGTATAAAGGACTACCCAGATTCTAACAGAATTGTAACAGAAAGTGATTTTTTTCACTCAAAACATATGGTTCAAGGAAAATGTTTTTTTTTAATCAGATGAGTCCATGCTGCTAATTTTCTTTCTGAAGAAGAAACAATTTTGAAATAAAAATCATTGCTACATCCCTGGGAAAAATACCAGGATAAACAGTAGCTTTATTAAAAAAAAAAAAAAAAAAAAACACTTGAAGATGGGAAATACATGAACTTTGACAGCCCTCGAAAGATATTGAACTAAGAGATACAGTTCTGATGTGCAGTAAATGTCACTGTAGTCCTTACACCGCTCCACCTCCAAGAACTACAGATGGAAAGCTGTTCAGCGCTGAGTGAAATTCAGGGAAATAATTACTCGTTAAACATTTAGAATGACAAGGTTTTTCACTTTAGATCCAACATATTTGAGAGTTCATATAATTTTATGTTGTTACTTGAGGTTTTTGTCCAATCATTTTAAGGAATAATTTGGGCTTTTATATGAGATAATGAATGGAATTCAAGCTATTAATAATTACATGTTTGTGTTTTTCATAAAATGCTAAAATGTGCATGCAACATATAGAGATGACAGATTGAAGTATTTATTAAAATAATGAAATTTGAAATATTAAGATTCTCTAACACTGGAACAGCAGAAGTCTAATATATACTTATTTTTAGACAAACATTTAAAAAATTATGTAAAAAAATTTTTGCCTAAACTTCTGAGAGCACAAATGCCTTAAGAAATAGTGAAAAATGGCCTTTACTTATGATCATCCTTTTTGGTTGAGGAAAACATTAATTGTAAAGGTTTTAAAACATTGTTTTTAAAAATTTGTTCATAGTTTACACACAGAAGTGAAATAAATTTTTTTGTCTTTGACACTAATAAAACATAATCTGTCCTTTTACATCATAAAACAAGAGAGAAATAAAAACCGTGGTGGTATGAAGGGATTTTAATTGGGGATGGGGGTAGGTGAGAGAGACAGAGGCAGAGAGCACCAGAGAAGGGCGGGAAGAAAAGGGATCAATTCGGAAGTCTCCTTCTTCCTGCGCTCTCTGTTCAGATTTCATCTTCCTGCATTGTGTGCTCTGTATCTTCCAAACAGAAGGGGCTCTTGATTTAAAAGTATAGGGCATGCTATCTAACTCTGCTGTTTGCAATTTTGCTTTAAACATTATATGTATATTCAGACAAGGACTGATTTGGTGTGTGTAAGTACCATTTATTCATTTGCAAATACATCTCCTCAGGTGCCTACTATAGGCTAAGCAAGCAGCTAAGGACAAAAAACATGAACAAAAATTAGCAGGATACTTCTCTCTGAGCTTAGATTGCATATGTGGATACAGACATATGCAAAAACTTCATGAATCCAGGACAGTATTAGATTCTTGAGAAATTCTTTTAAATACAAAATATTGTCACTTTTTTATGGAATTGGATTTCCATTGTATTTATTTTATTACTCCAGATGAAACTCCTGCATAAAAACTAAGTCACTAAACTATAAACTCCTCAAGATTTGAACACTTTATTTCCTCCACAGTGTCAGAACCTAAAGCTGCTCAATTAAAACCTATTGGAAAAATTGACTTCTTTTTTGAAATAAAAATTGCTTCAAGAAATAACCAGAATAAGGTAGTAGAAAAGAACATTTTCTAAAAAGAGTATGTACAGATCCTATGAGCTGTAGTAGTTGACATAGGGAACGCACAATATGGGTAAATGCGTGGGGATGATGTTTGTAAGTCATCTTTGGGATGATGGCAACGAGGGACAAATGTGGCTTCTCCAGTCCTTGTTTTGCATAATTGTCTGCAGATCTGACTGGCAGGCATCACTGTGTGT
Source organism: Anoura caudifer (assembly GCA_004027475.1). Lineage (NCBI taxonomy): Eukaryota > Metazoa > Chordata > Mammalia > Chiroptera > Phyllostomidae > Anoura > Anoura caudifer. Next base: position 153,116 of record PVKU01002756.1, read on the forward strand.
TTGCAGTGACTGCCCAAGGATGGGGGCCATGGTGAGATGTGTGCTCCTAGAAATGAGCACAGGGGCACCACATTGTAACCATCAATAAACTGCTGCTATAGAATTATCAGACATCGATAGCAGATTTATAAAGGGCACTGTCTGGTACATCTTTAAGTCATTGCCACATGAAGTTGGATTTATTCATTCAACAAGCATTGATGAAACACCATTATGTGCCAGCCACAGTGCTAACCGGCAGGAATGAAGCAGTAACAAAAGCTCTCAGAGTGTTCTTTGAAAGAGCCAGAAAGCACATCTCAAGATGCCTCTGGCTTCTCTGTTGTCCATGTGGAAGAGACAGTTTACAAAACCTTCTTCAGAACGTTCTGGAGGCACACTTCTGTTTTCCAAACTGACCACAACAATAGGTGGGACACTCATGGAAAGTGGATGGATGAGATGAAACATGCAGACTCAGATGAATCCCACAGATGCTGCTCAGTGAGCAGCTCTTTGGAGCCTGGCACCCCTCACCTTGACCCTGACAAATTCTCCTCAGCCTCTTTCTCCTGAGCCTCCAGCTTGGGCGTGCACGTGCACCTTCTCTTGCCTGGTGTTTGCACATCTGTCTTGAATCCCTCACACCTGTAACTGGTGCTGCACTCCTCCTTCTAGAAAAGTCCAGGCACTGCCCAAGTGCTCAGCCACCATCTTGTTTCCTGGTTCACAAAAATTCAACTCCCTCCTCATTGCCAAGGACAAGCATTGTGTGTGTCTATGTAATACAAAACTCTAGCACCAGGCCAAGAAAAGTAAATAAATGTAGCATCTAACTTGTGACATAGCTTGACATTCTTTACAACCTAGAACAGCATCTCTGCCTACACATCATGGAAACTAGAACATAGAGTGGCACATCCATTCAATGTGTGGACACAGGATAACTCGTGAAAAAGATGAGTCACTGAACTTTTCCCTTGTTTCTATGTAGACAGCATGTTTCTCAGTCTTTCTTCCTTCTTACCTATTAAGCCTATTAGGTAACTTTAAAATAATTTCTCTCTCTCTCACTCACTCACTTTCTCTCTCCCTCCCTCTCCCTCCCTCCCTCTCCCTCTCCCTCTCTGTCTCCATCTATCTCATGTACATGAAGCAGGACACACGTAGAACCCACACCAAATGTGCAGCACTAAAACATAAAATTCTTTGGTGCATATGACTTACTTGGTCTACTTACTTTGGCAGCATTGACAATGGCTATAACCAGTAGGTCTAAATAATTATCTGTAGCCATACTTAGGAATGTTTCCAAGCTCGACCATCAGGGAAACAATAAAAATAAGAGTTGATAAAATTGAAACCATGCAATGAATCAAATGCTTCATACCATTTGTATATATGTGGGCATAATACCTTACAAATTCTAGAAGCAGAAACCTGACATCAGCATTGTTACTTCTTCACTAAGACTGTTTTATCCTTAATCCACATGGTTAAGGAAACTATCTTCCCTCTAGACTCATCTGAACTGCCCTTCTTTTGCTGTTCAGTCTGAGTTGATCCTTTAAAATGTTTCCCAAGATGGCCTTGACCATGACTTTCTATTCTGAAATGTAATTTACTTATATCAGGATTCTTACCACTAATATCAAAAGCAACCTCTGTATCTGAAAACAGTCAAATTTCACATGGAGATGCAGAGACATGGAGATGCATTATCTTCTGTATTTGAAACAAGTTCCTCCCCTCCAGAGTTCTCTCATGGTGTTGCCCTGGGAATGCCATCTGGTCCTCGGTGTGTTCTTTAGGATTTGGAAGCAATGCTATGTGGTTTATCTTTCTGTAGTTTTGCAGGAAGAGATGGCTTTCTAGTTTAGGTTGATGTCAAAATCAAACCCAAGAGTTGATGGAGAAAAAAATATACAGGGTGTTATGTGGCATTTCCCACGTGACATCCCTGGACACTGGTCCAGGAATGGGAGACATGGAGTTTACTTTATATCACAGGCAAAGTGTGTGAATGAAACAATCAATTGAACCAGAACTGTCTTTTTTTTCAGAGTGTTGGCCTCACCCAAAAGGTTAATAAACACAAGGAGGATAAACTCTGAAAGGGTCATGTAGTTGAGACTGACTCTGCTTCAGTGTTCCCAACAAGCTTCTCTTGATTAGTCAAGCACAAACCAGCAATGGTAAGGCCACTCAACTGACTGCCCATTTGGCCACAGGCAATATGAGCTAAATCTCAGTGACTACAATTTATTGAGCCCTTACCCTGTTCCACTCCTGAAAGTTCTACTCCTGAAATTTGTCTTTGGTGCACCATTTGTTTATCTATAAACTAGGAGCAGTATTTGAATTATAAGATTGTGACATATCTTTTCATATACATTTCATGTGCATATATAAACATATATATTCCGACAGTAAATAACAGAAAGTCATACTTAGCTGACTTATAAATAAACTTGTAAGATTAAATTCAGAATAGGAGAGGTTTTTGCAGTTATTCGTCTAGGTTAACCATACAAAAAGTCTAGACAGACAGTGTATTAGTCTGCTCAGGTGGCCATAACAAAGTACCCCAGACTGGGCAATGTAAGCAATGGAAATTTATTGTCTCACAGTTCTGGAGGCTGGAAGCTGAGATTAAGTTGTAGCAGGGTTGGATTCTCGTGAGGTCTCTCTCCCGGACATGTAGATGGTTATCTCCTGCCTGTGTCCTCACATGGTTGTCCCTCTGTATGTCTGTGTGCTGATCTGCTCTTATGAAGACACCAATCAGATTGGATTAGGGTTACCCCAGTAACCCCATTTTAACTTAATCACAAATTTAAAGATCCCTTCTCCAAGTATAGTTACATTCTGAAGTCCTGGGGGTTGGGAATTCAGCATATGAACTTGGGAAGCAGGGAGACACACTCAGCTCACAATAGACAAAAAAGCAAAGTTACCTTTGGAGACATTTCTTGAAAATGAAAGCATGCTGTTAGGTTATGTCCTCTTTCCAGATATATCATCTCTACCTTAATAACAGCCAGAAAACTCATACATTTCACTTTCATCACCATAATATCTCTAGCATATGAACCGTAGTATCTTAGTGGATGAGAAATATTTATAGAATTGGACTAGCATCAGATTTCGTTCAAAGGCCTGCAGTCGATCCACTGAGCTACACCAGCCAGGACTAAGATTTGAATAAACAATATTCCAGAAAAGTTTTCTTCATTATTTTGTCAAGAACATTGTCATCTAATGGCATGAACCTATGTGAAATTTATTGTATTTTGGTTTCCTCCTTTTGTGGCCCTCTGAAGATCCCCATTTCCAGTTAAAGCAGCATGAGCAATAATAATTCTAAGAAGTGTTCCTTTCTATGGTGTAAATGGTGTGAGGACCACTTCCACCCCCTTGCTCTTTTTCCAACTGAAATAAAATTAGTTGTGTACTTTTCTTATTGGGAAGAAAAAAGATCCTAGGAGAATATTGGTTCAACATCTCTACCTTTGTAGACAAGGGTAGAGAGACCCAAAGAGATCAGTGGCCACTTTGAAGGCTGAATAGTCTTCTGCTCTTCAAACAGATGTTTTGGGTAAGAAGAACCCATCAACCTGGTATGGAATTGAAGACACAGGTACAGAAAGGCTATCATGAGAGTATGGACCCCTGGAAGGAGGGTCTTTCAAGGTGAGGGTGCATAGGGGCAAGAGTGAGTGTTCTCTGGGGAATGTGGAGTTTGCTGCCACTGAAGGGACACCAGTGGTAACATATCAAAAGGTGTGACCAATGCCCACAAAGCTAGGATGTGAAACCAGGATACAGAAGAGCTCATAGGAAAGTCTGGGCTTCCTATTCTCAGGAAGATGATAAATAGGGTGAAAACAGCTCATAACATCTGAGTGAGAATAAATGTGTGTCCTATATGAATATGTGTACATAGATGTGATTATATACATATATACACATGCATATTTATATATCTGTATACAGAGTCCAGCACAAATAATACATCTTTTTTATTATAAACTCTTTTATTAAAAAATCATAAGCATGTAATTCTGTAACATAACAATATCACACTCAAACACACCATACAGTATTTTAGGTGAAATGTTCAAATTAAAACTATAAATTATTATACCCATATTATAACCCTACCAACCACACTCAAGCAGGCATTACCTCTGCTGGACCCTGTATATCTTCCATTGTGCTTTCACTTGTTTAATTAGCATCAGTAACACAGTTTTCTGATTCAAAGGCTAAAAAAACCTTAAACTGTGGAATCAACTCAGACATTCAATGTGTTTATTTTTCAGATATCTACATAATGTATATTGAACTCCAAAGTACATACTAATTATTGCACAAGTTAAAATATTTAAAACTGCCCTGGCTGGTATGGCTCAGTGGATTGAGTGCTGGCCTGCAAACCAAAGGGTCACCAGTTCAATTCCCAGTCAGGCCAATGCCTGGGTTGCAGGCCAGGTGTCCCCAAAGGGGGACACACGAGAGGCAACCACACATTAAAGTTTTCCTCCCTCTCTTTCTCCTTCCCTGCCTTTCTCTCTAAAAATAAATAAAGTCTTTTAAAAAAAAACATTTAAAAATACTTAAGAACTACTATGAATTAAAATTATAGGTGAGGAAATTTTTAATTCTATTTCTCAGTAAACAAGTAGAAAAAATAGCATACTGCTGTGCTCTACATACACAGCACCTGCATGGATAACACCATCCACAGAAAGAAAGTCCATATGAGCCCATGATTTTTTGTCATATTCAAACTAGTTAATATTTTGCAATGAAAATAAAACTTATTACTCATTCAGTAAAATCCTGGAACTAAATTTGAATGTTATAAAATGTTCTCTTCAGATTTAAATACTTTTTTTGGTTGTTGTGCATCTGGATATAAAATGAAAACATTTGCACGACCTTGCGTGTGTCTCTGTGTGTTTGTGTACGGGATATTTCTCATCCATTTTCATGCATAACTGATAAGTTTAATGTTCCAATTTCCTAGATTAAACCAGCTTAGATTTTGTGCTGGCAGTACAAAGTCAAAATCAAGTTGAAGCCACAGGTAAACATGTAGTTCTGTTTTAAATCACTGAGTAAATGATGAAAAGTGGATTAAAGAAACAAATTTGGGTAGAGAAAAGTCAAATAGGACATCCGAAGTCACCATATGATGACGATACTGGAATTGTCAACTTTAAAACAAAACAGTTAAATAATGAGACCCTCTTGAGAAAACACTCTGTGCTCCCAAACAGAACAAAGGGGTATTAACGGTAAGGAGAATATATGCAACTCATTGCACACAAATTGGCTAAAATTGCTCTTCCCATCTGTTCAAAATCTTCTTTATAAAATCATTTTACATAAACACACAGATAGGATTTCCAAGTTTTTTAAAATTCCTTTGTAAACAAATCACTGATTCTCAATGACATTTTATTTATAACAGGCCAGTGAATCCCAACCCATTATGCCCAGAGAGGGTCCCTTGTGCCACTGAACTTAGAGAAGAGAGTGGACTGAGCAGGTTTCTTTAGACCCCTCCTGCTCAGTTTTGTAGACTAAAGGAAGCTCCAGACCCAGAGCTGGAGCAAGGGAAGAGCTGAGGGTGGATCAAAGTACAGATTCCATCCCTTACATCCCAATGGAAAGACCCCTGGGACCCAGAGCCAGGTCTAATATGGGTGCAATGTTTCAACATTATACATGGGATTCAGGTTGCATATGGTAGTGAGGATGTCCTGCTTAAGTGGACTTTTGTGAATTTCCCTGCTGATGGAATAATAATGGATGAAAATTTTTATTTGTATAAATGTCTTCTAACTCCCTACTTATTTATAGTAGAAATCGTTCGTAACCTGAGTGACTTAAAGTGTGTGTTTGTGCAGTTGTGTGCCTTTGCGTTCCATGTTACAAGTATAGAAACAGCAGAACCAGGGCACTTAGTATAAATATAATCTTCCTAGAAGAAAAAAATGCATGGGCAAATTTAGGAAATACTATGATATTAAGCTTGTGTTATTAAAGCTTTTTTAATACTTGCTCTTTCTGAATTCTTTTATATCATCATTAACATACATTTGGTCTTAAAACACACAGTAAACTTACATCTCTTGCAATATTTTGCTTCATTTCCTTTGTTGCCTTATTTTTTAAGTAACTTTAATTCTTTATACAAGCTGAATAATAATGAATCAATTGCTGTACTGGTCAGTCTTTCTGCTGAGGTAGGTCCTGCCAACCAAAGAGGCAAAAATCTTGGTTGAAATTAAGGTTCATTTATTAATACCCTCTTTTCTTTCATTTGAGCAAGTGCTGATTTCACTTTCAGTATTGATCATTATATTCCTTATAAAGTTTTACAATGGTATTGTATTTTTGAAATCATTTGCATCAAAGCAATGGGAAGATCAAATAGATAGTGTTCAATGCGGATGCATTTAAAGAAAAGTAATGGATGCCTTCACTTAAACTTTTTAATAACTTTGAAGATAGAACCATCTTTTTAATAACTTTGAAGATAGAACCAACTAATCAAGTGTCACCAACATAGCCAGACATATTACAAGTTTAAAAAAGTCACCCTGGCTAGGTGGCTCAATTGGCTGGAGCATTGTCCCATACATGAAAAGGTTGCAGGTTGGATCCCTGGTTGATGTCTCTCTCTCTCTCTCTCTCTCTCCTTCCCTTCCTCTCTTTCTAAAATCAATAAACATAAGCTCAGGTGAGCAAAAATAAAAGAACAATAAATATGCTGTTCATTTCCTTCTCTGTTGTACTATTTCCTCTTATTTTTCATTGTTGTATTAGTTTCTGTCCCAATTTTTGCTCTAAGTGGACTGTCAGGCCTTCACCAGTTGTTTCTTAACAACGGTGATCACATGCTCAGAGAGTGCAGTAACCTGTAGTGTGAGATTAATTAGAAATAATGCCCCATTCCACTTTATACACATCCTGATTTAGACAGTTAATCATACAGTCACATGCCTCATAACATGTAAAACAAAACTAAATACATGTATTATTATTTCAATAAATATTCAAAACCCGTGAAGACATGTTTTCTCCTTTGTTATGTTTTCCTAAGGTATGTTATATTTGTGGGGTTAATGTTCCTGTTTTATATTTTTCTAATTCTCATTAAAATATAACATAGCATTTAATTTTTTTAAACATTTTTCACATGCCACCTGAAATCAGCTTGAAGCCACCCTTAGCCTGCATCTACACTGGGAGAGCCTGCAAACATTTCTAAGGCAGGCTCCCACAGTGGGATGTAAGGAGAAAGCCAGTCCAGTGAGCCAGGCCTCTGGAGGAAAGAGGAGCTGCCTGCTGGGAAAGCAGACACGGCAGGATGCTCAGCACCCCACTGCATCCCAGCGCAGACTTGTTACCCATCTCCCCGCCCACACACAACCTGACACAAAAGGCTGTAGTGACTGGACTTAGACCCCACTATATATACACGCTGATATAGTTTCTGCCCTCAAGTCACTGAGCAATGAGGCCAATCTATGCCTGCAAATGAGAAGCACTCAGATTTTCCAAATGCAAAACCAAGACCAAAGGAACGAAAGGGCACAACCAAACCCAGGAACAGTCACAGGGAATGTGCAGTGAGGTCCTGTGCAGTGAGGCCCTGTCTCCTATCCTGTAAGAAAAGAGAAAGGACATGAATAGAATAGAATAACAAAACACACTTATTGGGGTATTTTAGGAGTGTTCTCAATCCTTATGTCCTGATATGAATTAAGAAGGCATAAATATGTCTCATCATTATTCAAGGTATGTGTGAACTTTAAGGTTATTTTCTAGACTTTCTAAATACAATTAGCATTTTATAGAAGTATTCTGTGCACTAGATCCTTGATATCTGTAAGAGATACATACCCAGAGATTTGTGAATCCTAAATCCGGTCATTTCTCCTATGGAATGGAATGCAATGGAGTGAGGAAAAATTCCTAAATGCAGTTCTATGCAACAATGCATCTATGAAAGATGCATTTCATTTTTTGCTTGTTTTTAATTTCAGGATGTTGTCATATATTTAAATTTAACAAATTGTTTTATTATAAAGCTTCTTGGAGCCAGCACATATCAATAACACACAAGGCAAGGAGAATCATGCAGCATTTTCCAAACTTATTTCAACCTTAAACAACATTTTGAGGACAACACATTAATACTTCTCTTAACATGAGCCTTCGATAGGATAAGGTTCAGGAAATGCCCAAATAATTGAGTATCACCTAACATGTTCACTGGCTTCTTCACGACAGGATCTGCTACTAAGTAATCTATTACAATTTTGAATTTATCTCAGACTCCTATTTTCTTCCTAAGAACTGTAATATTTTCAGAACCTTTAACACATTATTACTGCCCTCCTACCATATTGGACAACTGCTGATCACATTCAGGGTTATTTCCCATCTTCTGTTAAGAATCTAAGTCACCTGCCAGGGGAAACTAGAATGGACATCGGCTTGTCCCTGAAGCCCGGGAAGTGGAACTTGTGTGTCCACTGGGAAAGGATGCAGCGCAAGGGAGATAGGTCTGGAGGAGCTTCTGCAAAGCCTAACCCACAGTTCGCATTCCTTGGTGGACACATCATTGCCCAGGAAGGTGACCAGAGCTTGGCCCAGCATCTGGGGGAGAGGGGGCAGCAGTGATGGAGGCATCCAGCCTTGGCATCCCGACAGTTCTGGGACCATCCCGAGCACCTGCTTCTTTCCTCAGCTTCTCCAACCTCTGTCCACTCTGATAGGTGCTCTTTTTGCTTAAAACTAATGGGTTTAATTTCAACTGCTTATACATTAGAAAAGCCTGTGGGGTTTTTTTCAGAACCTTCTAAAAATAACGGGACAAGGCAAAAGCGGAACATCAACTGCAGAGAAGTCGATGTTGGGTCATGGGCTGGGTCACCCACGAGCTTAGATATTTCTCTTCTGTCCAGCAGTTTGTGTGCCATGCTGCTTTCCCATTACTACCTTTCCTAGACACATGGGGCCCATTTTCTTCCCAATTTAAAAAAGAAATACATTCTTACATGTAGTATGAAATAATCTTGAAAGTTTCTCAATCAGTTAACCAAAATCTATTAGTCATACAGTAAAAGAGACTTTAAAAATGAATTTAGTGGCTTCTGTTTTAGTCTTAAACATTCCTTACTTTCAAAAAGAATATTATATAATGAGAACAAAAGACAGATACAATGAAAGTTTGCAAATGGAAATACACTTCCAAATTGAATTTAAAATTTGTGAGAGATAATATGACTACTGAGTGTTAAAGCACTGAGCTTCCTGGCAGCCAAAACGAAAAGGGAAACACAGTGAGTTAGAGAAATCTTGTTTTCTAAAAAGAGCAATCAAACCAGGAGTCAAACCACAGGAAGGAAAAAAATTAGGTAATTTGACTCAGGAAAATATAAGAGCGGATGTAACTAATTGGATATCATGGTTATAAAAGAAACTCATTCAGTTTCAATGAAGCATCTGGTTTTTAAGTATCTGGTTCTGATGGACTGTTCTGTCAAAGCCAGCTTGAAAATGTGTACCCAGGTGGCTGAAGAAGCTCATGGTCTTCATGGGGTCACTTCATACAGTTCAGGCTGCCATGGTTACTTCAAGACCATAAAGGCAGGTATGCATCTTCCTGTGGCGGGAGGGTGTGTATCCAATAGAATAAAGGCCTGATAAGATTATTTAAATGCAAAATGTAAGAGGTGGGTTAGGATCCAGACCTGGATTTTACCATTTAAGGCTGAATTTGAGGATGCCATTTTGTATTTTGAATGCATGCACAGATTGTGAAAGGCATTAAATGGGTGTTGATGGAGACTAAATGTGTACCCAGGAAGCTGGAATTAACCAATGAATTAAAGGTTCCATGAAGACTAGAAATGCTTATTAGATGAATTATTTTAGGTTTGGTTTTTAGTAAATGAAACTAAGATTAGCAATTAGCTTTTAAAAAATTGCGTCTCAATTATGTTCGGTCCTCATGTTGGCCGGCTTCTAGACTGAGACACTCATGCCACAGTTTATGCAAGCTCTTTGCAGTGTCAATCATAAACTCAACCTCAATCCTGTAACCTCCCCTCTTCTTCAGGAAAAATTGGCCCAGGAAACTAACCTCTTATGCTTTCAGATCCTGGCCTCCAATTTTACAGAGAAGCTACTTAAATTTTCTCTTTTTAAACATCATTTGGACCCTGATTCAAACTTGTATTATAGTTCTCTTTCTATAATGCCTGCCTATCCTGTGTCCCCTAACTTAGCTTTCTCTATTTCCTATGAAAGGAAGTAAATATAGTATATTGATAATTAGCTCAGAAGTGACAAAGAGCATGCCTTTTATTTCTTCCTGCTCCCCATGAGATCTGAAACACAGCTAATCTATAGTAGGTACTCAGTTGACAAGTACATGGAATTCTGGTCCACATCTTTGTAGAATAGATTTCTGCACGTAAGATGCTTAAGTTGATCCATAATGGCACCACCTAAAATGCTTAATTTCCATTTTTTGGCCAAACCAAGCATTTTTGGCCTTAAAAATGTCTCTAAAACCAACTGGAAACCTGAGACTAACTGTGTATCACCATCTCTCTGTGAATCTGCATTTCTATGTCTGTATTCACCATGTCTAAGCAACCTACCCTTCCACCAGGCTCTGTGCCCTGCTATCTGCTCACCAAATTGTAAAATCCTGAGAGCAACATGTGGCCTGAATAGTTTTCTGTCCTGATTCTCCACACAGCCAGGACAGTTGTGTTGGTAAGATGAGTGCTAGTCAGGTGCACTGCATGTGTCATTTAGAACTCTGTGCTATTCAGCTTAAAGCTTTTCTGAAACAAGTCAGCCAACTTTGACTCTGCACCTCCCATTCTCACCCCATGTTGCCTGCCAACTTCTCCAGATGTGTTCTCCTCCCAGGTGCCTATTGTCGCCAATCCGAGTTCTCATGGCCCAGGCCTGATTCTCCTCTGTCTTCTTCCAGCTTACACTTTTTCATTTAACTGGTCACTTGTAAAATCTGATGTCATGTAGTTGACATTACAAATGATTTCATAGGAAAGTGTAAATGAGTGATAAAAAGCACAGCACAACTAAGGAGTTTGCTGGTTAATAGGAAAACAGCTTTTAGCCACTGCAATTATAGTGATGGCAGATTTACTCACCAACAGCAAAACTGAGAGAGATCTTTCTGGGAAGGGTGAGAGAGAGCCTTTCTAGTGTCCTCGAGTCATATCTCATAGGCAGCTACCAGCTCTCCATGCAGGAACCACATGTGTTTGTTTCAAGTGTTTTCCCACACCTGCTTCCTCATGCAGGGCATATGGAAACCAGAAGAAAGAAAGGAATGAATAATGTAATTAATACACAAGGTAATTTCTTACCTTCAAACAAAACAGAGTCCATCAAACATGTCATTTTTGCCTGCATGAGAGCTGTGTTGAATGCTTTCCAGAAATATTAATTTTTACAAGATAAAAACTGTTGTATTCTGCATGGAAAATGACATTTGTATAAAGCAACAATTTTGAGCATCTATCATATGTTGAAAGCAAAGATTACATTAGATATAAGAAAATAGTTGTTAAGGTCTCCATCCCTGGAGGAACTTAATCATGAGTTGTAAACACCTGTTTTATATGCAGCTTATAATATCATTGTTTTATAAATTTTCTTAATGGACCACAGACATACATACTTTGGAAATTACTTTATTTTTTTAATGGGTATATTTTGAGCAACAAAAATAACGGGCAGTTTGAGAATCCTGCAAATCCAAAACTAAACAACAGTCTAATAGTAAGTGGATAAAACCAGATAATGTATCTAAGTTTTAACTTCTTTTCAGGGTGCTTTGGAGTTGTGAAAGCAGGCCAGAGTTGTACATTCTGGGCAGTTCTGAGAGATCTGCCACCATCTGGAATGACCCAGAAATTTCTGAGCACCATCCCCTCTATTCCTTACAAAGAAGGAAGCTACATATATAAATCTACAGTAAAACAGACAGACAGGAAACACTTTCATCAGTTATTCTCATTAAAAAGGGAGGTTACTCAACAGAGCCCTAAAACAATCATAGCCCCCATTTGGTGGAATCTGTACTACAAGACAGATCTTATTTACTGAGAAATTGAACAATTGGCCCAAGGCCACACAGCTGGCAAATAAGCTCTAAATGTCTCCAAATTTTTAAAGTTGCCATTCATTCTTCTTTTTCAACTATAGGTGAGTACCTTGTAAAGAATTTTCTATGACAATGGTTGTATGTCAAAGAGCAAATTAATGAAGACTACACCAATCATCAGTGTTCATAGGTGTGCTCACCAGCTTTCATGATGTTCCTATCAATGCTGATAATGCCAAGAACATAGGTCCTCCCAGCTGTTCAGATTTGGGACCTTATACCTGCTCCCTGAGTGTCTCACAGAAGTGGTTCCCTGCAGTGTTGAGCTTGTCCCTGTCCTGATACAAGACATTGAGTTTGTCTTTGGCTTCTCAAGTTAAAAGTGGCAAAGCCAACTTCCCTCAGAATGAATAGGAATCGGGGACTGTTAGAACCAACCCAGAGCAATAGCACAGGAGCCTGTTGGCTTCCAGGGATTACCTGGGGTTGGGTTAAGGCATCCCAGTCTGTTTCAGGGACCTGGTGAGCACTGGACTGACCACACTTTCTAAAGGCCACCAGCTGAACACTCCCCAAGAATTTTCCACTGTAGACTTCCAAACAGCAACAGAAGCCACAGGGACCACAAATGACATCCCAAACTCAGGTCCTTTTGTTTGCTTGACCTTGATGCTGCAACCTCATCAGGCAATCCCCAGAAGAATTTCAGAAGCATGCTGAAATCTTACTCTTCTCCATGCTAGTCTGAACAAGGTGGGAAATACTGTAAGGAGCAAGTCCGAAGTCCCAGTGTGGTCTTCATGGCCAATAAAGACAAGGCTGAAGGTAGCAGCATGATGTAAACGCCACAGTAGCCTGCCAACGGGGCCATAGAGTAGGCGATAGGAGAGGCACACAAGGACAGGTAACCCAGCATCCTCCTCCGGCTCCTACCATGGAAAGGTACAGACTGAGCCCAGGTGGTCACATCCATCCCCCTAAATTGACCAGTTAGGCAAGTCTCTCTACTACATCAGTGGGTGATGGAGCCTCTCCAACACCCACATGAAGGCTGAGTTTCCAAATGCCAGCTACCTCACTCTTATTGATCCAACTTCTGTGTGTGTGTGTGTGTGCCAATTGCAGATACAAGTTTATGTGATCAACATCAAACTCAGAGTTTTGTGATTTATTTTTCTTCTAAGTAATAACTTTGTAGGAAAAAGAGCAATCATTATTCAAGACTCATAAGGCCCATGGTGTCTACTTCAGTACCACAGGATAGTATCAAAGACTCAGATACTTAGGATTTATTGAGATCCAGAGACAATGAGGAAAAATACAGTACATTAGAAATTGAAGGTGCTCTCCTGATCTGAATACAAATGACAATACATATTGTCAGCATGGCACAAATTAATAACTAGTATGAATCATCAGTGATGAGGTTATTGACTGCCCTAGAAAATCTGCAGTCTTGCTTCACTTTCTGAGGACTATAAACCTTCTCAGACTAGGGGTATGGAGGTTCAGGACAAGCTGTCCTCCACCAAACACCTTGGAGGGGAGGTGATTAACACTTGGAGGGGACAGCTCTCTCAGGAGAGCTGTGCGTAAAATGACCAGGGAAGGAAAAGGCAGCTCCTTCTCAAATTAGCATAATTAGTAATTATCTCTTAATAGCCCCACTTGGCTTCTGAGACTTGGCACTTGAAATTCTGCTTAAAGTTCAGTGAGGAAAAACAAATTTCACGCTGAAATGTCTCAATAACACAGCTGAGCTGCCGAGGTAATCGTCTGGTTGAGGTAAAAGGAGGGAGATGAACATATGGACACCTCACGTTCTTCCCCATAAGAACCAGGTATGCAATCATATGTGTTTTGACAGAAAACACCAAAGAAGATGTAGCATTGTTAGAACACTCCCTAGTCTTTGAAGATCCTTTCAGAATTTTCCTCTCTGGGGAGTCATGTCACCAGCTAGGTACTGAGAGTCATTTCATCTAATGAAACATAATGTGACTTCCCTTAGATCAAAAGTGCATTCAAAATATCATATGAAAAAGAAAACAGTAAAATAGAAGGGAAAAAAAACAAATAGCATCCATGTCATAGTCAGCAGCTAACAAATCTTGCACACACTTTCCTATTTGCTTATTAGAATTCAGATCCAAATAAGATTCATAAACAGCCAACAGCTAATAACCCCAAAAGTTAGTGCCTGTGGCAAAGAAACAGATGGACTTATTCTATTTTTTATGAAGGTGTATTTGGCAGGACACAGAAAAGACATATTTACAATTCTCCATGGCTAAACAGCATCTTTCTTTAATCTGAGCAAGAACTACTTTACAATTTGTCAAAGCAATCTTTTAACATTACTTAGCTGCACTTGATTTGTATATCGTAGCAATTCATAGAAAGACTTAAGTATGGCTATGTGAGACTGGTCAATAAACCCCTGGACAGTGGGGATCGGACACAAAGGTAAGCAGGTCTCCTGTTTGCAGCTATGGCACAGACAATTATTCAGTATAGGACCCAGAAACACGCATGGGATACTCACACTCAGTTTGAAGATCTGTGGCATCAGGAGGTTCAGGGTAAAAATGTTCCTTTGGATCTGAGATGACTTTTCCTCATTTCTCCATGTTTAAATGTTCTGCTGACACCCTCCTCCTTTCCTAACCTCAATTATTCCCTCCATCTACTGTCACATGCTCCTCATACTTTCTTGCAACACTCCTGGTCCCATGCCCAGGTTAGCCCACTGTGTTGGGTGTCGTTTGAAGTGGCTCACAGGCTGATGAGTTCATTGTACAAGAAACTATTGAAAAAAAAAAAAGAAAGAAGTTAATATTTTATGGTTGCTTCCTGAGTAGCTCATGTTTTCATATTATTTCATTGGGTCCTCACAATAACTCAAGGAGGTGACATTATTTCATTTTGCACAAAAAGAAAATCAGGTCCTAAAATGATAGAGAGCATGGCAAAAAGAGGGCTTGAACCTACACTTTTCCCATGACAACAGACTGCCTCCCAAAGCTTGTAGCTTCTTGAAATATATAAAATAATTTATAATCATTTTAGCAGCCTTAGTTTTTGAGGAATCTCCATTCTGTTTTCTGTAGTGGTTGCACCATTTTACATTCCCACCAACAGTGCACAAGTGTTCCCTTTTCTCCACCTCATTGACAATGGTTGCTATTTTTATTTTGTTTTGATTTGGTTGCAAAAGCCATTCTGACAGGTGATATCTCATTGTAATTTTTATTTGCTTTTTGTTTGATAATTAGAGATGCTGAGCACCTTTTCATATACATATTGATCATTTGTATCTTTTCTTTAATACATGTCTGTTCAATGCCTTTGCCCATTTTTTAATTGGGTCATTTGTTTTTTGCAATTGAATTATAGAGGCTCCTTATATTTTTTGGAAATTAATTCTTTCTCATATATAATTTGAAAACATTTTTTCTTTCTATAGGTTACCTTATCACTTGTATTGGTTGTTTCTTTTGCTATCCAAAAGCTTTTTAGTTTGATGTAGCACCATTTTTTTAAAATTTGTGTAGCCTCCGCTTTTGATGTAAATAAGGACTTAACTTTATTCTTTTTGTGTGTGTGCATATATAATTTTCCCAACACCATTTTTCAAAGACTGTCCTTTGCCTAATGTATATTTTTGTCAACTTTATCTATGATCACTTGCCTGTATGTGTACATTTATTTGTAAATTCTCTACCCTGTTCCATTGGTCTGTACATCTCGCTTTATGCCAGTGCCATACTGTTTTAACTACTGTTGCTTTGTAATATGTTTTGAAATCTGGAAGCCTCCAGCTTAGTTTATTTTTCTCAAAATTGGTTTTGTTATTCAAGGTCACTAATTTTAGAATTTTTAAATTTCTATTAAAAATGCTATTGAAATTTTAATGGAGATAGCATTGAATCTATAGATTGCTCTGGGTAATATAGATGTTCTAACAATATTGAGTCTTCTAGTTCATCAACATGGGATGTCCTTCCATGTGTTTATTTATATCTCCTTTATTTATCTCATTAACATTTTGTAGTTTTATATGTAGAAGTTTTTCATGTCCTTGGTTAAATTTATTTCTAAATATTTTATTCTTTTAGCTGTTATAGTAAATGGGATTATTTGCTTAATTGCCTTTTAAAATGGTTTAGTGTTTATGTATAGAACTGAAATCAATTTTTGAAAGCTGATTTTATATCCTGCAATCTTAATGAATTCTTCTATTATGTGGAACAAAATTTGTGGCATCTATATGGTTTCCTAAGTATAGGATAATATCATAGGCAAATACAAGAGAGAGACCATTTTATCTCTTCCTTTCTGATTTAGATTTTTTTGTCTAATTTATCTAGCTAAGATTTCCAGTACAATGTTGAATAGAGGTGGTGTGAGAGGGCATCCTTTTCTTTTTCCTGAACTTAGAGGAAAAGCTTTTAGTTTTTCAGCATTGAATATATTAACAATCCCACTTCTGGGCATATATTCAAAAGAAATGGAATCAGAATCTTCAGACATATCTGCACTTCCATGTTCATTTCTGTGTTTCCCACAATAACCAAGTAATGGAAATGATCCATATCTGGAAATGAGTTAGAATATTATTCAGCTTAAAAAAAGGAAATTCTGCCATTTTTGACAACATGAATGAACCTGAAGGACACTATACTAAGTGAAATAAGCCAGTCACAGAAGGACAAAGGCTGTATGATTCCATTTGTATGAGATATCAAAAATAGTCCAACTCGTAGAAGCAGAGACTACAACAATGGTTGTCAGGGGTGGGGTGTGGTGAATGGGAGATGTTCAGCAGGCATAGGTTTCAGTTATGCTAGATGAATATATCCTAGAGAGTTTCTGTATGACCTACAGCCTATAGTTAATGCAGTTTTGTTTGTTAGGAAGATACTGCTCATGTTGTATACTTCTCCCCACGGACTCCTCACACACAAGCAAACAAAGCATCCAAAGTGACACAGGAAACTTCTGGATGTAATAGATATTCTGTTACCTGATTGTAGTGATGCTATC
Organism: Anoura caudifer; assembly: GCA_004027475.1. Lineage (NCBI taxonomy): Eukaryota > Metazoa > Chordata > Mammalia > Chiroptera > Phyllostomidae > Anoura > Anoura caudifer. Next base: position 170,313 of record PVKU01002756.1, read on the forward strand.
ACAGGGTTTGCATATGTCCAAACTTAATCAGATTGTTCCCACTAGGGATATATAGTTCTTTGTATATCAATTATATCTCAATAAAGCTTAAAAACTCATTATGGAAGCTTAAAGAGAAGTAGCACCCTGCATTACTTACACATTCTCTGTCACTGTCTTAAATAAATGTATCTTGATCCTCGATATCTGTCAGTACAGTGCCTTGCTGCAGGGTCTGGGCCAGGAAGATGTAAAGGTGTGCATGCTTTTCTTTCCATATAAAATTAATAATCATATAGTCAGACTGATTTGTACCACCACCCACTATTTAAATGAACATATCATTTCTTTACCTTTGAGGAAAATACTGTGTTTCCAGACCAAAGCTTGGTTTGGGTGTCTGTTCTGGGTAATGCCAAATTAATGGTTTGACTTGGGCAGTCCAGGCTCCCTTCTCTTCCCCTTTTTAATTTTCACACTTCACCATTAACACACAGTATTTTTCCTGAGTCTATGACCTTCCACTTTGTACCAGGCATGGATGATACGAAGTTAAATTAGAATTTCTTCCACCAAGAAACAGAAATCTCCAGGTGCCCAAGGAAGCCCAGGAAGCCTGCACTGCTCAAAATGCCAGGCAGAATCTCTATGTATGTGTGGATTCCAGACCGTGTCCTGCCATCCTTTCCCTGGTGTGAGCATGAGCCCAGGTCTCACTTTTCATGAAAGGACTCAAGTCTCAAACTTTAATGCACTGGAGGATACTGAAGAAGCACAACATGGTATTTTTCGTGATTAGTAAGAATTTTGGTCACTAACTTTTCAGAGCCCCTGCCCCTCCTGTGTGTGTGACTAATCCCTGTGTCCTCCACAGGTGGGTGATAAATCAGGGAAAGGCTTGAATTCGATGCTATTGCAGAAACCAGGGCTTTTGTTCTAAGCTTGACCTTGCAGCCTTCTGGACCAAATGTCTGTTTAGCTTATAGCCAAAGGAGAAGATGAAATGCTTCTGCTGGAAAACTATAGATGAGCCAAACCAAGTCCTCTATGCTTCTTTAAGTACTTGCTAACCCTACTCTGTCATTTGAAGGTGGGACACAGCCCTGAGCCTCCTGTAGTCCCGGATAAATACACCAAGCCCTGGAACAGTGTTCAAAGAGTGCTTTAATAAACAATAATGTTCATGTCCAAAACCAGAGAGTGTTGAAGGCTGAAGAAAAGAGTATTATGAAACTGAGTCAAAACAATGACATAAAAAGTATGGATATGAGGAGAGCACTAAAGGGCTGAACAAATTTCATATCAGGGGTTGAAATGAGATGCCACTGGGTAATGCAAATGTTTGCAGGAAGAAAATCCTAGAAAATAGGATCAGTGAAGATCTGAAGAATCATGGTGTTTATCTACTTCCTCCTCCCCTCCAGAGTGTCCCCTCACAGTCCCAGAGGAGGCAGATATGAAAGTAATAATGGAGTCATGCGGGGAGGTCAGAGGGCTGAACTGTGAAATTGTGTAGGAGTCTGGGGCTGTTGACGAGGAAGCTGTGAAAAATGACCCCTGTGTGGGAATGTGTGTCTTTGGAAATAATTTTGGTTTTATAAGAAATAATTTTGATATCGATTGAATGAAATAAGAAAAATCCTAAACTTTTAACAAGTGAGTGTAGTTCATTTTGAACTGGATGTGTGGAAGGAGGACATATTAAAGTATGATGTTGACAACATCTGGGAGAAGGAGGTGCCCCTCCCCCTACCCTGCACCCTGGGGGAGCTCTTTCATCCATCGGCCATTTCCACAGGACTGTCTTTCTGGTTAGCACTTCCATGTGCGTTCAATGTGCTGAGATCTGTGACCTCAGATGCGGAAAGAGGGATATCCAAGGATATCCCAATGATTCTGCCAATCATTGCATGAAGCCCTATAGTCATGCAGTGAAAGTGTAGAGACACGGCCCCCACGTTGGTTGAAAAGTAGGGCTGTTTTTCTTTAAAATCAAACTATTTGGAGGACCCAGAAGGAATGAAAAATCCTGCTGCTGGAACATCATTTGGGAGGAAGAAAGACTGCAGTACAAGGTTTATTATCTAAATATATAATCACCTGTGGGTTGCCTTCTTTTGGCATCCAGAATCAAGACTAGTCCATGAAAGATGCCGGCAAGAGAGGTGAGGTTGTGGATGGGGACATTTACCTCTGTGTTCCTGTGTCATCTTTCCCTACCCCCTCATCCAGTTCTGTCTGTGTCCATTTCCCACCCCCATTCATGAGACACAGAATCGGTCCACTTCTGAATGGGAAGCAAGATGACATCAGTGATGTCATAGACATACCATGGGCATTAGTCACGTGTTCTGTTTAGGAGAGGAAGGAGCAGGTTGACAAAACACCAGCACTTTAGCAAAGTCAATTAACTAGCTAAAAAGACAAAGTGGACAACCTCGCTGTTTCTGTACATTCTCTTCTTTTGTCTAATAAATGTAGGTCAGTGTTTTATGCTGCTCATATTGGCGTTACCCATTTTAGCTCCACTAATAAAAGCTAATCGCTGGTTATGCATTAATGTGTATCAAACCTCAGATGAAGAATAAAAAATGAGGTAAAGTGGTAAATATACACTTGAAACTCAAGCATTAAACCATTAAAATACTCCCATAAACTGTTTTATAATTTTCCAATCTAATAATATCTAGAGAAGAACTATTTAAAAGAAAGAAAATCAAACCGAAATTTGGTCCCATGGTTCAAATAACTTCCAAATAAACTCTAGTTGTCTCTGAGTCAGTATCTGCAGATGCAGCCATCGGGACTAATTACTGAGGGGATGCTCTGGGTAGGAAACTCCGAGAAAGGCATGACAGGATACTTTCTAGTGAAAAAGGCTCTAGGTCGTGACATAGGTAAAACAATCTACCTGATGGAAGATGTTGGGGAGAAAAAGAAGCCACTCCATGAAACCTCTTCCACAGCCACACCTTGCGTTTTGGGGCACAGTTATATGTCTGCAGATTTCAGTTTAATAAAGTTGTTCTCTAGAAATGTCTCTTTAGATAATTTATCTCCCTTGGTTGAGCTATCACTCAACCATCAGCCTACCTCCCATGTCCTCATACTCCCTGAATCCCTGGCCCTGGCAGCCACTTAGTGCCACAGTTCAGCCAGAAATGATAGTGCTGACCAGGCACGAGACAGGGGCTCACTACAGCATTCATCTGGTATTATTGGCATTGGCCTTATAGTAAAACAATAATTTTCCATGGAGGTTTTCTATAAGAAAATATGTATCGCACTTAATATACCAAATAATATACTCAGAATAAAAATCAGAATTATAGTACTTAGGTATTTTTCTATGTTTTAATATGCTTCTCTTATCCATGGCAAATAACACAGGGAAGCCCTGTCACACGCTACACTAAAAGTTGAATGATGAGTTATTACCTGTTCAGCATGGCTCTCTGTTCTGTTCCACTGGTTCATGCCTGTCTTTGTACCAGTACCACACTGTTTTCATTACTGTACCTTTGAAACAATGTTTGTTTTTTAAGCTGCTAAATTTTGAGATAATTTGCCATACAGCAACAGACAGTAACAAACCTAAAAACTCATTATGGTTTACTAACTCTCACCCCCTGACTGAACACTGCTTCCATGGTGGAATATCATGTGAGATTGTCAAGGTCACTAACAACCCATGCTCAGCCACACTTAACAAACCTTGGTTCTGATTGCAAACTCATATGTAATAATAGTGCTCCAATGATTTCATTGGAGCTAATCTGGCCAAATCCTTTTTTAAATGAAATTCTCCTATGTAATGATGACTATCGCATACAGATGGTACTCAAACACTGATTAGGTAGTGTTATAAAATAAGCATTTATCTGAAGATTTGGAGAAAGCCATCTAATTTTTTATTGTTCTAAACAGCTAATTTCTTTCATTCTATCAATCTGATACAAAATCTTGTAATTCCCTTTTTAGGAGAGATACTGTCAAAGATAGCACCACTTAACAGTTCTTCCATCTTCTCCTGTGTCACCAAATTCCCTCTCCCTATTGGTTATTCTGGTCTTCCTACTGAATGCTATGATTTCTCCTGTCTTAAAATGAATCCTCCCATGTTCCCATCTCCCTTTGACTAAGGCTCCTCACTGACTCTCAGACACTCCCAGACTCCAGCCCGACGATAGCACTGGCTCTTCTCTCCACCTGGAACACCTTTCCTCTAGACCTCCATGTTTTCCTCTCTACTTCCTTTGGGTCTTGGATTGAATGTCACTTTCTTAGTGAAGCGTTCCCTGTATGTTCCATCTAACCCTGCCCTGTCCCTGCTCTCTACCTCTAAACATTTCAAGTTCCTCTAGGATGGGAGTATTTGTCTCTTTTCTCTTTAACTGCTGCATCTCTAGAGCCTAGAACAGTCCCTGGCATACAGCAAGTATTTAATAAATATTTATAAGGAATCGTGACTGTATCTGCTTCCCCACACAATGTACCAACCCCCCTTCAAAATCACTCTGTGTTTGTGTTGCTTTGTTCCCTCCTGATGACAAATTACTGAGATTTCATTGCAGAAAGTTTTGAAAATATAGAAAAGTGTTAAAAAGAAAAGTAAACTCTGCTCTCTTCCTGCTATGAGAAGATAACAGCAGTTAACATTTTATAATAGATCCCACCTGTTTTTTGTTCAAAGTGAGACTTTGTAACAAGCAGATCAAAACATATGACCTGCATTTAATCTGAGTTTCAAAATTAACCACATGTCCACATTCCCACATCATTAAGTGTTCTTCTAGAGGAGGGGTGGTCAGAGTGAGCGCTCATCTGAAACCTACAGAAGAACCAGCCAGAGCTCGGCTGGTGTGAGCCTGCTTTCCTAAGTATGGCACATAAGGAGGCAGGAGAGCACCAAGGGGAACAGTTTATAGGGCCTTAGCAGGAGAGGGGTCATGGGATTCAGAGAGTTTGGGAACAGAGGAACTGTCCTTGGGGATTAGCAGCCATTGTTTGACCAATCTGGACTTTAATCAAGAAGGCACAGAGAGACACGGTGGCAGTTGAGAGGAAAATCCTTGTTCCCTCAGGTCCCACCAACCTCAGTGCCGCAGCAGATTCAGGCAGACCCGCCTCAGAGAGGGGAGAGTTGGGGTCATGAATGTAGTTTATTTTTTAAATGCTGCTTTCATAAAGTGGGCTCCAAAAATTAATTACCCTTGAGCTCAAGTCCGTGCGTATAAAAACCTTGCTGCTTTTCCAACTCTCAATAGGAGGTGTTTTGATTCTATTAGATGTTGGAGTCTCGATCCTGGTTACCTAGAGAACTACCAACAGTCATTTTCAGATACAGGTGATGAGGGCTGTTCATCCACAGAGGGTATCTGTGCCTTGCTTTCACTCTTTACCTTTCTTTCACTTCCTTTTCCACCCAGGCCCCCAAGCTGTACACATACACTTTACACAATAGAATGTATCAGAAAGTAACTAGTCTTTCCACTGAATGGTAGTATATCTGATTTGATGACATTTCTTGTTTAAAATCACTCTATATCATCCTTGACCAAGCCCATGAGAGCAACCTAGAGAGGTCATTTGCCTTAAACAATTTTAACTTCGCTGTCTAATTACAGCTAAGTCTATTTTCCAATCGCCTACTCCACTTCAACTGCCCTTTCAGAGGACTCATGCTTAGGCCTTTTTCCAACATTAGAGATTGCTTTTTAAATTCATTTTCTATTTTGTACACATTCCCCATCCCCACTAGGAACACTAGCCGAGGGCTGTTCTCTGGTGCCAGGGAGGAAATGTTTGACTCTGCTGCTATCGATGCATAGCAGGTTGCTACTCTGACAAGAAATGGGATCTGAGCATCCCTGGGAGGCAAGAGGAAGAAGCTCTCATGGCTCTGTTTTCCAAGCTCACAACTACACCTGAGGGTGGAGAGGATCTCAAGACTTTCTTTGTGCAGTGAGCTGGTGAGGATGAAAGTGGGCAGCTCTGAGCCCCTCGGAGCCCACTCTCCATCTCGGGCAGCTGGCCACAGCCCCCGGCTGCCCTTGCTGCTTATGCTTGTATCTTTAGCGAGGGGAAGAATTAGTGATTCAGGCCATTCATTGGAGGGAGAGAAAAAGAACAGATACAATTTTAAAAATAAACAGATTCTGCCCTAGCTGATGTGGCTCAGTGGATTGAGTGCCGGCCTGAGAACCAAAGGGTCACCAGTTTGATCCCAGTCAGTGTACAAGCCTGCGTTGCGGGCCAGGTCCCCAGTAAGGAGCACATGAGAGGCAGCCACACATTGATGTTTTTCTCCCTCTCTTTCTCCCTCCCTTCCTCTCTCTAAAAATAAATAAAATATTTTAAAAAATAGAAAATAAACAGATTCTAAACTCTAAAATATACACACACATACACACATGCACATATCCACATGCATGCTCCTACCCCCTCTTCTGCCTCATTTATCTCCACAGCACCATGGCCTTCTACCACATATGGTTAGATGGAGCTCAGCACTCTCAACACCTGGTGAACAGGTGAAGGGGTGAAGCAGTGATGGTGAGAACCCCAAGGCCTGGCCTACTGGGGAGAGAGCAGGAAGCTTCATGAGTGGGGTCTTGTGGGCTCTTTGCCCCCTCTAGTTTGGTCCTTCTCGCTAATGAGAAAGCTGAGATTCAGGGGAGGGTCAGCCTGCCCCCAGGTCATCCTTCCTACAGACCCGGCTCTGTCAGGAGACAGTGGGTTCATGTTCAATGTGCAGGGCTGCTAGCACTTCTGTTTTCAGACATTGAGACTGAGGCCTAGAGAAGTTAGCTGACGTTTCCCAGGGCTCCAGTTATGTCTGAGCTGGCCTACTGACCAGATCTTCCAGTGCTCATTCTGCTGCTCCTTCTGCTGCACCAAATCCCACAGGTGCATTAGCTGACATTTGAGGCTCATGGCCCACAAATCCCCTTTGCCCTCACTTTCTGAGAGCAGAGTGGTTGGCTGCCCTCCAGGTGTGAGAGTAAGGCCTTCGTAAACAAAAGGAGCCTTCTGGAAGCACTCCTCTGTTTTCTGCCCACAAGGAGGCACACATGAAGACTTCATCCCAGGACATTCACTGAAAGCCACTGACCCTCCCCATCCAGCTGCACTTGTCTTTAGGCAGCTCCCTCCCGCCCACGCCCCCATGTCTGCTTTCAAAGACTGGGCTTCAACTGTGGATGCACTTGGCCTATTTCTTTGAGTCCCCAACATGTACCTTACTTCAGATCCCTCTAGTTCAAAATACCTTCAGTAGGCTTGATCAATGCGAACATTGATTGGGATTATTTACTGACCAGGTGTAAGATGAGCCTGGTTTACCAAACTGCAGAATGGCACAGACTGCCACCCCCAGTAAATGCCACGGCATTTGTCCATTGTGCTGAGCACACAGATAAACTCTCAGGGACAGGAAAGTACAACTAACTACTGTGGGCAGTCTGTGTGCGGAGTTATAAGGCCCAAGTTGTGTTCAATTAAATACATACAAAAAAATCAGCATCCAGGAGACAAAATAAGCATATACATTATTTATACTCCATTGACCCTGAAAAAGATTAATGGCATATTCTACCTGATAGTTTGCAAGACAATGAATTAGCTAAATATCATATTATTCCAATTATTGTATGAAATGGTTTGCTATTCATGATAAGCATGGATTTCAAAAGCTCTAAATTTCACATCAACCTTAATCAGTATTTCCTTTAGATAATACCTGAAGTGAAAATGTAGAGGATATTTTAGAGAAATGCTTACTCTTTGAAATTAAAGATGAACAAAAATATAACTGTTTTAAAAATAATCAAATAAATATGGGGAAATTTGCATGCTACATACCTTCATAAGATATATATGAGATTAAAGCAGTAAAGGCCCCAAGAAGTTCTTTAGTAAAGAAAGGCCTAAATCCCCCAAGGTTTTTTTAGCTAAAGACTCATTTCTCTGCACAGTACAGGCCGCCATTCTGGACTAGTGTCCTCGGGTACTCGCTTTGGGAACCTTCTAGAGTGGGCTGATATTCCTATGTTACCAGCCTACATTTGTAGGACAGCCACAGCTGAATCTCAACTCTTTAAAAATATTTTAGGAAGTAAAGAGACACCATGCAATGTCCAAATTCTTTCAAAAATTGTGCTAGTTCTAATATTTTTATCAATGAAACTAAAAACTGGAAGCAATTTTCTGTTAATGGAAGCTTTTATCTCGTTTTCCTCTGCAGCGATGGTCCTGGGTCAGTACTGCCAGAAGGGGCTGTCACAGGGGCATGGCGACTCTGACATGTTTCTTCCATCCTACAAATGTCAAATGTGTCAGAAAAATGAATAATTTCAGTATAATTTATAAGAATTTTATCATCTGTGATTCTGCCACTATTTTTTTCATTAGAGACAATATTCTAGATTGTTTCAAGATGAGGTCACTCCACATGGCAGCCGATAAAAGAAACGTCTTCATTTATTTGACTGTGTTGAGTTATATTTTTATCCTGTTACTATATAGGAAAGATGACAAACATGAGAGAAAAGAAAATAGGAGGAACTGCGGGATGGTTTTGGCTTTTTCCGGGTCAGCTGACCCACTCTGCTGCATCACCAAAACTGAGCAGGTTTCCCCAGGAGACCAGTCCCAGTGGCCCTGACAGGCCACTTATCTCATTGGACCTCGGGTTCTTCATCTGGAAAATGAGGTTCTGGGCATGGATTCTTTCCAAGGCCTCTTGCAGGTCAGAAATCCGAGGCGATTATGCTCCCCCTGCTCCCCACAGCCTTCAACAGTAGACAATCCATTTGCTCCCTAATTAGAGATAAAAGGCTTAGCGAACCCATCAGAGAGCCCTCCCGCTGTAGCTGGAGAGGTTCAGCCACGTGTCTGTGGTGACATAGATCCCACTCTCTGATCACTGGGGAAACTTCCTGAGCCTGAAGGCTGAGGGACTCAGGGAAACACATAGAAAAAGGAGGAAATGTACTGAAAACCAACTTTGTCAGCTTGAGAATGTTGTGGATGCAGGACTCAGTCAACTTACAAACTAACTAAAATAATCTTCAACAGGTTGAGGTGGGCCATATAGAATCTGGACATCAGAAGACTTCAATACTGTTATTGCTGTTCCTGAGAAAGTATGTTGGCCATATCTGTCCTGGTGGTCCAGTTCATTGTTGTCCATTTCATTTGTTTATAGTGTGAAGGAGAAGATGTTTGCAGCCCTCCGCCAGGCAGAGGAAGCATGCCCTTAGGTAGCTCTCGGTGGAAAATCAGTTAATCACAGGCATATGTGCCATCTAAGAGGTTGATTTTGCTCAAGCTTACCCCTTCACTTGCTCTCATCATGATGAGTAACAAAGCAGACCTGCTCAGGGGCTGTCAGTGTTATCATCAAGACATGGACACAGAAGAAAGGGGCACAGAATGGGGATTGGGAGGTAAGCAGGGCAAACATGCCAGATTTCATCCAAGGCTGCTGAACATCTGGGATCAGATCTGCATTTAGGAAAGATTCTTTGGCTGCTACTTAGGGAAAGGATTATAAAGGAGCAAGAGTGGAGGGCAGGATGCGGGGCAAAGCCTGTGTGTGTATCTGTGGGGACAAGACTGATGGAAGGTCTAGGAGAGTGGAGGACATTCAGGAGGTATAGTCCACAGGTGGTTCCAAGGACAGGAGTGTGAGGAAGGGGTGATGGTCTGCCTGAAGGTGCAGACTGAGACAAGAGCAGACATTCACCTTGTTCCTCCCTCACCCTTCTTCTTTCCTCTCACTGTTTCACTAGCCCTCAGGAGCCCCTTGCACGGCAGAATCAGCAAACTAGTGACCACCTCGGACCCTCTGACGCATAGAACTAACTGCACACAGGTAGTGGAGCCCTGAAACTTCTGTCTCAGGACTCCCCACTCACCACCCCTTCTGCAGCCACATCCAGCACTTCTGTTTCTTAACAGAGGACGCTTTGAATCAGCTGTAATCCCCATCACATGACAAGTGTGTTTAATATCCTGAAGCAGATATGTTGTAAATTGCTAACATTCAAAACAGCTTGTTGGCATTTAATTAGGTATCAAAACAAGGCTTTCTGTTGCTGTGTCTTTTGCAGGAAACTATCATTAGTTAAACTTCAGCATTGCACATGTTCCTGCAAGCTGGGAAACATGAGCAGCAGAGAGCCCCGTGGCATTAGCTGTGAATTCTCAATGAAAATTAATCTCTCATTTCATTTGGCTTTTCTATAGAGCCTTTTGTCCAAGAATAACTAGTGTGTTAGCATGCAAAGTGTTTTGCTTTCCTCTTACACCCACCAACTCTTTGGTATCTGTTTTAGGTAGACAGGTTTTGCAAAAGAGGTTTGCTTCTTTAGTAGTGCCATTTCCAATAACATCTAAAAAAAAAACACTTTAGATATGTAAGATATATACCTACATAATTGTGAATGTCATTCTGTGGTCACTTTAACTGCCCCAGAATCTGGAATCCACTTGATCTGTGCTCATCCATGATGCTCATCCATGTTAACACATTGATGTATGATCTTATATTACATACGTATGTGTGAATGCAACAAACAAGGCCTTGAGTGAGGATGCTGATTGTGGTACATCTTGCAAAAGCAAATACATGCTGAAAACAGCCTGAATGCCCATCAGGAGGAGACTGCTAAATGAATTACGGCGCACCCACACTGTGGAAAGCGTACCTGTGTCCATGAAGCAGATCTGCCTGTGCTGATCTGCCTGTGCTGATGGGGAGCATTTTCCCAGATGCCTTACTGAGCCCACTGTGAGATCTCTCTTTATATCACATGTCACGTGAATCTAGGTGAGCCTCTGTCATGAAGGACTTCAGGGAAGGGGACATAAGATACTGACAATATTGTTTCTAAGGGGAGGGGTACTGAGGAGGTCAGCCAACTTACTTTTTAAAGTACGTATGTATACTTTCATTCTTTTTTAAATATGTTTTCTATCTGCAATTATTGCATTTATTGGCTTTAAAATACTATTAAAGAGTTATCCATGTCTTAACTTCAGTAATGTGTGGAAATAATACAAAAGCTCATAAAAACATCTCGTGGTGTCAGGAAGGGCTTGGAGGCAGCGCTACAATGTTAGAATCAATGCTCACTCATGTCACAGTTTCGCTCTTGAATTGAACCAGTAAATTAGAAGTTACCTTTTACTTCTAAGTCTATTAGTTTAATGAGTAATCACCCTTAGCTTTTTACTTTTTCTTTTTGCAAGAGGAGTAGACTGAGGAAGTGGGGCTGATGTGGATGGAGTATCAGGACAGAAGGGCGGGGGCTGCAGAAGGTCCCCTTCTGGGTCCCTTGATTTCACTCCACCTGATATTTATTTTCCTAGCCCCAAAATATGCACTCCATCCTACAAGGCAAGTAGCTCTAGGAAAGATGCAGCCCTGCCCAGACCTCAACGCCCAAGTGTTATCTAGAAGAAGGCTCAGGCCTTGAGACAGCTTGTGGCTCCACAGTCCTCTGCTGCCCCTCCCAGTCTGGAAGCTCAGAATCAGTTGCCCCTGGACAGAGCAGTGGGAAGGGCAGATGCAGGGTAGGTGAGGCCACTAGGACTGCCCTGCTGGGCTGCTCATGCTGCGACCTGCAGAGTTTGTCCAGAGAGAGCCCAGACTGCCCCGATGGGCAGGGTCCAGCCAGGCGTGAGCAGGGTAGGGCCTTCTGTGGCCACTGCCCCAAACTTCAACTCCCTTCCAGTTTCTCCACTGGCCACATCTGCCTGGGAGTCAGAGCTGCCACTTCCTCACTTCCCCCTGCCACATGATTAGGTATCCCAGGGGGGTTAGGGTTGTGAGGGTAAATTACACTGTCTGTTAAAATAATTTTGGTTTTGATACATTCTTCTACCACAGACTTGAAGAGAATCATGATATTATAAGCAAAGTGCCATCTGCTCAGAGCCTTTTTAAAAGTAGGCTATGAATCTAAATGACACATGTGACATGCAAACAATTAAACCATTCTATTTAGGACTGTCACTTTATATGCATGAGTAACTTTAATATTTTCTTATTCAAATGTCATTAATCTGGAAAATAGTGGAGACAAATGGGTGGGGTGAGTGAGGTGAGAGCGATCACGTCACCAAGTGTCTCAGTGCTCTGCAGCAGCCACTCACTACCACCCAGAGTCCAGAGAATGATATTATTATTTAAATAGCTCAAGGCAGGTTATATTTATTATCATAATTTTATTTTATGAAGTACATCTATAACATTGCTATCTTGTAAGACTGATCAAGGAAAAGGATACGGGTGTTTTCTGAGCACCGAATTTTAAATTGGAATTTTGGCAACTTTATTTTATTACTTATTTATTAAAGCTATTATTATTTTATTATTTTAGCAGCTTTATCACTACACAAGCTTTGGGGTCCAATCGATTTGGTTACTGGTTTTAGCCCCGCTATGGAGAGAATGTCAAGTCCCACAGTCAGCTGTGGTTAGAGCATGCATGCAGCGATCGCAGTGTGTCTTGAACTCAGCATTTCAGGCAGCTGTTCTTCACACAGACCTGAGAGGGGCCTCCGCTGCAGCGCACACAGGAGGGATCATCGGTGCCAAAATGACCACACGGAGGGGGAGGGGGTGCGGGCGGGGCAGAGTCAGGCTTTGGGTTTAGGCGTGTTTAATGCAGATGAAAAGTAGGCATAGATTATAAATACATGTAAAAATAATAATAATTTCTTCATTTTAGTCATTGCTCATGCTTAATTATCTGAAGCTTTCAAATGTCAAAGTTCAATATTTCTCTTGTTTTGAATGATCATTATGTGGGAAAATGAGAAACAATAAACATGTGTTAATGTTAACATATTAATAATAGTAGTCTTTATATTTATTTTTCAAATTTATTTTTCAAGTACAGCTGACACACAATATTGTGTTCATTTCAGATACCCAACATGGTGATAAGACATTTATACATGTTACAAAGTGGTTTCCCCCTACAAGTCCAGTACCCCTCTGATACCATATATAGTTAATACAATACTGTCATAATAATGGTATTCTTGACCATTATGTAATTAGTATTATAACATTGTCACCGTGCCCACTGTGTTGAATGGTCTAAGACAGAACCTTCAACCTCACCGTGGGCACGACTTTACCAAAACAGTCTGTGTGCGTAAAGACAAACCACGGTGCCACGGGCAGGTGCTGACCCTGCTCCGGAGCCCACCCCATTCCTGGTCCTGCACCCTGTCCACCCATGTGACAGACGCTCAGCTATTCCCAGAAGATGAATGGAGGCCTCACCACCCTGTGGCTTTTGTCTCTTATCGCCTCAACACCATTAGACCTTTTTCTAGTTTCACGCAAATTAACTGCTCATCAATTCCATGATTGCCAAAGCTTGCAGCAGCTGTACCTCTCAAACTAAGATGACTTTAAACCTATTTGGTTTTGACTTCCCAGCACATGATCCTCCCTTTGTTAGACTCAATTGATTGATTCCAACCAGTTTATAACCAAGCCATTTATTTCACTTAACTCTCTGCACGGCCCACAGGAACGTCCCCAGTGCTGTGTCTCCCACACTTGTGGATCGATGACCCAGCCATCAGCCCAAGCCCGCAAATTAAAGCACTCTTCCTGACTAACTAGCTTCCCTTGGTTTCTGTTTTTGTAGAGACTATTTCAGAGGCAGTGAGGAGTCTGACAGCCCTCAAATATTGAGGTTGATTTCACTCAGAAGTGTTTGATTAAAAAGGAAAAGAAAAAACGCTTAAGGGAGATGATTCTATGCAGGTTGGGCAGCTGTGAGTGGGTGTGTGTGCGCTGGGGAGGGGGGTGTCAAAGCCAAGCTCCATTTCCAGGGCAGCCCTGGTCCTGCCCTGACCAGAGCTGGGCCCCTTCAGCCATCACTGCACGGTCCAGGCCCCCACCCCAGCACACCCAGCCAGTCTGCAAACACTTACCTTACTTTACATCATAATTCCTATCAGGACCCATTCGCACCGGCAGAGGCCCCTGCGGGGCTCTTTGGATGTTTTCTAAAGAGGTGCTGGTATTTGTAACTTAAGACATTGCAAAATCTCTCTCCCCGATCTCCTCCCCTTCCTCTGTTGAATTTCTACCACACACAAAGGAGAAAAGGTTAGTCCACATCTGAAAATGGAAGGCAGATCATAGCAAGGGCTTTAAGGTATTTATGGGGTTCGGTTTTACAAGGAAAAAAGAATTTATTAATGTTTGTTCCAAAGGAAATTCTAAATTTTCTCCAGAATGAGTCACTTGAATGTAAACACATTGTTTTATTTTAAGATCTCTCCAGTACATGCCTGCGGTTTAGATTCCATCTAATTGGGTTCTTGAAACTACATTGTGCCTTGTCCATGGGCTGGATATGGTCCTGCCTGTCACCTCCTCTCCCCCCTCCTCGTGACCCCACTGCCTGTCTGCACGGAAAGAAACCTGACCTAAAACTACCCACTTTCATTGGTTTCTGGGTCAACGCTGCTGCTCAGTCATAACGAATCTCCATCGTAGCTTCTCCGATTCAAAAACCTTTTGGAGAAAGCAGCTTCTACGGATTGCCAAAACCTAACCTGTCCCAATACTGTTTAATAGTTAAAAACAAAACAACAGGTTAGAGTTTATAAAATAATCAAGGGTGTTTGGACAGAAGTCATTATAAAGTGGTAAAATGCTATTCTCATTTGGACAGATGGATAAACCTTCAGTTAAAGAAAATCTAGACGTTTTCGTAACGTAGTTCGGAAGTTCTCATGCTTATGTCTGGTGATGTCTAAAATAAAAATATGAAGGAAAGTGTCCATAGTCACTATTATATTCCCCTAACTCTTTTCATTGAGATGAGAAAGAAAAAGAGATATATATATATGTATATGGTGAATATATGTATATATAAATAACTATATATGTGTATCTATACACACATATATAGCCATGCACTGAATACTGATGTTTCAGTCATGTGATTCAATGACAAACCACATATATGCTGTTGTGTACCATGCAGCCTAGCTGTGTAGCAGGCTATACTATCCAGATGTGTGTAAGCACACTCTACAATGCTCACACGACAAAATCACCTAAGGACACATTTCTCAGAACATATTCACATCCTTAAGTGGCTCAACACTGTACACATGTGGACATACATATTCTCAGCATAAAATTCTACTTTGAATCTAAGGACAAACACTGCATTTACTGATTCTCTGGCTCTAAAACATTCTTTTAGGGTTTCTTAGAGGTTCTGGAAGTTTTTCAATAAAAACCTTTTAGAAACTGAGAAAGATGTTTTTCACTGCATTCTTTCGCAAGAAAAACTGTTTCAGAAAGAAGCCTATCTTTTTATATTTGTATAGATTTCAGAAAGACATTATTTGGGACTCTCAGAATATAGCACATATACTTCCACATGAAGTTCTAGGATTCTTACACAGGGACAGAGGTTTTCACCCTCACCTAACACTCACTTTACAGAATCTTCCCACAGCCCGGTACGAAGCAATGCCTTCTTACACCTCAGAACCACTGCCACAGAAAGCATCCATCACCAGCCCCCAGGCCCGGGAACATTTCCCTACCATGTTCTGATTTTGCCATTGGCCTTACCTGCATTTCTCTGCTCACCCAAACTGAGCTACCACTTCCTGCTGCAACTTTTTTTGGTGATGGCCATGAGGTCTTTTTCTCTCCTCTTTCATTTCAAAATAGGGTAGTTGTATAAAGTTAACCCAGTAAAATATGTTATTATAGTCAGTCTCAGTTCCACGTGAGCAAATTGATGCAGCTAGTATTAAAACATCAAGTGCTCCCCCACCTCCTCCAATATCTGTCCTGGGCCCAAAGACACAAGTGGATCTGAGAATAAACTGACTCCATTTCTTGCCTCTGACCTGCTGGCTCTGTGTGTGGAGGCAGCACCAAGGAATGCATTCCAGCCTGGGAGCTTCTCATCATCCCGAAAGTGAAAGTTGCTTCTAGCCACACAATTAGAGGTGGCAAACTCTGAACCTGGACAATGTGCACTCCTTTTCCTTTTTTGGAAACAAATTCAAAATTGTTAATGGGAGTCAACATATGGTTTCCTTCTTCTCCTATTCTGGTTTCTCCTTCTACAATCATGATCTAAACGTGCCATCAGCCTCGTTGGTTCAGACTCCATACAAGAAACAACTTTAATTTTCTCAGAAATAAGTTTAATTTAGAACGAAGTGATATATGAGTCAAAATGAAAAGCATGGTGTACTTGGGGTCAGATATGCCTTGAAATGAATTCTAGTGCCACCATTTGCTAGTAAGGACCCTGGAACACTACCCCACCGTCCTCATCTGTGAACTAGGATGATGTATCTATAGCCCATAAGAAAATGAAAACATACAAAATTATGTATATAATGTCAATCATCTGTTTCCACTCAAATAAACCTGTGATTAATTGCCACATTCAGAAACAATATGCTTCTTAAACCCAATTCCATAGTCCTCCTTTAGCCCTAAACAGTTGGGCTACATTTTGAGGAGCTGTATTGATTGTTGGCCTGCATACCTTTTAGCAGCCTCCTCCTTCCCAGGTCCTTGCCACAGTAATTCTCAATGCAAAGAGAACCACTTCATATGGATCTGAAAATTCTTTCATTTCAGTTAAATACATGCAATTTAAATTCCTTAGAATCACATTCAATGCTCTCAACCCCCAGAGAGATGCCCTTGGTAGACAGGGTTAGAAGGCTGCAGACACGGGGCTCCTCCTCCTTGGAGTAGAGGCTGTGAGTGTCATGCAGCATGTTTTGAATCCTAAGAAGCAGTTGGCTGGATTGACCTGGAGCTGGAGACCATGCTGGCCTCCAGAATCTATGCCCGACCTCACTTAACTCCAGGTGAAATAGGAGGGACTGATAAACCTGGGCCAAAAGCAAAGCAACTTCCTAACACTGAATGGCGTTTTTTGGTGTTACGTCATATGTGTTTATGTGACTGGTTGGTTCTTAAGACAGACCTTCAGGTGATGACGCCTTCTGTACATACATTTGTCTTTAAACAACGAATTGCTTGCCAGGCTGCTTCCTTTACTTACTGCTTATTTGACAAATAATCTGATTGTGACTCATGGCTGAAGATAAACCAGACCTCCGCGTAACTCAACTGGTCTTCCTGCACGGCTCAGTCTCTGCCAACATCAGTAGGCCACCAGCTTCATCCTGAGGGCTCTGTCCACCTTTGATCCCTCATGTTCTTTTTTAAAATTTAGTTTAATTTTATTGAGGGAAGAACACTTACTGTGAGATCTACCCACTTAACAAATTCCTGAGTCACCACACAGTACTGTCAATGACTGTCACAATCTTGCACAGCAGATCTTTAAGCTTGTTCTCTTGATTGATGGAAACTGTCTGCCTATTGATTAGATAC
Organism: Anoura caudifer; assembly: GCA_004027475.1. NCBI lineage: Eukaryota > Metazoa > Chordata > Mammalia > Chiroptera > Phyllostomidae > Anoura > Anoura caudifer. The sequence goes on from PVKU01002756.1 coordinate 187,723, forward strand.
CCGTGCTTTCTCCATTGTCCTAAAGTTCCCGTCCACTTATTTTGCACCTGACTGACTCCAGCTCTTCCTTTATAGTCAGCGGGAAGGACAATATGGGAGAAGTGCTTTGAAATCTATTATAAATGTCTCCATATGCTTGTACTGGGGTGCTGCATGGCACATAGCTATTTGTCTGTTAGGAGGAAGAATGTTGTGTTCTGGCTGAGAGCACCAATCTTAGGGAATCTCATCTTGCCATCACCTCCTGTCCCCAGCACCATCCATCCTGGGGATGTCTTCTGCTCATTAACAACAAAGCTGTTTTCTCCTGTGATGTATCCATACGCCTCTAAATCACAACTTCTGTTTGTTGCCCTTTTACTTGGGATTCAATAGCCAGGAGGGTTGTTTGCAGGGAATTAAACTAGACATCTAGGCCTATGGGGCATGCATTGTATGCAAAATAAATGTGGCCAGGCACCATTACAAAGGTGGTGGGTGGCTGTGCGGGGTAACAGAAGCCCCACATGGGACCATGGGGTCATTGTGACCATCACCTCACTGGAGAATTGCAGGACAGTGGGGATCTTGGAAACCACTGGATGATGGTCCAATTTAATCACCTCATTTTACAGCTGCAGATAAGATGACCCTGAGGCCAAACAATTTGCCCAAAGACACATATAATTTATTGCAGACCCTGGACTAGAATCTGTGTGTCCTAATTCTTAGGTTAGGCCTCTTTTAGTTGTTGTTTTTTTATAACTATATTGTTCTCTTTACATTCTGGACTTTCTTGTAACAGAGAGAATGAAATAGTCACAATGATAGTAATAGGTCTCTTGGAATCTTCTTATGCAAGTTGTCTGGTAAAGGGACATGAGACATTATGCGGTGTGTGGTCCAGCCGAGGGTGGGCTGCTCTGAGGAAACTGACTGAAGCGACATATATTCCAGCCTGCATGACTCAGACATGGAAATTGTTTCATTGCTACTACAAAGTAAACTTCTTCTCCCTGAGCAAACTAAACCAGTTGGTTTATTTATCATCAGGATGACTAGAAAACTGTGCTTCATTCATGAGATGGAGCTGCTCTAGTTTCACATTATTTCAGGTCAGAGGGTGTCAGGACATCTGATACTGTCCACTTCTCTCAGGGCCATTTTGAAGTCATCCTTCCAGAGGGGTCCCTAACCCTAGTAAATAGGCACTCAGATATCACCATTTGCCTCAGGGTACTGTGTTCTTCTGGCAAAGAGAAAATTAAAATTATTATGTGATAATGCAGGTGCAACCCACAGTTATGGAGTTCATAGAATGGGAGAGTTTTTATTTAAAAAAAAATATTTGTGTGTCCTGAAGACGCCCCCCTCCCAATTGCCAGGCATAGCCCAGAGACACTCTCTGTATTGAGTTATATCTGACAAGGGGCCCATGTGAGTCATTTCACCCCTGTGCACCCAGTGACCTGGGAAAGCAACATGGTCCTGAAGATTTGAAGGAGGAAATAGATGGAAGGAGACTTTTGTCTAATACAGTGATAAATCACTTCTCTTATTCTCTCGTCCCCTCATTCAGTGCATCTTCATGGGGAATCCTTGACATAAAACGCTGATGGGAGAGTACAGTCAGCTCTAGCTTTCCTTTTGCAAGTTCACACATACACAAACAGCACAGCCTTGTTTGAAATAAATGTTTTATGCATGATTTCATGAGTCCCACAGGTTAATGCCAACAGCCCTGGTTAAGACAATCAGCAGAGTCAGTATGTAGGAAACTGGACTAGTCCTTGTGTGCATGGGAGTTTGATGAGCAAAAAATGGAAGAAGGAGATAAAGATTATATGAGCAGGAAGAAGGCAGAGTCAAGAAGAGAGTCTGAAGATGTACATCCTGGAAATGACCAGAACACCAACCAGTTTAAATTATGGATTTTGCACAGAACAGAAGGTACAGATAAGTGAGGTTGAAGAAAGCAGAGAGAAAGGTAGGACTGTGGGGAGCCCGGAGTGCTCAGCTCAGCACTGGGGCTGCATTGGGCAGGCTTACTTGATACCACACAGGCTTTTCAGAGAACCTGCCTTTGCTTGGTGTAGGTGCAGGGAGGGATTCCTAGCTTCGAATGTTTGCAAGTAGGAGGGAAGTGAGGCTCACAAAAGAAATATCAAGTAGAAAATGAAAGTAATAATGTGATTAAAGAGAAATTGAATCATCCAATTGTCCACATAGCAGGTATCTCTTGAGTTTGATTTCAAGTAATAGACTGGTTTGCACATTTTCTCCTTAAATAATAGATAACTGGACCATGACTTACATGCTGAATGTGAGTTAGAACAATCTGTGGCTCTAAACTCTGGAATTCAGAGGGGCAGGGGTAGAGAATAATCCCAATATTAGAACTGGAACTCTCCCCTAGGTGGCCATAATGAGGCATTAACATAAAAATGCCTTAATTAACCCGGTCACACACGAGGAGATTTTAAGGGTCCAGGAGCCGCCCTGAGTGATACCCTGTCACCTTGACAGTGATCAGCCATTCAGGCAGGACAGGTTTCAAGCCAAAATAATAGCACAAGCTAAATCTCTCATTAGTAATTCCATTTATGCAAAAGTCTAATTAGCTCTGCTTGGAAAGATATGTGCCTGATGACAGGACAAGGCAAGGGAATGAAGACGCGTTTGCCGTGGTGGCACACAGCACAGGTCTCCTCAAAATAGGGCGCTCATATAATTTATCATCCAAACCAGGGCACTCCTAAAAGTGAATGAGGGCGCTATTAATAATGATGCCAGGACAATTGGCATAAACTGGGACTGTCCCAGGCAACCTGGGACAAAGGGTCACCCTTCCTCCGAGGATAAATGACAAGGACTGCTCCTCTCTGCCCTTCATCTTTTCACGGCCTGCGTCCTCTTTGGAAAGAAGAAACAGCAAGTGTCCCATTTTGTTGTTGAAAGTGACTTCTCTGGAAATATAGCACAGGACGTGTGCTTCTTATTGTTAGAACTGTCCCAAATCGTGACTAAGAGATGCTGAGAGGGAGATGATGAGATAACTTAATTGTGTCCAAGCTCAGTGAGTGTGTAGAAGCCAGAGACACAAAAAACACTCTTCCCTTGCTGGCTGGTGCCCCTGAGAGGACATTTGACTCAGTAGGGCCAGGTCTAGGGGCTGGTCTGGAGTGGGGGCTTTGGCCAAGAACAGGAGGCAAACTGGAGCTTGGAGCACCAGGGATGGAAGACAAGGTGGGAGTGAACATGAGGACAGGAGGTTTAGGGGTGAGAGAAGAATGCAGCCTTCAAGCGTTGGAGCATCCAGGATGCAGAAGGGACAGAAACCCAGTCACTGCAGAGACCCACGCTGCCTCCGAGAATTTTATAGTTGGATTGACCTGCCAGTGCCGATGCTGCTTTAAACAAAAGTGAGCTCCCTGCCATGAAGTCTGGAACTTTCTAACTGTGCTGGAGCCCATGGAAGGGGTTCCAGTGGGGAAGATCACCCCCACAGTCTCTTTGGTGATCATTGAATTACACAAGTGCATGGTTTTAGTTGAGAAATTTTTAAGGTGAAAAGTGAGTCCAGTGGTTTGTAGACAGAGGCCTTTGTAAGGCTTGGCATCAAGACTTTTTGAATAGGTCAGGGTGAAATCTGCCCTGGGGAGAATGTGGCATGGGGTTGTCCCCACTTCCTGACTCAGAGAGCTCCATCCTGTGGGTTCCTCCCTGCAGAGGGCTTCCGTCTGCCTCAGTCCCTCCCAGGGTGTGGCTGAACAACCCCCCACCCCTACATGCCTCGCAGCATCCTCATTACCGCAGCTGGTCAGCCCAGTTTCACTCATGCAAGCACAATCTCCTATTTAGAAAAAATTGTCAGCCTCATTGAAACAAATTTATTTCACCCATTCTAGTATTTTAATACTGAAAAACTCATGCTGCCAAAGTATAAAATGTTTACATCTACAACTTTAGTTGGAAATTTTCAAAATAATCACCTGAATGTTTCTAAGACCTTCTGTTTTGTTCCCATTAAACTCCTCAAAAACTGAAGTAAAAAATAAGGGAAAAAAAAACTACAGGCCATTTAACAGATAATATTGTCATCTGTAATTCTGAGGTAGGTTATTAAAACAAATGGACTATTTTTCTTTAAAGCGATGTTGGAGTGTGCTTCACACATCTCACCATAAAATTTCTATGAGCTTTTAAAGAAAGCACCCAAGTCTCTAAAGTCAGAAGACGTGCGCTGGGGCTTATCCGAGCAAGCCCTGCTGTGGATGGAGCAGCTCTGGGGAATTACAGCCCCCAGGTCTGTGACCAGAGCACAGAGGAGACTCCAGACCCTGAGGGTCTTCTGTTTTCTTCATGTCTTCTGTGGTAGCAGTGGGTTTCAATGATTCCCTAATAATTCCCAATACATATGTACTCAGTAGATTGAGTATCACACCTTTTCTTGACCTCTGAATGTCATGTGTGTACCATCGTGCACATGTGATCCTGTAACCCCGACCATTGTATGCCTGAAGGTGACTCAGGAGTTAGAAATCCACCCAAACACGCAGCACTTTGCTAAAGTGAGCGGTTGTGCTCATATGTGCCCCGACACATGTCTTTGCCTAATGAATGAGTCATTAGGCCCTCAAGAATGTGCATTTTGTTCCAAGTTTAAGAAGATTCAGAGCAGCCTGACCCATAGGGAAGTTGGAAGCCCCTAGGCTCTGGAGCTGCGTTCACAGTGAACGGCGTCAGGCCTGCCCTGGGACAGCTGCCTCCTCTGGGAGGTCTGGAGAACAGGGCTCTCAACTCAGAAACCAACTCAGGTTGCCAGAGCCAATGATCCTTTCCTGTTTCATGAGCACCTACTAAGTGCAATCTGTTGTATTAGACACTGTTCACACCGTCTTTTGAAAGTGGTATTATTACCATCTCAGTTGCTAAAAATGAGGAAACTGGTTCAGAGAGTGTTAGCAACCAGCATGAGATCACATAGATCTCGAGGTTCTGAGTGAGAGTCCTCACATATCCCTGAATCCTACCTGAGACCCTTTGTTCCTGATGTCACCATACAGAAAGCAGAGACACTTTCTGATTTGGCAGACTTCAACTTTCCCTGGATCATTGTTTAAATATTGGGCATCCTAGAGTGCATTTTGCCTCTTTTCCACATTTGCTGTCAATCAGTAGTTAGAACCGAACTGGGGGTTGGTCCTGTTGAGGAGATGTATCTTGGAATAACCTACAGACTAGAAATCAAAAGCAACACCTGCTCTTCAGCATTTCCAACTGACATATAAGCCAAGGGCTTGGCACAAATACCTTGAAGGCTTGGGTTACTTATTTTTGTGCAGTTTGTCAAACCACAAATGTCACAATTGCATATTAGCTTGTATAAACTTTTGGCTCTGACTTTTTACTACAAGCCAGCTCAGTATTGGTCAAACCAGATTATGACAAGTGCCACCTACTGAACAACAGACTGAATGCTTCCAAAACCTCACAAAACATTAACCAAGGAAATCCACCAACCAACCCGATGCAATCAGTCCAAGTCCATGAAACCAGCTCACTGAAATCCAGCTTAAAAGTCACTCTCCAGGGAAAAACTTAGGGCTCATACATCTGAAGCTGCTAGGCTACCACACTTGCCAGTTTTCTAGCATGGGAGATTTAAAAAAATGGTTCTTTCAAATAATCATTTGTTCTGAAGCAGAGAAACAAAAAATGCTGTGAAAAGCAGGCACATACACATGACAGCAGATTTCTGGGCAACCCGCCAACTAGTGGCTCCCACATGCTTTCTGTCTTCCCTCTCACCTCAACATTCAACTCACCCAACTGTAGCAGCTAAAAATTCTCCTACAGAACTTTATTCAGACCATTAATACATTGTTTTTGTACATTTTTCACATTTAACACAGATTTATGTCTACTATCCTAAATTGTAATCCATGCAATAACCCTAAAACTTAATACTCTTGTTGTTTTTATTGTACAAGAGGTGGGAATCGGAGCTCAGGGAAGTTAGAGCACTTCCTAAGATCACATCCCAAGTGGCTGAGCCAGGACACAGCCCAGTGAACCTTGGTGCTCACATGCTTCCCCGTGAACCAGCCACTGGCCCAGCCCTGCATACAGTTAGTGCTCAGCAAGTGGCAGCAATGACCAGTGCCACATAATCAATGGAATTGAGGCCTTGATATTTTTATTCATCATCTTACACAGTGTCAATACCACAACCTCTGCTATTTAACCTGTCTGCTGTGCTCTCCTCATGCTGTGTGTTTTATTATGATAACCAAGCATCTCAGATGCTTCCTGTGCATTAAGCTACATTGCTTTTTCATTTCTTTCACTTCTAATGAACTGTGCAGAAATTGATTTGAAAAAGTCATCATTCCATGCTGCTTCTTGTTTCAATGAGTTTGTTTCACAACTACTTCCCTTAAGAAAAAAATTATAAAACCTCCCTTAAGATAGTCTAAGACTTGGATTTTAATAGTGAATTACTACTTACAAAGCAAGTAATTTCAGTTAATTTGTGGTTAATAATTTAATAAGTGTACATATAAAATGTATAGACATATATACACATAAAATTTATATAATTTATTAAAAGATGAAAGTATATATTTTTAAAAACAAAAAAAAATCATGAAATCACTTTACCAAGAGGAGCTCAGTTAAGTGCCAAGGGTCAAAGAAGAGGAGCCTTCTTTGGTCGGGCAGCAGGATCCCTGTAGGACCAGAATCACTATAAAGTGGCTCAGCAGAACTCTTGATAGAAAGTAAAATGGGGCTTGGCAGGACCAGGCCAGGTTCAGAGGCAAGCCTGACCAAAGACAGCACAGTCAAAGACAGAGGTCTTGTCACCAAGGAAACCGACAGCATGTTTCAGTCCCACTTGTTGCCAATAAAGCCATAAGGTAAAGACTCAGTCCATTTTCAGGGGTGGGGGGTAGAGTGTTTTTCTATCTAGAGTTCTATGATTGTTTTATGAGAGATTATTAATTTGGAAAGATAGTTCTTGTGAAGCTCAAGAAGAGGATTGATACCAATAGAAATCAGAATTTTATCACATTCATAAACTACTTAGGATAATACAAAAATGTCTCAAATTTGTGGCTTTTTAAAACAACTGAGTGGCACTTACGCTTGTTTATCTAAAGGGCTGGCAACAAATAATTTAGGCCCTATTTTGAAGCCTGCTAAGTGTGGGCTACTTAAACTGTCAAGTATCTTCCAATTATGGTAAATAACCTTTTAAATATTCAGCTGGGAAAACAGGAATCAGTTCCAGTGGAGATCAGAAAATTGCTTAGTTGGCTTCTTTTAGGCAATTGTGGTTTATAAATGCATGAGTTATTTTCCTAGGACTATCTCTGGTATTATTTACCAAATGAAAATGTTTTTATTAGCAAAGATGTTTACAAAGAACCCCGTTTGTAACTGGTGTTCAGTTTTGCTTGCACTGTGTGATATCTGGGTTGAGCTTGAACATATCAAATTTGACTGTCTATGTAGTCCTTGATAAAATAGATAAATGAAATATTCACATGTTGTATAGCCTTCATAAGACATGTGTTTCAGGCCTGATTTCCTAAAGAAAAGAGTCAGACATATCTTAGCTCTAAGCTTACAGCACCTGACTAATTATCATGTGACATTTAATTTAACATTTGATTCATTGTCCTGAACTTTCCAATGAGACAAGATTATGAAATCTATGGTTTCAAATTAAATTCTACTTAGGACAATCTATGCAAATAATTTCTCAAACAAATGCATGTACTATAAATGCAAAACCATTCCCTGAATTCAAACACTAATGCAGATGTTATTTCTATCACAATAACAAAGAATTCTCTATATTTCTAGTACGTTACAACAGGGGTCACACACATTCTGAAAGTTATAACCTCATAGATCTTTGCCCAATGGACCAATGTGATTCCTGAAGATAGAGGTTTATCCAACTGGAGATAGAATTCAACTGGTTGAACAGATAATGTCAAATAGCTACATTAATGTCTGTTTAACTGTGTGTCATTAAGTGCTGGCTGTCTTGAAGTCTCAGATTCTTGAAAATATTATTTCAGAATGATGGAAGCTTATTGATATACCACATCTAGGTGTGGATTTATACATTTCCCATGCTCCGGGGCCTTTACAAAACAAAACACAATGTGAAAGAGCGGATTTGGAATAAACGTCTACCCTGGTGTTGGAGAGCCTGTTGTTACCACAGCATTTGAAGTTGTCCCAGAAATGAAAGGTGTGCATTTGCCTGTAGGAGGATGTGGATAACTGGCACAGGGCAAACCACGGAAAGCCTCAGGAGACAGAAAAGTCAGGTGTTGATGTTGTTGGAAATGGGAAACCTCTGATAGTTTCACAAAGGAAATGAGGTTCCAGGATTGCAGTCTTCCATCCGTGTCCCAGCATGGTCCTGGAAGCATCTGTGCCCAGGGTTACAATACAGCCTGTAGACTCTGCTCCAGAAGACTCTGCTTTGGGGGAACCCAAAGACCCCTAGATCTACAAGCTGCCCCTGGACAGACCTGATGCTGAACACAGACAGGGCCCCAGGGTAGTACCTGCCCCCATTTCACTCACTCCCTCCTGCTCCCACAGCAGTCCTCACTCTCTCTCCACCCTGCACTGTCCCAATTCTTCATGTCATCCCTTCCTTATATTTTAAGGGTGTGTGGCCTCCTCTGAACATGGATTCTGGACATCTATGTAATTGATATTCTGTTCCAAAGTCCACTGCTTCCCCACCCACCAATCAGGCACAGTGATCACCTGAGCAACTTAGGCCCAAGATTTGTCACAGCCTGAGGTCACGTGTTACCCAGGAAACACCTCATTCTGAGCCTCATTCATCTCCTGGAACTTGGTGTCTCCTCTCCCTATGGTCTGGAAGTATGACTATGGATTCAATGCCTCAAACTCCTGTCCCCACCCCTCATTCTCCCTAAAGTCAGCTCAACTCTAGTAGGGCAGGAGTCTGCACAAATGTGCTTGTTCCTCAGACCCATAGGAGCTCCTACCCCAAGGCTGATCCTGTTTTCTGGCCCCTTCCCAGTGACCAAATGTGGAGTCTGCACACACACCCACACCTCATGATTTTTAAATTAGCTGGAAGTGGCTGTGAAGGTTTTATATAAACTGCCATGCAGATTTTTAAATATTAAGGAAAGATCTAGGGCAATGAGTAGAGGAGCCAGGGGAAATAACCAAAATTAAAGATGCTCAAGTCGGAAGTTAGAAATGGTCTAAGGTTTTTGTTTCTTTAATTATGATTCCACTGCTTCCTGTGGGAGATGAGGAGCTCAGTCTGGCATCTTTAGTGCTTTTAATGACAAAATATGGGGCCTTGTCCATCTTGCCGTGGTCAAGGTGTATACACATGATTAACCTTGAATTTCATGATTGCGTGTTGTTGATTTTTTTGTTGTTTATTATTTTGGTGCTATGGCCTCCCAAGCCTGATCTATTTTCTTTCTTTTCCTCCTCCTATTTCTTCTTCCTTCTTATTCTAAGCAGTTAAGCCCACACAACCCATCAGGACATAGGATGGCCCAGGGGCATTACCAGAGTGAGTAGAGATGATGACACAGTCAGAGCATCCTGGGTGGGAATATCAGGGCTCCAGAGTCAGCCAAACCCATTTCAACTTCCCATCTTGGCTGACCAAGGTCCTTTTAAAGTTACATAACCTCCCAAGTCTTCAGTTTGTTATCAGTAAATGAGAGATAATAGCAAGTGCCCAGCAGGATGCTGAGATGATTGAATGTGATGATGACTATGAAATAGCTATCATGTCACTGAATAGATGGGAAAATGTCATTAGTAAATGCAGTTCTCTGAGCCAGGGGACCTCTTAATGGGGAAGCCTTGCTATCAGCTTTGTGCAGGTCCTCAAGCCAGGTTTTTGAAGGATTTGGAGCAATAGGAACTCTCATTTATTGCTGGTGGAAAGGTAAGATGGTACAGTCACTCTGAAAGACAGTTTGGTAGGTTTCTTACAAAACTAAGCATATTCTTACCATATGTTCTCTCAACTACTTTCCTTGACATTTACCCCCAAAAGCTGAACACTTATGTCAATCAAAAACCTGCATGTGGATGTTTACAGCAGCTTTATCCATAATTGCCAGAACTTGAGAGCAACCAAGAAGCCCTTCAGTAGATGAATGAACAAATAAACTGAGGTCCATCCAGACAATGGAATAATATTCAGCACTAAAAAGAAATGAGTTGTCAAGCCATGAAAAGACATGGAGGACACTTCAGTGCATGTGACAAAGTGAAAGAAGCCAACCAGAAAAGGCTATATACTATATGATTTCAACTCTATGACATTCTGGAAAAGGAAAAACTATAGAGACAGTAAATGATCAGTGGTGGTAAGGGAAGAGATGGGAGATGAACAGGTAGAGTACAGAGGATTTTTAGGGCAGTGAAAGTACTCTGGGTGACACTCTCATGGCAGATATGCTTTTTACCAAAACCCATCAGACTTGAACACCACAAAGATTAAACCCAAAGGTGAAAGTTGATATTATGCATCAATATTGTTTCATCAGTTGTCACACAGACAAGATGTAAGTAAGAGGAGAAACTATTGTGAGGAGCTAGAGCTTATGGAGACTGTCTGTACTTCTTGCTCAATTACTCTGTAACCCAACATCTGCTTTTAAAATGGTCTATTTGTTTAAATATACCTTAATTAGCTCTGACTGGTATGGCTCAGTTGGTTGGGCATTGTCCCTCAAAATGAAAGATCGTGAGTTTGATTCCTACTCAGGGCACATACCTAGGTTGTGGGTTTAGTCCTGGTAGGGATGCATATGAGAGGCAACTGATTGATGTTCCTCTCACACATCAATGTTTCTCTCCCTCTCTTTCTCCCTTCCTTCCACTCTCTCTAAAAATAAATAAATAAAATATTTTTTAAAAATAAAATAAAAATACCTTAATTATACACGGTAATAGTTTGTTAACTGAATTTATCCAGTTCAACATCACAGTTAACCACATACATGCTACATGGACTTACTTCTGCTCTGCTCTTAATACTTCCTGATATGGAGATGATGACTAGTCTCTCTCTACACCACAGTGAGCTCCATCTGCCTGGATCAGCAATTCTCCCAGGTCATCACTCGGGTTGTGCTGATGTCAACAGTCTTCTGTGTACAAAATGTCCCCTGAGAGACATCAGGATATCTCTGACAGAAGTGAGGACCAGAGATAACTCTCCATTGAGAAGTGCACATTTTCCTGAGCAGAGTTTCTGCTGGGAGGTGACTATTCTGCCAGGCTGTGTTCCCAGACCTGGGATCCTGGAATCAATGTGTGGCTTCTCCTAGTAGAAAATGAGCAGAAGGAAATGGAGCCCTATCAGCAAGGGTTTTCAGAAGTCTTCCTTCTTAGACCAGCTGGAAGCAATGGATGTCAAGGGACGAAAGCTGACCACAGAACCCAAATCACTCAGGGAGCTGCCATCCAGATTTGACAGTTTCTTGAACAAGAAGCTGAAGAGTTTTAGTTGTCTAGAGCTTTGTTAGAATTACCACCCACTTAAACAACCTGGCTTTAACCAACCTGTGTTTCGCCACACAGACCCATCAGTCAGAACTGTATCATGTGGCTCAGCCAGCTGGACTAATAAATAGGGGCCCCATCCCTTCCTTTCTCACTCAGGCTGATGGCTGAATCGGGTTCCTTGAGGCTAAAGGACTGAATCCCAGTACTTGGCTGGCTATCAGCTGGAGACAAGTCTTTGCACCTAGAAGCTTTGGAATGAATTTCTTCTCATGATTTCAGGATACCCCTACCCGGTAGTGGGGGAAGTGCTCCTGCCTGTCATTTCTCTATATGCCTTTCTACTGCATCTTTCTATGTTAATGGGAGAAATATTCTCAGCTTTGCTTTTAAGGGTGATATATTGGGCCCACCAGGATAATTTGGATGCCTCCCACTTTCTGAGTCAGTAAACTTGATCATATTTGCAAAGCCCCTCTGGCCACATAAGGTGACACATCCAGGTTTCAGGGACTCAGGTTGGACTTATCACATGTACACAATGTAAGCTGCTATGATGGAGCTTTATTTGTTAAAGCATCTATTGTTACTCCAGTATAAGCACTTTCCCTCTGAGCCTTCCCCTAATGGAAGTGGAAGAAAGAATGCAAGTCTAAGAGATTTGAGTCCATACCTTCTCTCAGTCCCTTTCTATTTGGAGATTTAAAGCAAGTCTGTGAACATTGTACCTTACCTGTCTCATCTGTAAAAGGCAGCAATTTTAATGTTATATGATGGATGTTTTGGAAGTGATTATGAACACACTGTGGCTGGCAGGTAATTACTCAACCATGTGGGCTCTCTGCACTAGGTGCCTTCTGCATGGTTTTTGTGACATGCAGCTGCCTGCCCTATGTCTTTCCATCCTCTCTTTCCATCCCTATACTCACTGTGCTACCTAGGGACAGCTCCAAACCATAAGGATCTCTTCAGACTAGTGGTAACAAACTCTGAGGCTTCTGATAAAATAAAGAAAATTAGAAACCTGCCCAAGGTGATTGGTCCTTCTCATTCCTTCTCTCCTCTGATGAGCAGATGAGATGGGAGGATTTTAGGATGGGGAAGGGACAGCCCACTGGATGTGGAAATCCATTCTCCCTCAAGCTAGAACCAGAGGGAAGGTGCCAGATTATGATCCAACGTGTGACTTGAGCAGGGCCAGTAAAAGGTGATTTGCATGTGCCCTAAGAGAAACGAGTGACCTAAATAAGTAGTGAGACCTCAAGTGCAGATGTCAGGAACAAGGGAGCTCGGCTGGGAAGAAAAGATGCACCTTTGCTCCAGCTGGGGGTTCTGTCATTCCCTGCACTTGCTCACCTTCTCAATCAGATCAAAATGACAGAACCAGGAGACATTGGGAAAATGTAATCATGGGACAAACCAACCCTGTTTCTGGGGGCCTTAAACCAGGCCCTCTACTAGGTATTTCATTAAGTCTTTATTATTTGCAGTCATCATTTCTGTCAAATTCCATCCCGGGTATGGTCCTGCTAGTCTGTAAACTGCCTGAGGACAAGACATTTCCAATCATCTTGGTTCATCCGTCTTAAGATAATTCCTGGCAGAGAAGTCTCCACAAATGTCTGTTGAATCAAGACAATGCCCCAATGCTGATTAATGCATCTGTTATAGTTTACCTATAACTTTTACTCTGAGAAACTTAGTGAATGCTTGGTGTGCATTATTGAAACGACCAGAGCCAGGTGTAGTAACAGGGAGCATCTCTTGTGCACCCTTACTCACAGGTCATGATAGGGCATGGGGAAGAGGGTGGCTGGAGCAGGAGTTCCCCATCCTTAGATATTCTCAGATACCAGAAGGGACAAAGGCCATGCACCTGGATAAATTAAAGACTGGAGTATGGTCATATAACCCATCACTGGGCAGTGCCACAGACACCACGAGCAGTCACAGATCCAGTGTAAGTAGGCAAGTTTATAAAGGACAGGAAAGTGGGACCAGAATACAGATTTTAGAGACTGATGTTGCTGTATTCAAACCTCCTTGGTCCACTTACTTGGATGAGTAATTCAGACTAATGTGAGCAAGTGATAGGCCTCAGGACTCCAGACTTCTTTCAGGGAAGAGAATCTCCCTGCTTTTAACCAGCCTAATGTGTGTGTATCTGCGTGTTTTAGTTTTCTCTCATGTTTAATTTTACATAGCACCAAGTGTTGAATGTTTTTCTTCAGTCAAGCTGTGCTCTCTGATGCACAGGTCCAACATTTTATCAATGGCTCCCATCTTCTTGAGATCTGCCCTGTGTGTTGACACCAGCCTTTCTTCAACTCCTAGACAGGACAAGAATTTGATAACCAAAGATGCCCAGGATGAGCCAGTGAAGATGGCCATTATCATTTATTAAGCAGGTGTTGGATGAATTGGTCTTTGTATCACAATGCAGATTTACAGTGCAACGGCCGATTCATTTTTCAATTTGTTGTACCACTGCTGATAAATTAACAGATGTCAATTGATTTTTTCCCTCCAGTTCCTTGTTTACACCTGACAGGCCGTACTTTATAGCTGAGCAGTTATTTGAAGTTATAAACATTATAATTAGCAATTTTTTAATTAGGCTGACAATTAACAGGAGATTTTCAAAGCTGCTAATTTGACATGCCCTGCTCTCCATAGTGTTTATGTTAACCACAACTGGAGTGCGTTCAAGTGAACAGAATCATGGTGTCTAGAAAAAAGTTAATCTCAGAGGAACCTTTTCTTTTCACTTGGCTAGTATCAGTGGCACTTCAGACATAAAAGTGGGAATTTGGTGTGATTTCACAGGAAAACAATGCTGACAATACTCGCTGAACCTGGAACAATAGATGCCTCTTAGAAGAGAAAAAGCCCAAAGTACCAGCACAAAAGCAAGTTGAATTAATTGCATTGAGATGGAACTTCAGAGTCACACACGTTTGTGTCTGCATTCCTTACAGTGCTGTCTGGGAACCCAGCAGCTCTGACACCCTCACAACCAAGGCAGACTTCCAGCAAGTTTCATGTGTGACAGCTTGTCTCCTACATCAGGGTTGTCTCAGTGCCACTCTGTGCTGTACTGAACTGATGGAAAGGTGAGAGAGAGAGAGAGAGAGAGAGAGAGAGAGAGAGATCAAGGGAGAATTCAATGAGAAGAGAAAGAAAGAGAGAGGTAGAGAGAAAAAGAAAGACAGAGGCAGAATCTGACAGAGAGGAGAGAGAAACAGAGAAAGACATAAAGGGAGAGACAAAGATGGAGGGAAAGAGAATCAAATGAAGAGGGAGATAAATAGAGACACAGACAGAGAGACAGAGAGGGAGAGAGAATCAAATACAAAGAGAAAAAGAGACAGAGAGAGAGACTGTATCTCTGGGTTTCCAGGATAACTCTCAGGTTTTTCTGTCTACCACTCAGCATAGGATGGCCTTAAATATTGTACTTAAACTTCAAAAATCTTCTGAGACCTGTTACTTGGTAACTGCTTCCAGCAAAGGTGTCACCTTTTTGTTGGGCACATCAAGGGACATTAGAAAGAGATGTCCTGGAAGTTCTAGTGTGGGAGGCAAGATAGGAAGTGTGGTGCAGGGTTTTCATAATCTACCAAAGGCCAAGAGAGAAGAGGAAA
Organism: Anoura caudifer; assembly: GCA_004027475.1. Taxonomy (NCBI): domain Eukaryota; kingdom Metazoa; phylum Chordata; class Mammalia; order Chiroptera; family Phyllostomidae; genus Anoura; species Anoura caudifer. Next base: position 202,893 of record PVKU01002756.1, read on the forward strand.
AATTACTTAAAATTTTTCAATAAGACAAAGAGAAAGTGTTACTTCCATTTTAAAAACAGGAAAGAAATTTTAAGCATAAGAGTATAAATTTTTCAAATTCCATGAGTTATTTCTTGCTTTCTTTTCCTAGGGCTAAATCACACTGCCTAATTGCAAGAACTACCCATTAATTAAAGTCTGCAGCACTACCAGAAACAACTTACTGAAACTGAGATACACCATTGAGCTTTGATTAATAACATCTCAATGCTTTCATATTCCTTCTTTGAAAATCCAGATCTGAAGAAATTTGCCACCCAGAGATGCTGAATCTGAACAGAATCTTTTGAATTGTTCACTTGTTGACACTTTTTATGGTGTCATCTCTAAAAAATATAACATTTTAGAAAGTGGTATCACTGAATTAGAAATCCTAAGCTTCATGAGCACCGAGAGAGAGAGAGAGAGAGAGAGAGAGAGAGAGAGAGAGACAGAGAGAGACAGAGAGAGAGAGAGAGAAAGGAAGGAAGGAAGGAAGGAAGGAAGGAAGGAAGGAAGGAAGGAAGGAAGGAAAAAGCATTGCTTCAGGAAGAGAGAATGTCTGAATTTTTTACCTTCAAGCATCTTGCTTTTTAACACGTGTGTTTTATTGCTCTCTAGTTTGTCCTTATGCCTTTGCTTCTTGGCATGGGAGAAACCCCAGCATTCTCTGGGCTACAGGTAAACTCTGCCTTGAAAATGAGTTTTAAAATACTCCCATATGACAAAGACATTACTTTACAATTATTAGTTATAATTATTGCAATTAATTTGATACCAGTGAGCACACTTGCCTAAAGAAATTTGATTCTACTACACAGAGTTGAATTCTATACTGATCCCACATGCAGTGCACTGAAATTTCCAAATCTTAAAAATTCAATATTAAGTGTAAAATCCTTTTATGAAATCAGAAATATATCGTTCACTAAGCTGTGTGCTTTATACTATAAGGAAACATAGAGTTCTATGCAGTTGAGTTCTCTTTCCCTCTCTGTCTCTCTCTGTGTCTTTCTGTCTCTGTCTCTCTTTCTGTTTCTCTTTCTCTTGTTCCATGGAGGGCTGGCAGGCAATGAGAGATTGATGTCTGCAAAATCCCTGAGTGTGAGGAGGTTTGGGACCTTCAGATAAGCATAAATTGTTCTGAACACTCTATTAACTCAGGATGTTAATTGATACCCATATAGATGATCACGGGCCTCACAAAAGGTGGAATCATGATGTGTATTCTCTTTGAAAAGGCAGGGAACTAAGTCAAGTGTCCCAAATATATATTTTTAAAAATCTTCACATTTTATATACACTTTACTCTTAAATAGCTTCATCTCACTTATCAGAACAATTCAACCTGTGCATTATTTCACTGAGATGAAGTAAATAATGAAACACAGTAGTGTATCTGTGTGGTCTCACAGGACTCAAAACTTACTTCTGAACAAGTGTAACCCACTAATTTACAAGCCCATATGTAATGTAAATGTGAAAACTAGATGCCTTCCTCCCTCCAAGAGGTAATTTGACATTCCCAGGACCAGTCAGGAGCAGAGACGCCACCTACAATGTTTAAAAACTTGCATATCCCAGTGCTGACCAGTCGTGAGGTTCCTGTGAAAGTTGGAAGAGCCTCGGAGGGAGTTCTCTAGTAAAAAAAAACCTTCTCCAGTTCATTTAATTCCACTTTTTCTAGTGCAGTTTTTGGTGCCCTCTCTGGAATCAATCAAAACACTGGTCTTGGACCTAGAAAATAGAGTGTTGGAAAACATGAAAGATTTTGGTGCCCCTTTATTTTGATGGCTGAGTGCCAACCCATTATTGCAGTGGTTCTGTTAGAATAAATGGTTAATCAATAGCAAATTAGTTATAATTAAGTGCATGTTGCAGAGGTGTTTGCCGTTTGCTGATTAAACATTCACTTCTAATGGGCCCAGTGAGCCTGACAAAAAGCCCATCCTGGAAGTGCGTCAACAACTTGAAAGCCTACTTTTTGTCTCTTCCTGTCCAGTTGGTGAGTGAAGTGTGCAAGGCCCCTACAGACTCTGGGATCTCTAACAGGCACCTATTTTCCATAGCATGTGCTTTGCTTTAGTTTGAAAATCAACCACCAATTGTTCTAATGGTTTATCTCTCAGAATGATCTATAGTTAGATTGAGCACATGGATGACAGCCACCCAGTGCCCCACAAAGAAAACCCAAGAACACTGTAATCCAAGCACGCCTGCTGTACTCCCCCTACATTCCCTCCCACTGCCCAGCCCTGCATCTGTGCCCCAGGGACCAGGGCATATCCCCCTGGACCTGCCATCCTCCCTGCCACTCCCTACCTGCTTTGGGATTTGCACTAGAATAGAGTAATAAGCTATGGGTAAGGATGTCACTGCCACACCAGCTCTCAGGGCCATGTGAGAACCATGACACAACCCACAGCTATGCTGTGAGTGGCCATACTTGGCCACTAAGAATCACCCAGGAGTTGTGGGGTTGGGGCCTGGCTTGGCCTTGGAGAGGCAGGATTTGTGGAGTTGGGAAGGAAGAAGTGAAACAGTAGAAAGTCTGATGAAGGGTTTTCTGCAGTCAGAGCAACAGCTCATCCTTGTCAGCCAAAATTCATTTCCTTGGGCCACTGTCATCACCAATAGCCCACTAAAAGCAGCCTTCCTCCAACAGGTCTGTTCTGTGTGGAATGTGCAATGGACAAAACATGAGCCTTTGTCCCCAGGGTACTTATGCCTAGAGGGATCAGGCAGAGAAAAAGTGATAAATAATAAGTAAATGATGGACCACATGAACTGTGGGGAGTAAGGGGCATCATAGAAGGGAAGGAGAACAGTGAGGTCTCATCAGGGACTGGAAGAAGGTGACAGTAGGCTGACAGCCTCATGCAGAGGAACCCCGTGGGAAGAAGGTGGGGAGTGGAGGCCACCACAGGGCATGGAGCTATAAAATGGGGTCTGGGAGATGATGGGCAGGGGCACTCTGTTCTGAGCACAGTCTGACTTAAATTTCAAAGGATTAAATATTGGGATTATGCTACAACAGAGGCACAGGGCAGGTGGCCACAGGGGAGTGAAGAGTGGGGATGAGGAGGGGTAACATGGAGAGAGGATTCATGTGGAGTCTGAGGCTCAGCCCACTCATTTTCCTGATGGATCCTGTGGGGCACAAAGGGAAGACGTCATCAGAGAGAACCCAAGGGGAAAGAGGGGACCGTCCTTGAGATGGAAGGCTAATGAGGTTACCCAGGTTTGGGTGAGTTAGTTCTCTGAGAAGCAGACAGTAGGTGGGCTCTACCACACAAGGAAATTGTGAGGGGAAACATCTGAGAGAGCATGGGAGGTCCTGGGAGATTCTGGGGTCAGGAGATATGATGCTGATCCGAAGTTACTCATCTTGTGACAAGGAGTTTGTGCCCTTTGGCCAACATCTCCCTGCTCATCCTCAGCCCTGGCAGCCATCATCCTCCTCTCCATTTATGCAAAGTTCACTACTTTAGATTTCACATTTAACTGAGATCAAACACCCCTTTTCTCATTAGATTAATGTGTACCAGGGCCCAGTGAGTTCTGGAGGAGATGCCCCACTTTCCTTATCAGCATTTTCATTCATTATTCAGACCATGTGTGTCTACTGTGGCTTAATTATAAAAGGAAAACCATGTCTGTCTACAGTTTCTGTATGTTGAATGCATTCAGTTCATTATCGGATGATTCTGGAAAGGATTGTCAGCAATTCAGGAGATGCTGCCTTATTGATGAGTATCAACATGTGGGGCAGGGCTAATAATGACAATGGCCCTGGCCATTGTGAGGTTGTTATGGAAGTTAACAATGCAGGCAGGTGGCCTCCCTCTCCTTTGTGGACCATGGTTGCCTTAGGGTATCTGGGACTGTGGGATGGCGCCCTTGCTGCAGGAGCTTAGAGTCTCAGCAGGCCTCCAATAGCATACCCATGGTGCAAGCATACCCAGGTTGTGCCTGGCACTGCTGCTGCAAAGATATTCATCCTGAGCTATTTGTACACAGGAGGTTCCTAATGGAGCCGTCAGACTTCCCCATTGGCTAATAGTGTAATTAGGCCCATCTGGAGGGGCTGTGGAGAGGACTGTCACAGTTCTGATACTGGCAGAGAGGTAATTTGTCATCTTGCAGTCAGTGACCACACACTGGCACCCCCAATGCGAGCAACGCCAAGCAGCCTGGTCCACATGGGAATAGCCAGGCATCTGGAGCATGTGTGTGGTTCACCTTGGCCTCAAAGAGAGACACAGGGCTCTCCAACATCCTGGAGAGGACCTCAATCAGGGGGAGAAGGTTTCTGAAGGTCAGGCTGACATTGTCCTGTCAGCCAACCCCAATATAGTCAAAAGTTGCCTTCACCACACATGGAACATGGGATTTAAGTGGTTGCAGCATGTCATCATTTGTTGGCAGCCTTCATTCAAAGGCAGACATACCCTGGTGATTAAACCTGGGAGCATGTGCATCTTTTTCAAGAACATCATTTTTCTCCCTAATATTTAACCAATGTTAGGCCTCCTTGTACTATCTTGAAATCCTTCAGTGGGAAAACATGATTAAAACTCCACACCATGAAGGATCTTTGCTGGTGCTCTGGATGAGAAAGGTGCCCAGCTTAATTCAAGAGACTAGGGCACAGAACAAATTAGACCTTTTACAGAATGATAGCCAGGACTTCTGATGCAGTTAGGCCAGCATCTGACACTTTTATGTCCAAAGAGTCTGTGAAGTCACAAAGCAAAGACTTGGGGGAAAGTTCCAATTTTTATGTTGTTGTCATTTCCCCCAAAATGTGTGTTTGGAGTCTGATTCCTGGCATAATTTATGAGGTCAAATCACCTATTCTCCTCCCTTTTGTATTCTTCCCACTCATCACAACCCCTAACACACTCAGCTTCTCATGCATCTCATCCAAGTGTCTTTACCGTCTCATAAAGCACATGCTGACTTCAGTAACAGCAGCTCCATTGCACACCTAGCATTAGCTTCCTCTTTAAGTAGCAAAGGCTGAGGGCTAGTAGCTTCTGGAGACTGTGACAGTTTCTCCCCCAGGCAAATAATAATAATAATAATAATATAGACACAGAAGCCAGCCTGTTATTCTTGTTGTGTGGAGCTGTCATTTAACCCTATGCCCCAAATAACAATGAGAGAAAAGTGGTGACTATGGAAAACCCCAAATTAACTATCACAGTATCTGAGAGGTGCACCTCTGTATTGAAATGGCAGCACCAGCAACTAAAAACTGTTTTCATTTTGGCCAACATTGAATAGCTTAAAGGCCCTCAGAGAGAGTCTATAATTGTGTTTGTGTCCAGTCCAAGTGTGGGCTGTGTGCACATGATGTTGTAAGCAGGCCATTTACACCCCAGGGATTGATAAGACCCTCCCTGCACCATGCCATTGATGCTGTGTGGTTACCACCCTCAGGGCACCAGCAGCCACATGTGCTCCAAAATGGTATTAGGTGGTATGGGGAATGTGACAGACTCAAGAATTTCAGTAGAACTCATGAGACAATCTTGTGTGTCTCAAAATATACATTATACACTGATACAATTGCAACCCAGCAAATCCATGGCTCAGTGAGCTGGAAGGCAGAAGAGAACCTAAAATCAGTGACAGTCACCATCCTAGGAGCCTCATCACACCCAGGAGCACATCGGTCAAACCAGAATGAACTCCCCACTCCGTCTGGCCAGCTGACCCAGGTCATGTGAGTCTTTCTTGCAAAGTAAGAATTTACTTAGAACAACTAATTAGAATTTCTCCTATGGACTTAAACTTCTGAGACACCCATGTCTGTGTGAAGAATCTGCCAGTTGTGAAAAGGCACATAAATAGTATATGTGGATACATATTAGCTTTCAAACAAGCAATGGGGACAATAGAATGAAGAAATTAGTGTGGATTAGAATAGTCAGGAAAGATGTACATGCGGTCAGTGATGAGGGGAAACATGTTAGGTGAAATAGCCAAGGCCAGTCCCCATTAAAACTTGAATGCACAATGGTAGAGATAGTATATTCAGAGTAGTACTGGTTTTTGAAAACTATGTAAGTGGCATCAATTTATGATATGATTTCAAACCAAATACATTATTGAGGATATTTCAAAAGCCATAAGAAGAAGTCTCCTTTCTCTGGAATTTGTTCTACATCAGAAAAGTACATTGATCCAACCACCCATGGATGGAGGCTGCAGTCAGAGTTCAGTTTACACCTGAGACATGGGTCTACAAATCTGCAGCCATGTATCCAGCCACCTTTTTATAGTCTGAGCTTCTGGGCAAAAACTTTCTCAAGATTTCTAAGTATTAAATATGATAATATCTTTGAAAATGCTGCAGTAGTGCTGACTGTTGACAGTAACCTAGCTGTGGTGAGTGTCTAGGTTGGGTGGTAGCACTTCCCGTCTGTCTGACAGGACATGAGTATGTAAGCCCCCTGAGCCTCTGTTTGCTCTGTAGATAGGATCGTGACGGTGCCAATAGTGCCCTCCAGATGGCAGCGGTGCTGACTCTGGCCCAATGCATACAAGATGCTTTTAACAAAGATGGTGTATTAAAAGCACTCAATATGCAGCAGAAAGAAAGAAGGAGCTCCTACCCTTCACAACAGCATGGATGGCACTGGAGAGCATTATGCTAAGCGAAATAAGCCAGGTGGTGAAAGACAAATACTATATGATCTCACCTTTAACAGGAACCTAATCAACAAAACAAACAAATAA